>JANAVB010033818.1:1694797-1800009 GCA_029216955.1 Iris pallida
TTGTCTCTGAGGATGGATGTACTCATTACCCTCATTTTTTATTTCAATAAAGACATTGTTTCCCAAAAAAAAAAAAGAAAACAAAATATATATAATATATATAGATATATATATATATATATATATATATATATATATATATATATTTTATATATATTTATATATATATATAAACTTTATATATAATATATATATATATTAGATATATAATATATATATATATATAATAAATAATAATAATAATAATATATATTATATATATATATAACTTATAAATTAAGTATTTTCCTATATATATATATATATATATATGTACTTTTAAACATATGTATGTATATTTTCACTATGCATAATTTTGTCTTATTAAAATATTAATATTATTTTGCACTTTTACCAAATTATATTTTAGTGTATTTAAATTACTGCAATCATTTGGTGTCCAAGCCTAGATGGATTTTTGGGCCCAAATATGTTTTCACACATTCAAGACCTGTACAAGTCATATTGGACTTGATTCATGGCCTTGGGTCCTGTATTTGAACTTTGGTTCAAATTATATACATGGACAAAATACGCAGATAATTAATTAATTAATTCAATTGTGTGCAATGCTGTTTTTGATTTTCTAAAATACTTAAATACTGCTAAAATTCTGGAAAAATAGTATTTAGATACTATGTTAATTTAGCTAATTTAGTATAATTTTATAGTATTTAATTTACAGTTTTGCCACTAGTTTGGCATATGAAACCAAAACTCATTTTCTGTATACTTAGGAAAACTGATTTTTATAAAATACTTGTACTGGTTAATAAATTCCAGAAAAAATTTAATAAATTTCTATGATTAACAAGGATCACTTTGGTACTTTACTTTAAGTAAACTAAGCTTTTTGTCTATCTCAAAAATTATTAGAACACAATGATTATTTGATTTATTTATTGATTAATTACGACTTGTAGCTTTTTGTGTTATTTTGAGTTTTAGCCGTGTTGAACTCCACCCCTCACTAGTGTAAAGATCCTAGAAAGTTAGTTAAAGTAGTGTGTCACCCCACATTGGTCTCCTATGCCAAAGTCATCATTTTAGCTAGGTGCCAGTCACAAGTCGTGTCGCACCAATTAGTGTCCTAGTGTTTTAGCTTATTATAAAAGCTAAGTTTATGTATTTATTTCTACAGTGACGAGTTACCAGACATCCATAGCACTTTTATCGCAGCTTGTTTTGCTTTGCTTTGCTAGAGACAAGTACTTCTACGAACTTTACATATTGTCACATAAATGAACTGCAAACCCCACCATGTTAAATGCTGATCCTTGGGGTAGCAAGTTAGATCTCTACATTGTACTTCCAGTTACTACCATGCTTAGAACAGTTTTTATGTATCTCTCACATGATTAGAATGTGGGTTATGGGGAAACTGTTAGTAGCGTACGTGATCATGCCCCCTTATCGTACGTACGTACCGAGCAAGGTTGACATTTTATGTGTACCTTGTCGTAGGCGCACCAGCTGTATTTGTACGTATGTGCATCTATCGCTTGTTTTACTTGTACGAAGTACATTTTATATACTTGTACCACAGTACATTTTACACCTATTGACCGATCACGTACCTGCTATAGTTTTAAACATTACATATACATCTTCTCTATGACATATGTGTCCTTGCCATGATAGACTATGTGATGCCATGCTTTCCAGTTATTCCTCTCATGTTCATTTTATGTTTCATATGCTAGTTTGTTAGATTCAGTACTTGCTTCCGTCCTGACAGGATAACGTTGTAGGTGTCCTTACTGAGGAGGAGTTACTCTGCGATACATATTATGGAGATACTGCCGAGGACCCGGCTTTGCCATACGAGGATGTTCCTGCGGGAAGACTCGTCTAGTTTGCTTAGCTGTTTGGGATATTTAGTGTAGTCATGTATTAGGCTACATATTTTGTAACTGGACATGTATCCAGTTTATATTTCAGATCACTTGTACTTTGGACTTATTTCTATATGAAACGACTTTTGTGTTTGGAGCATTTATGACTTTATTTTACTTATAGAACTGTTAGCACATTTAGTCTATCCTATTGTCTTTAGAATAGCTTACTACGTTTTATCTCAACGTAGGCTGGGCATGACTCGGCCTGGCCCAACAATTGGGTAGCGGGTCGTGACAACGGGCGAGGGGTGGCGATACCGTGGCCGTAAAGAAAAAGGGATTCCGCGGCATGATCAAAGGGGGGATATGCCGGCCTAGGCGGAATCAAAGGGGCTTATGGACAACCGGGGTGCGGGCTTGGCCACCATGGAAACGTAAGTACGGGGTATTTCAAATAGACTATCAAGGTGTTCCAGCCGCACGCTTCGATAGGTGAGAAATACCAAGGGGAGAATATGTCCAAATTGGCTTGTGATGCCAGTGACCGATGCATGTAGATTAAGTGGGCTTTGCTGGTGGCGATCCACGTGCAAGTCCTTGTATTGAAATCAAAGTAGTCTAAGTTAATCTGAACAAAGCACCTTCTGAATAAGCTTGAAATGTATCAAACCAAATGATAATGAATACTTCGTACAATGAGTTAGAGAATACGCCTACGACGCGTTAAAATCTAAGGCAGAAATACGCCCTTGGCACTAAAATGTTTACGTGAATCATGTTAAGTTGAAATATATGAATTGTTGACTAACTTGGTTTACATTGAACAGGGAAGGCCGGACGGTAAGTATGGGTAAGTCATGTATGTATTTCCATACGACACTTGAAATTGGCAACACGAGATAGGCTATGAAATATGCCATGAAATTGATCCTAAGGCAAGATTAGAAAGACAATGAATGATAGAGATGCACAAAAGTAAATAGAACGTATTTGGTAATGATAGCATTGTGGGCGAACTAGCCTCCCCACCAGTGCATAACAATGTACTGATAACCCTACAGTCTGCTTGCAGGATGCAGGAGACGCCGGCGGGTGCGGAGCTTCCATCGAACGTGCTAAGGCACGGAGCCAACTCTGGGGCCTTGGGACGTTGCAAGAAGCTGAAGCACTCTATAGGACATAATGTATCGGAACATCGCCATGAAACATTCCATCTTGTAAGCCACTTGGCACGCCGTTTATGTTTCAGAGAGAGAGAGCTTGAGCGATTTGTAATATCGGCCTAGTGCCACTTGTAAACTTCTTGAAAATCAATAAAGTATTTGAATTCGCTTCAACTTGTGTTCATTTACTTCTGCTGCAAATGGGGACACTCTGTGCGACTCTGTGGCCTAGCTCGAATCGGCCGTTTCTGGACTTGGCCTTACACGGGCGCAACCTAGGCCCGTGCGGCATCACGCCTTAGCGAGGACGATCGATTCTACGGGATCAGGGCGTGACACAGTCTGTGCGTGCTTGCGCGCAACGTGCACCGTGGACAGTTTTGCCTGTGCGTGCAGTGCGTTTGTGCACAGTACGCAGTCTGTGCACGTGCTAGCGCGCAGCATGTGCCGTGGGCAGTTTTGCCTGCGCGCACAGTGCGTTTTGCGTTTGCGTAGCCTACGCACAGTGGGCAGTTTTTCTGCACGTCGTGGGCAGTTCTCCAGCGCGCCGTAGGCAGTTTTTCCTGCGCGCGTAGTGTGCCGCGTAGATGGTTGTTTTTGTCCGTTTTAGCTATTTATGGCCAAAATCTTGAAAAATTCAAAACATGAAAGTTGTAGATCTTTGTCTTGACTTCAAGAATCTTCATGTCTCACTTTAATTAGAGTTTATATGCAAATCACCCATGAATGATGGTACACCCTATATACACTTGACACTAGCTTATTTTCATGTGTTCTTCTATACTCAGTAGGTATTGCTATGTCCTCCCAGATTTGTTGTACCTTACAATCTATGCCATGTCCAATATTTACTTGATAGTGATCCAATGTGGTGCACTCTTATACATGTTTTTTTCCTAACTTGCTTGATAGTGGCCTGTCATGGCACACTCGTGATTCCAGTACATGTCTAGCTCCTTGATTGTGGCTCGCGTAGCGCACTCTTGTCTTGATATTGTCATGTCTGTTGTGGCTTGTTGTAGTGCACAATCTTGCTTGTCTTGTCCAGTCTCGCATGCCTCATGTCTAGGATGGATTCTGCGAATGTCACACCCGAAATCCTACATGAAAATGTTAGAAACTGTACAACTAGCTTGATTACACTAAAATCTGCTCTATTAGCGACGTAATTTAGCGACGTTAGTAAAAACATCGCTAAATTTTGCAAATTAGCGATGTTTACGTAAATTGTCGCTAATTGTCGCTATTAGCGACGAAAATAACGACGTGCCAGCGACGTATATTAATTAAATGAGCTTTTGTCGCTAAACGTTGCCATTACGTCGCTAATAGCGACGAATTTAGCGACGTTCCTCACAATGTCGCTAATTTTTAATTAAAATTCCCCTCATTCATTTCCCCTATTTTCACTCTCTCACTCTCTCTCCTCACTTTCCCTCCGGCACGGCGGACTTTCCTCCCTCTCTGGTACGTAACTCCCCTCTTCTCTATTTTGGTGTGGGTGGATGGGGGGGTACGGGTGGCTCGGGGGGAGGGACAGGGGGTGCGGGTGGTTGGGGGGTGAGGGGGGGTGGCGGGGGGGGGAGGGAGGGGCAGGGGGATGCGGGTGGTTGGGTGGTGAGTGGGGGGTGGCTCGGGGGGAGGGGCATGGGGGGAGGGCGGTGGGGTGAGAAGGGGCTAGGGGTTGGAGGGTTAGGGTTAGGGTTAGGGGTGGGGGGGGGAGGGGCAGGGGGTGAGGGAAGGCTGGGGGGTTCGGGTTAGGGTTAGGGGTAGTGGGGAGAGGGGCAGGGGGGCTGGGGAGGGGAGGGGGGCTGGAGGGGGGGCTGAGGGGTAGGGGGCTGGGTAGGGGAGGGGAGGAGGGTGAGGGTTAGGGTTACATATTATTGCATATGATGCCGATCCGTTACTACCGATAACGATTTTGTTTGGAATGTCCCGATCCAATACTGATCGATACCCGATACTGTCCGATAATTTACTAAAAGCATGTAAAAGAGGAAATCTTATCTATCGTATGTAAAGGAATCGATAAGGGTGACTCTATTTCACTCAATTTCGAAAATTCGATAATTTACTAATAATTATTTGTTTTTCGACATCGAAAATCTGATACTTCGATTCGAAACCACCGATAGTGCCGATACCCCTGATTCCGATACTCATAGGAATGGTCCGATAACGATTCCGTTACCGAGATTTTGAACCTTGGTTAGAGGGTGTTGCGGTGCCGACCGAACGAGCCTATCGTCCTGTTCCGACGTCCCGAACCCTGACCCTAGCTAACCCTAACCCTACGTAAGTTTTACTTAATGCTAGTTCATTACTATTAATTTTTAGTTACATAGAGAATTCATATAGATGTTATTTCCAGGCCGAGTTTTTGAGGCTTAGGGAGGCCGGGTCGACATAGTCAGAGGGAGCTGGAGCTAGCCCTTCCCAGCAGCCCCCTGCCGTTGCAGCTCAGTCAGATGACGAGCTGTGGATGAGGGCCGTTGGTGGCATGCATAGGGGTACGTACTATGGTACGGGCTCCTATGGTGCCTTTATTGCGCCACAGGCCTCTAGGACCGCCACTAATGTGCCCGGCCTCGCACAGACTGAGGAGTCGCTGTTAGCCCAGTATAGTATCGATGCGCAGATCGCATTTCTGTGTGACGAGATGCTGCAAAGGATGGCGGCGTCGCAGTCGCAGTCGCAGCCGCATACGGTTGATCCTGCGCTCATCTCACATTTTGAGAGGCTTGAGGAGATGACTGAGACGTTGCGAAAGATTCTCGTGCTACGCAGGAGACTATGCAGCGGTTGGTCGAGCAGATGCAGCAGTTCCGCGAGATGGCTACGGAGCGACCGTCGGGTACGTCGGGAGCATCGTCTATATCCGACGGTGCACGGGAGGACAAGCTCGTCAGCCTGTCACCGGAGGAGTATCAGACGATCCTTGCGTTGCGGCGACAGTCATCTGGTGGCGCTCCTCCTCCTCCAGCTCCAGGCGATCAGTAGTTTTGTTTTTTGCATTTTCGGACTTTGTACTTTATATTTTTACTTTGTACGTATTTAAGGATATTGGACTTTGTTCTTTATATTTGTACCTTATATTATTCGTTGAGGATATTATTTGTTTTTTATATTTTTTGTCTATTCTGGATTGTATTGTGCGTGTCGGTGTTGAGTGTTCCACCGAAGGGGTCGGCGAACCCAGGTATTGGATTCTGTATTTTGGATTGTACATTTGCATTCCGGATTCTGTATTTTTTTCTTTATTTTTTTCAATTTAGCAACATTTTTAGCGACATTTATATGCGTATTTAGCTACGTTTCTATACGTCACTAAAAACGTAACTAAATTGCTGACGTGGCAAACAATATGATGTCACCACATCGTCGCAAAAACGTCGCTAATGTGTCGCTAATCGGCGACCACAAGAAAACGTCATAAATAACGTCGCTATTTAGCGACGTTATGACCGTCGCTATTTAGCGACGTTATGACCGTCGCTACTTTACGTCGCCATAGCGACATTTTTTTCGATTAGGGACACGCTTTTTTTCGACGTTTCCAGGATGTCGCTAAAAACGTCGCTAACATAAATTAGCGACGTTTTGGCCGAGATTAGCGACGTTGATAACGTCGCTAACCTGACAAATTTTTGTAGTGTTATCTAAATCATTGGGAGGTGAGACTTTTTCGGTTACCTGCACCCCTTGTTCCCGATCTTTATATATATATATATATATATATATATATATATATATATATATATATAATATATATATATATGGGAGCGGATCAAAAGCCCCCCCTTAGAAAGCCCCCCCAAAAACCCCCCTCACTCTAATTCGTAATACTTAATGTTAATATTAATGTTAATGTTAATATTAATGTTAATATTAATTTTAATGTTAATATTATTTTTTTTATTTATTTTTATATTAATGTTAATGTTTTGTTAATATTAATGTTAATGTTAATATTAATGTTAATATTAATTTTAATGTTAAGTTTAATGTTAATTTAGTATTTAATGTTAATATTAACATTAATATTAATATTAACATTAATATTAACATTAATATTAACATTAAATTACGGATTAGAGTGAGGGGGGTTTTTGGAGGCTTTCTAAGGGGCTTTTGATCCGCTTCCTATCATATATATATATATATATATTATTATATCTATATATATCTATATATATATATAATATATATATCTTCGTCCCGCCTCGGCGACCATCCTCCTCCCCAGGATGGCCGGCCATCGCCGGGCCCTCCTCCCCGTGGGTCCCCACCCCCACCCCACCGAGCGGTTCCCCCACCCCTCTCCTCCCCCCCTTCCTTTTCGGCGTCCTCCGGCGACCCCGTCGCAGCCGGGCCAGGCGTGGCCCCTCGCCGGCTGTTGTGCCGATGAGCTCCCTACCGCTCCGGCTCCCCCGGCCGTCCTCTCGCCGCTCCGCCGCTACCCTGCTCGGCAGCCCCAGCCCTTCTGTAGTGCCCTCCCGCGCGTGCGGCAGGGCCCGCCTCGTCACCCCCCCGGCGGAGTTCCCCCTCCTCCGCAGCCTGCTGCTCGGCCTGGCTTACTCCCCACCGCACCGGCGTCCCCTCCGCCCTTCACTCCTCTCGCCACGCCCCTGCAGTGGCCCCCTCTTCCCTCGACTGGGTCCTCCGTGCGACTCCCAGCGGCCGCCTCCCCCTCTGGCGGCTCTGGAGAGGCCGCCTCTCTCTTCCCCCCTCCGGGGTTACCTTCCCCCCGTAGCGCGTGGCGAGCTCCCCCCGGGAGCACCTCCTGCTCGGGCGTGGCCCTCACTAATCTCGGCGTCACCGCTCCCGTCGCTCACCCCCCTGGCGCTCTCCCCCCATCAGCGCCGCTGTCACGACCAGCACCCGGTTTTCGGACGCGAGCTCGTGAGCAAGCCAGCTACGTATCGAGCGGACTCCATCCCGACTCGAGTACGTATAAGCTGTCAAGATCATGGTATCACATCTAGTCTAAACTATATCTCAATCCACATAATCATATAAACAAGAATGAACAAGTATGGGTCATGGTCTGCAGCCCATTAGCATATTGTTCGATTAGACTCCAAGAATGGTATGAGTCTATAAATAAGCAGAGTATATCATGGTACTGAATATAAAGCACGAAAGGATAATAAAGAAATAACACAAACAAAGACCTGTATCATGCATCGCAATCCTCTACCATCCCGCTCTGCTAACTAACTCCACACAATCGCTAAACCTGAAAAGATCATCAGGTCCTCAGAGGACTAGCAAGATACATAAAACATGCCTATCTAACAGTTTAATCATGCAACAATATAAACAGGGTGTAAACAGGTACTAGACAAGAGACTGACAAGTGGCTACTGACAGGTAACTATGAACTCGGATACGGGATCAAGTACGCATAAATGAACTGCTGGTAGATCAATGGATAACCAACCCTCGCCCCAATTGTGGACTCGCAGGTTAGTTTCAAGACAAGTCACCCTCGCCCCGATTGTGGACTCGCAGGTGCAAAGGCAACCCTCGCCCCGTGTGTGGACTCGCAGGTTGTGGAAAAACAAAGGAATAGCAGTTCACTCACTCATACTTACAGACACGACTCAGTCAAGACACGGGTGAAGACACGACACGACCTAATCACGATACACGAGAGAACCAATCCAATATGAACTAACAAGGCTAACCATGTATAAGGACTATAGCTATACTAGCATATACGATATACAAATGACAAGTAATAACCAACTAGTAAAACTATATACTAATAGAAATATGCATGTAAATAAACTGTAGAGGGAGGCAAGGTATACTTGCCTGGTGACAGCGCGAAGAACCAATAAAATACCGTCAACTGGTAAGCCATATAGTCCAAGTCATCACAATTGTCTCTGAAAGCTGCAAAGTCGGCTTGTTTGGCGACTGCTGCTGTCCGTTCTGTCCAACCCGTGCGCGGGCGCGGCCTGGCCGGCCTCCGGCGGTGCGCACGGTGGCGCACGGCCACGGGGTGGTTTCGCCCATGGCTGGGGTCGACTCTAGGTGGTCGGCGTTGGTGTTAGCATTCGGGTTTCTAGTTCTCTCTCGAGCGTATATATACGCTCTGTTCTTCACACGGAAACAGGGGGTGTTCACTGCTCGGCCTGTGGGAGGGGAATGCCCGCATCGGGCGTGGGTTGGCCTGGCCTATGCTGGGCCGGGCTGTTTTCTGGGCTGGGGTATTAGCTCACTTGGATTTCCTTTTTCTTTTTATTCCCTTATAGTATATACATGTATATATATTCATATACATATATACACCTATAGGTATACATGTACTACATACATTTATATATACACACACACACACATATATATACATATATATATATATATATATATATATATATATATATATATATATATATATATATATATATATATATATATATATATATATCTTGTACACACACACAAATATATATATACACTTAAACACATATAATATATAATTATTTATACGTATATACATGCACACATATATATATACAAATATTTACACCAAAAATATATCCCTATATTTTCCTATATGTATATATGTCAATAAGAAAATATTGCATTTCCTCTTCCCATTATATATATATAATTACACAAAATATACATGTCTCTATATATTCCTATATACGTATACCATATATATTTACACCCATTTTGATATACATATTTATTTATATATACACAAATACATTTTGTATATATTTATATATAAATGCACATAAACATATTTATAGTATATATTTATATATATACCTACACATATACAATATCTATGTATATACATATACCTAAATATATATATATACACACTTATATATAGTCTATTTTTACATATACGTACACATACACCGATTTAATATTATATATATATATATATACCTTTGATAAAGAATTAAATAATAATAACTAATAATTGTAAATCATTTATATATTTAATTACCACAATATTAAAATAAAATAATAATCTTAATAACACTGAAATTAAACCAATAATATATATATTGATGAACTCATCAAATACGCCATTTATCTGGCCCCAGAAATTCATACCATTATTCTAAAACAATATTTAATAAACTATTAAATGTTTAGAAAATATTTGTCAAGTCCTAAAATAAGAAATATTTGTACACACATAAAATGTCTACATGGCCGACTTTGGTTCTTCTACATGTCCTCAAGGGCTTGGGTTTGTTTCGGGTCCAGCCCGGACTAGTTTGGTACAACCCGGTCTCCTAATATCAAATAACATTAAAATATAAATAATTAAACTATTTATAATGATCAGGTCACAGCTAAGCCTGGTTTTCCTAGTTAGGACATCACTATGGCTTGGCCTTCCCTGCCAGGGCTAATACACTAGTCAAAGCACGCCATTGTACTATCCGTGTCATGATTCCTAGTCGTCTGGTGTTTCATAACTCAACTATGGTTAAAGTCTTCTACCGTAATAATTAATTAAAATAATTATTTATAAAATTCTAAAATTACCGATTAAATCAAATAAAATAAAAAATATTTCCAAAATTCCGGGAAGGGAAGCTAAAAATCTACCCACCTTAAAATAATTTCGTCCTCGAAATTCTAGTTCATGGCTATCCCTTAAAATCAAAGTCTACTATTATCTTAATCTCCTCAACTTAATTTCTCAAAATAGTTTACGGCCTTATCTAGTCATTTGGTATTTACGAAATCTCGAGGACTTCTACCCACTTTCGGTCATACTACTCCCTTGAAACACAGGTCACTAAATTCTTATAGTCTTCTAACTAGTTGCTAACAAGTCTACCGATAGATATCTAGGGCTTGTGGCATCTATACTCTCTAATATCTATAAACAATCGAAACTCAATAATCATGCAATATTATAATATAATTTAAGAATTCCTAACGATTTCTAAACAGCACAATCATTCGTCACCCCGAAATAGGAAGCGACGAGAATCAATGAAACGGAAAGCAAGAAAGTATAATCGAGAACAAAATATAAAATTTTCAAGGACGTAGAGAATTTCTAGGAGAATTTTCAAGACAGAGTGGATTGAGATTTCTAAGGTCTAGTCAAGGTCGCAGGCTCGTATCAGTACAGTTACGTAACCGATACGATATGCTCTGACCTGCATGGGCCACCACAAAAACTTGTCACGACCAGCACCCGGTTTTCGGACGCGAGCTCGTGAGCAAGCCAGCTACGTATCGAGCGGACTCCATCCCGACTCGAGTACGTATAAGCTGTCAAGATCATGGTATCACATCTAGTCTAAACTATATCTCAATCCACATGAATCATATAAACAAGAATGAACAAGTATGGGTCATGGTCTGCAGCCCATTAGCATATTGTTCGATTAGACTCCAAGAATGATATGAGTCTATAAATAAGCAGAGTATATCATGGTACTGAATATAAAGCACGAAAGGATAATAAAGAAATAACACAAACAAATACCTGTATCATGCATCGCAATCCTCTACCATCCCGCTCTGCTAACTAACTCCACACAATCGCTAAACCTGAAGAGATCATCAGGTCCTCAGAGGACTAGCAAGATACATAAAACATGCCTATCTAACAGTTTAATCATGCAACAATATAAACAGGGGTGTAAACAGGTACTAGACAAGAGACTGACAAGTGGCTACTGAAGGTAACTATGAACTCGGATACAGGATCAAGTACGCATAAATGAACTGCTGGTAGATCAATGGATAACCAACCCTCGCCCCGATTGTGGACTCGCAGGTTAGTTTCAAGACAAGTCACCCTCGCCCCGATTGTGGACTCGCAGGTGCAAAGGCAACCCTCGCCCTGTGTGTGGACTCGCAGGTTGTGGGAAAACAAAGGAATAGCAGTTCACTCACTCATACTTACAGACACGACTCAGTCAAGACACGGGTGAAGACACGACACGACCTAATCACGATACACGAGAGAACCAATCCAATATGAACTAACAAGGCTAACCATGTATAAGGACTATAGCTATACTAGCATATACGATATACAAATGACAAGTAATAACCAACTAGTAAAACTATATACTAATAGAAATATGCATGTAAATAAACTGTAGAGGGAGGCAAGGTATACTTGCCTGGTGGCAGCGCGAAGAACCAATAAAATACCGTCAACTGGTAAGCCATATAGTCCAAGTCATCACAACTGCCTCCGAAAGCTGCAAAGTCGGCTTGTTTGGCGACTGCTGCTGCTGTCCGTTCTGTCCAACCCGTGCACGGGCGCGGCCTGGCCGGCCTCCGGCGGTGCGCGCGGTGGCGCACGGCCGCGGGGTGGTTCGCCCATGGCTGGGGTCGACTCTGGGTGGTCGGCGTTGGTGTTAGCATTCGGGTTTCTAGTTCTCTCTCGAGCGTATATATACGCTCTGTTCTTCACACGGAAACAAGGGGTGTTCACTGCTCGGCCTGTGGGAGGGGAATGCCCGCATCGGGCTTGGGTTGGCCTGGCCTATGCTGGGCCGGGCTGTTTTCTGGGCTGGGGTATTAGCTCACTTGGATTTCCTTTTTCTTTTTATTCCCTTATAGTATATACATGTATATATATTCATATACATATATACACCTATAGGTATACATGTACTACATACATTTATATATACACACACACACACACACACACACACACACACACACACACACATATATATATATATATATATATATATATATATATATATATATCTTGTACACACACACAAATATATATATACACTTAAACACATATAATATATAATTATTTATACGTATATTGGAACCAGGTAAATTGTTTCTGGAATCGCTCCCACTGGAATTCGAACTCCTGACCACTCGGGCCGCATGCATCTCTCTTAACCACTAGGCTAGAGGTCATTTGCTATTTATTTATACGTATATACATGCGCACATATATATATACAAATATTTACACCAAAAATATATCCCTATATTTTCCTATCTGTATATATGTCAATAAGAAAATATTGCATTTCCTCTTCCCATTATATATATATAATTACACAAAATATACATGTCTCTATATATTCCTATATACGTATACCATATATATTTACACCCATTTTGATATACATATTTATTTATATATACACAAATACATTTTGTATATATTTATATATAAATGCACATAAACATATTTATAGTATATATTTATATATATACCTACACATATACAATATCTATGTATATACATATACCTAAATATATATATATATACACACTTATATATAGTCTATTTTTACATATACGTACACATACACCGATTTAATATTATATATATATATATACCTTTGATAAAGAATTAAATAATAATAACTAATAATTGTAAATCATTTATATATTTAATTACCACAATAATAAAATAAAATAATAATCTTAATAATACTGAAATTAAACCAATAATATATATATTGATGAACTCATCAAATACGCCAGTTATCTGGCCCCAGAAATTTATACCATTGTTCTAAAACAATATTTAATAAACTATTAAATGTTTAGAAAATATTTGTCAAGTCCTAAAATAAGAAATATTTGTACACACATAAAATGTCTACATGGCCGACTTTGGTTCTTCTACATGTCCTCAAGGGCTTGGGTTTGGTTCGGGTCCAGCCCGGACTAGTTTGGTACAACCCGGTCTCCTAATATCAAATAACATTAAAATATAAATAATTAAACTATTTATAATGATCAGGTCACAGCTAAGCCTGGTTTTCCTAGTTAGGACATCACTATGGCTTGGCCTTCCCTGCCAGGGCTAATACACTAGTCAAAGCACGCCATTGTACTATCCGTGTCATGATTCCTAGTCGTCTGGTGTTTCATAACTCAACTATGGTTAAAGTCTTCTACCGTAATAATTAATTAAAATAATTATTTATAAAATTCTAAAATTACCGTTTAAATCAAATAAAATAAAAAATATTTCCAAAATTCCGGGAAGGGAAGCTACAGCCGCCCTCCGGCGCTCCCTACGCCACTTGCCGGAGGCCCTTCCCTCTCCCCCTCGCCGGCGGTAGGCCCCGCCCGGAGGTCGAGCCCCTAGCTCCCTCCTCCCAAAGCTCTCCGCAGCGCCCGGTCCGCCGTTCCTCTCGGCTTCCCCGCCGGCGCTCCCGCCCCCGCGCGCCGCGTGGGCCCCGGCCTCCCCCTCCCCTCCCCTCCTCCTCCTCCTCACCGCTGCCCCGCCGGTGTCCCTCCTCCGCCGGGTCCCTCCCTCCCCTCCTCCTCCCCTTCCTCCTCCCAGGGGCTCCCTCCCTCCTCCGCCGGAGTCCCGCTCACCCCCTTCCTCTTTCCCTCCCTCCCCTTTCGATCGTCGTCCCACCGCCGGCGGTCGACGCTGGTCACCTCCCCTACCCCCTCGCCTTCCCTACCCCCAGTCGGGCGGGTCTCCCCCTCCGGAGCCCAGCCCTCATCCCCGTCGCCTCCGGTCGCCGGGCGGCCCGCCTCGGGCTGCGTCTGGGGGGGGGGGCGAGGCTCCTCGAGCCGTGCGCCCCCCATCCCCCCTCGAACAGAGCGGTAGCCTCGGGTCTCGCACGCTCCCCCTCGGGACACGTGTTCGGCCCACCGCCCAATGGCTGCAGTTCTGACTTTTCCAGGATTTTTTGAAATTTTGAATTTCAAAATTTCGAAAATCCAGTTTATTCCGTAATATCTTTTTTAGTTTTCCACTTGTATTTTTTACTTCCTTGTTTTTCAGGGCTTGTTTTGTGGTTTCCAGTCCTGTGCACCTGTACTGCTCTTCATGAGCCCACCTTTATTTTCAATAAATTCGTGTTCTAAAATATATATATATATATATATATATATATATATATATATATATATATATATATATATAGCTATCTGTCATGATGAGCACTCTTCCAGTACACCGTCGAGTGGAGCACCTCTTTAGGACACATGTATCTTACTACAGTGTTCTGCTATACTTGTTTTCTTTTTGGCTTGGATCAATCGGGTAGTCTGCAGAAGATTGACCATTCTCCGGGTTAAAATCATGGGAATGATCATTTTCCTTTGTAAAATAACGGAGAATGACCATTATCCATGTTAAAATCACGGAAAATGGCCATTTTCCATTATAAAATCATGGAGAATGATCATTCTCCGTATTAAATCACAAAAAATGGCTATTTCCTTGTTAACATGCAGGAGAATAGTCATTCTCCGTGGTAAAATAACAAAAAATGGCCATTCTTCGTTGTAAAATCACGTAAAATGGCCATTTCCCGTGTTAGAATGCAGGAGAATGGCCATTCTCCGTGTTAAAATTACGGAGAATGACCATTCTCTGTGATAAGATCACGGAGAATGGCTATTCCCGTATTAACATGCAGGAGAATAATCATTCTTCGTGTTAAAATCACGGAGAATGGTCGTTCTCTGTTGTAAAATCATATAGAATGGTCATTCTCTATGTTAGAATGCAGGAGAATGATCATTTCTCGTGTTAAAATTACGGAGAATGACCATTCTCCGTGTTAAGATCACGGAGAATGATCTTTTTTTCCCTTTTTTAAAGTATATATTGATTGATATCATGCTTTTCATTGTTGTTTGTTTTATATCAGTGCAAATAACCGAGAAGCTCAAAGAGACAAATAAAAGGTTCAGGAATGAGAAAAGCGAGCTTCAGAAACGGGTTGAATCGTTGCAGAATAAAGCCATTAAAAATGACCTAATCATCGAAAACTTCAAATTCTCCACGAGGATGATGATGATGATGATGAGCGATGATCGGAGTTCGACTGAAGAAAAGTACAGTGAATTATGAATAATCTTTGCGACCTCTGCTGAAGATGAGAGCAATAGAATTCAGATCTCTCGTGAAGAAGAAGAAGTCTAAAATCGCAATCAAAATTCGAGTTTGTGAATTCAAATACATATGTATGACCAAATTTACGCGAAGGGGTAGCTATGTATTATCAAAATGGCAATTTTGTAAATACAGAGCATCTAAAGGGGATCTTGAAATATTTAACGTGAAAGTACATAATGTTGGGTATTTTATAAAACCAACCCTGCGGGTGGATTTTTCATAAACACCCACCCTGAAAGTGGGTATCTCAACAATTTTCAGATTAAAAAAATTAGATTTTATTTTATTTATTTTTCATTATATACTAAACATGAGTACAAATGCAACAAGCAGCACATGCTAGAAATTAAAGGAGGATATAATGAAAAAATAAAATAAAATATAGGATTCAAAATTGTCAATTTGATATGTCAAGACTTAAACTCTAAACTAATATAAATTTAGAATCTAAATGCTAATTAGCTCTATATAGATTATGCATTCACATCAACAACGTGACGTTTGTTTGTCTTGGATGACATTGGTATTAAATAAACATGTCTTAATATATATATATATATATATATATATATATATATATATATATATATATATATATATATATATATATATATATATATATATATATATATATATATATATATATATATATATATATAAGAGGCTTAAAAATGTTTCAAAATTATCCATCTAAATCGTACGTATATCCTCATGTAACTAAAAATTCAAAAAAAAATTCTAAATAATTAGTTAACTAGCTAATATTATCTAACTATATACAAACATCTCTAACTCATATGGTTATGATGTGATGCATTCTATTCCAAGAGAAATCGGTTTCTATAATAAATTATAACTAAAAAAGTTCAAGAATTTTTTTGTGTGCGTGTAATATACATACACGTTACTACTATACAATAAGACATCCAAATGGGACACAAAAAGAAAAGGAATGAACCAGCATAACACAATAAGGAAAAATGGTTTTTTCCAAAACAATTCACAATTCAAACTTTCAGCAAAACATGAAACAAAGTTTCAAAACTATGTGACTATGTCCAAGCTCTCTTGCCTAAAATAGTAGAGTGGACATCTGGAGAGACCGGCAGAGTTTGAATCTCGTGTTAATTTTTTTTTTTTTAACAAAACTATCCCAGCCCACCACGTTGTTTCTGATGGCTTGACTAGGGGTGAGCATTATTCGGTTTTGGACCGAAAACCGAACCGAACCGAATAAGGAATTCGGTTCGGTTTTAAAAAACTTCGGTTCGGTTTCGGTTTTAAAAATACTAAATTTTTTATTTGGTTTCGATTTCGGTTTTGGGATTCGATTTCGGTCCAAAACCGAAAACCGAATAAGAAAAATTAGTTTATATATATATATATATATGTGTGTGTGTGTGTGTGTGTGTGTGTGTGTGTGTGTGTGTGTGTGTGTGTGTGTGTTATAATTATAGGTATATGCTAAATATATATAGGTATATACTGAATATATCTAGGTATATTTAGTTATTATATATATTAACAAAAAAAAAACATAATAAAACCCAAAAACCGAATAAACCGAATATCGAACCGATTTAATTCGATTCGGTTCGGTTATTGACCAATTCGGTTCGATTTCGGTTTTGCTTATTCGATTTTGATCTAATTCGGTTTTTGCTTATCCGGTTCGGTTGGAACCGAATAAATCGAATACTCACCCCTCGGCTTGACCATTAAGGGGAAGTACAGACAACAGCCAATCCACTAAAAGTTCGCGTGTTGCATGATATATATATAGTAATTAGCACAAGGACAAGGCTAACGACTTAAGTTATCTAATCATATTTTGGATTGTAAGGACTTTACAATTCAGCCTTATCTATCTTATTTTCATCAAATAAAACCCTTTTTCTTTATCAATCTATATCACGTCATTGACGAGATATGGAGTCTTATCATAGATCAATTCAGAGACATAATATATAAAATTTTAGTACTATGATCTCATGTAATAGTGGATATTAGAATAAAAAAAATTGACTGGCATTTCACTTTTTTTATCCTAATTCAAGATGTACCCTACACAATTACAACACTGTAAGGTGTTCTCCACTTTTGACGGAAACCGTCCTCCACTGACGGTCAACGGATTTGACCAATATTTTTTGACGAAAATACTCTCATCTTCTTCTCCGTGTCCCCCCCACCCTTTTCCCCTTGGCTGCACCCCTCCCCGCCGCCGGCGTGCCTCCGCTCCCCCCTCCCCGCCGTCGGATTTCCTCCGCTCCCCCCTTCTCTCCTTCCCATCACCACCACCACCACCACCACCATCATCACCACCACCTTCACCATCACCACCGCTACCACCACGACCCTTCGCGCCCCCCTTCGCGCCCCCCTCCGTGACCCCCGATTCCGCAGCGCCGCCCCTCCGCCCCTTCGCGACCCCCGCCCCCCGCGTCCCCCTCCGCGTCCCCCTCTCCAACAGCAACAACATTGGCAACAACAACAGCAGCGGCGGGGAGGACGAGGGTACTGAGGAGGCGCGGGGGTCGCGGAGGTGCAGGGGTCACGGAGGGGTGGAGGGGACGGGAGATGGTGGGGAGGTGGGGGTTTGGCTGCCCTCCTCTCGACCGCCGGCGAGGAGGAGAGGGCGGGAGGCAGGATTTTGGCTGCCCTCTCCGACCGCCGGCGAGGAGGAGGGGCAGAGAGACGGCCTACCAGCGGGGAGGGGGGGGGGGAGATGGGGCGCGGCAGGGAAGGGGAATTTGTGCTCGGGACAGAGAAAAGGGAAGAAGACAAAGAGCAATTTCGTCAAAAAAATTGGTCAAACCAATTGACCGTCACTGGAGTACGATTTCCGTCAAAAGTGGGAAGCACCTTACATTGTTGTAATTGTGTGGAATGCGCCTTAAATTAGGATTAAAAAAAGTGGGATGCCAATCAAATTTTTTCTATTAGAATTTAGGTCTCAAAAATGACCGAAGTTAATGTTTGGAGGCCTTCAGACCGAACAACAATGGAATAGGCCTACGGACTGAGTTGTTTGAATTGTGACGCATTAGGTGGCCAAAAACTATATCCAGTTACCCATCTTCAAAAAATGGAGGTCTTTGGACCAGACATCAGCCCCAAAAATATTTTTGTCTTTTTGATTCGAATTATTTATCAACATACAGACGTTATCTTAGGAACTAAATTCAAAGTTGCATACTTATTTTAAAAATTTAACATTTATGTAACCCCAAGACAAATTAACCCTAAATTTTGTTAGGATTCTTGTCTACAAAAACATGTGAAATAATATTATTGATCCATACGACATAGAAAATACTTAGGGTCTGCTTAGTAATAACAATGTTACCAATTTTGGGATAGTTTTTAACTGATCATTTATGAAAACCCCTGATTGTTAATTTTTTTTTGAGATATTGATTTTGATCAGCTCAAAAACCCTCAAAAATTAATGTAATATAATTTTGAGATATTAATATAATTACAACTACTAATACTATACTCTCTCTTTTTTCATATGTGTTTCTCTTTTACTTTCAATATAGCTAGATTTTCTGGTAAATTTAAAATCTTTTTCTTTTACTTTCAATAAGATGTTTCAAGTGTTTCTTTTATTTCATATATATGTTTCTATTATTTTGATCAAGTATGAATTTCTACCTTAAAATTGAGCAATAAAATGAGTAATAATTCCCACACTCGTGACAATTTTATTTATATATGAACATATATGTAAAAAAATTAAGTAAACAACTTTCAGTACCATTCACAACTTTCAGGACCATTCATTAACAAATTATCAAGCTTAGCTTAATTTGCTCTTCTTCCATTGACAACAAGAATATCCATATATATATTATTTTCTAACGTTAATAAACCTGTTCGAGCTCTCTAGCCTAGTGGCATTAGAGCGGACACCCGGAGGGACCGGCAAGGTTCGAGTCCTCCAATTGTGTGTGTGCGTGGGATTTCAAAAAAAAAAAACGTTAATAAACCTTTCCATTAAATAAAAATAACTGAACCACATTCTCTCTCCAATAATAATGGTGACAACGTGTTCTGACCTTTTTTTTGGGCCAACATGACATATACACACACACATAACACGTTCCCTTTCCCTATTGAAGGAGCAACCTTGACCACCCTTCACTTCTCTATGGAGGGTCAGTTAGTCCTACGAGAACTTACCCACCCCTTCTTCATGGTACCACCACCACTTACAGACTATATAGCGCTAGGCTAGCTAGTCCTCGTTGTACTTCCAAATGGAGGAAATAGGCGGGAAAGAGATGTTCACAAAATCTCGTCTCATCATCTCATCTCCTCTCTTTTCGTTTACTCGGTCACCTCGGCACGTGTGCATGAACAGCAACACCAACAGCAGCAGCGATTGACTGGGCCGTCCGAGTCGCTGACAGGCCCCATTTTTTGGAGTTGTTGCAGCTGCTGCGGGTGGGGTCCGAGCTGTCGGACGGCTGTGATCGAAGAGAGCGGTGGGTGGGTGGGTGGGTGGGTGGAGAGGGACTGCCGCCAGTTTGATGACGATGGATGGCCAGTAGCTCTCCACGTGTCGACATGGGACACGGTGGGCCCCATCTCCAGATCTATCATCTAGCCCCGCGGGCAATAATACGACAGCGCCTTGGATCGGGTCAACGGAATTACGACAGCCTCCTCGAGAGTTCGCTTTAATTACGGAAGTGGCATTCGGAACAACGTGTGGAGCACTAGAAAATGCTATTACGCTCACGACAAAGAAGAAGCCCCGGGGGGTTACGGTCAGCTCACATATGTCCTCCTCAATTCGCTGGTCAACTTTTGTTGTTCACATCCATCGTGGAGCACGTGCGATGGAGCCTGGCCGTAACCGTAACGGAACGGAATTTGGATGTTACGGTCAGCTCCATAAATGCATCGATGCACCGTCGAGGCAAATAGGGTTGGCCACTTGTTGCAACTTGTGTTCTTACGTACAAAGTCAAGATTTATACATTTTTTGTTACATATAAAGTCGTAACCTCTGCAACGCATGCTATCTTCTCCGAGCCAGTTGACATAACCTTCCGAACGAGGCACTAGAGAATTAGGTAAAGAAGTTAGGGACTGAGTGCATAAATATAAACTATGGACCAATTGGCACCAAAGATACATGATACAAAATAAGTTCCGACTACATTGATTGTCAGAGGAAAAAAAAAGGACACAAAACTTCCATTATATACAAGATCTAAAAAAAAAAACATGTTCTTTATCATTATTTTATCTGGAAATTGCTGAGAAATCCAATTTCGGGGTGGGCTTTTATGAAATACCCACCCGCTGGATAAGTTTTATGAAATACCCAGAATTAAGTATTTTCACGTTAAATATTCCAAGATTCCCTTTTAGATGCCACCCGCTAGAAACTGCTATTTTTATAATACCGAAACTACCCCTCCGCGCGAATTGGTCATCTATATGTATTTGAATTCAAAAAACTGAGATCTGGATTGCGATTTTCGTCTTCTTCTTATTCACGAAAAATCTGAATTCCATTGCTCTCATATTCAGCAGAGATCGCAAAGATCGTTCGTAGTTCGGTGTGTTTTTCTTCAGTCGAACTCAGATCATCGCTCGTCATCATCATCATCATCACCATCATCATCATCTTCATCGTGGAGACATTTGAACTCAGATATTCAATTGTGGAGAGAAGATCTTTCTTCTTCTTTTCCATAAGAATTATCATCGCTTTGAAAGAAGAATGAAACTCTTTATTCCTGAAAAAACTAAATTACAAGTTTTAACACTGGAAATGACCATTCTCCGTCGTAATTAGGACGGAGAATGGCATTCTCCGTCTTAATTAGGACGGAGAATGCCATTCTCCGTTTTATTTAAGACGGAGAATGCCATTCTCCGTCCTAATTAACACGGAGAATGATATTCTCCGTTTCCGTCTTAATTAGGACCGAGAATGTCATTCTCCGTCTTAATTAGGACGGAGAATGGCATTCTCCGTTTTATTTAAGACGGAGAATGGCATTCTCCGTCCTAATTAATACGGAGAATGGCATTCTCCGTGTTTCTAACACGGAGAATGGTCATTCTCCTGCGTTTTAACACTAGAATGACCATTCTCCGTGATAAATTACACGGAGAATGGCATTCTCCGTCCTAATTAAGACGGAGAATGGTCATTCTCCGTTTAATTTAGCACGGAGAATGGCCATTCTCCGTCTTAATTAGGACGGAGAATGCCATTCTCCGTTTTATTTAACACGGAGAATGACATTCTCCGTTTCATTTAACACGGAGAATGGCATTCTCCGTGTTTCTAACACGGAGAATGGTCATTCTCCTGCGTTTTAACACTGGAATGACCATTCTCCGTGTAAATTAAGACGGAGAATGTCATTCTCCGTCCTAATTAAGACGGAGAATGGTCATTCTCCGTGTAAATTAAGACGGAGAATGCCATTCTCCTGCATTTTATGGTTAGCTGAAACTTTGGAGGGCCATAACTTTTGACTGGGAGGTCGAAACGAGGTCCCGTTTGTCGCAAAATGAGCGTATCGTCGAGGAGACTGAAAGTAACCGCTTCACAGTTAGACGGCCTTCCGAAATTTTAGATTCGCAAAAAAATGATGTTTGGACCTCCGTTTTAGCACTTTTGTCGTTCGTCCCGGTCTTTCCGAAATTTTTCGACGAGTTTTTGAAGATTTTTGAGGAGAAAACCTAGATTCGAAAGTGAGCAGCGTATGAAAGAAGATGGAGTATTGAAACATTTTTTTAAGAGCAGTTTTGTGGGTGTTTCCAATAAATTAAAAGGAAGGACAAAAGGGTCATTTGGAACCCGCTTTGGATAAGTTTCTCTAATTCTGGGCACGCGATGAAAGTTTTTTTAGTGGTGGATTTTACATAAAACTTTTTTAATTTTTGGGCATTTCATAAATCTTCCCTTATTTTATATATAGGCAGATTGTTTCCATAATTCAAACCAGCATTATCTGAAAATAAATAACAAGTTTTACCATCGAGCTCAACGATGTTGTCAAACGTCATAAGGCAAAATAGATGAAAGAAGTATAAAAAAAAAAAAATTAAATTATTGATTATACGATAATACTGATAGCAACAATCGGTATATATACCGGTGGATCATGATAGTGGCTTCCGAAAGAAATGACTTTGATTCGACGTAGAGAAAAAAATTATATAGGGAAACATATCATCAATTAATACAAGTGATCTTTTATACTTGATTTGAGGCATTCTCCAATAAGATTGGGACTAGGTTGGCACCTTGTTAGCAATTCGGCAAACGGAAAAAATTCGGAACGACAAAAGTACGAGTATAAATCGGCACAATATAAGTAAAATACGGTCAAAAATTCGATCAAAAATTCGTCTAACGAAAAATATTCGAATCAGATTTAATTCATGTTTAGTACGTTTCATATGAACCAATTCGGCACTAAAAATTCGGCATATATACAGGGTCCACCCACCTCTACTCCTTCATAAACAATGGTTCAGTGTGAGAATAAGAAGCGGTTGGATGATGAAAAACCGAAAGGTTTTTCTTTGATTGTTGCAAGCAACATGTGCAAAGACTCTTGGGTTTCTTTTTTGGTTACTGTAACACTTTTCTTCTTTCCTTTTGATAATTTTTAAGAATTGTACCCGTCTTAATATCTAATAGCAGCAAGAGTCAAGAAAGTTCAAACTGTTGGGTTTCTTGGTCACATTTTTTTGGCCAATTTTTTTTAAAATTCGTACGGTACGCGTTTAAAACGCCACAGTCTTAAAATTCGCGTACAAATCCAAAAGTTTTAAAAGTACGTAAGTATTATACGTTTATGTAAGATACGGAAAAATTCGCGTATAATACGCGTTTTATTCGGGTGATTGCTAACAGGGGGTTGGCATAGGTTTAATTTATATACAGATCAACAAAAATTTTAATTGCTATCTTTTTTTCTTTAGAATTGAGACTCTTTGAGCCGATGTTGATGTTGGGAAAGAAACGCGGAAACCTTTCCCCAAACCGGAGAGTACCTACGAGAGGACCGAGTAATACAACGCACGAACCCAAAAACAATCACACAAAATAATCCACGCAGACACAGAGAATTTTTGACGTGGAAAACCCTTGCAGGAAAAACCACGGGACGATCGGAGTCCAACCCTGAGAAGCCTCCACTAATGGAATAGAAGAATTACACCCTCTACAAACTCCTCCCGATCCAAATCGGATCCCCACAACACTTAGAAGCAAGAACAATGATTACAAGGCTACGAAGAACGAGAACGACGAGTAGAGATTACCCGAATCCGATTCTCCTTCGAAAAATACCTTCGATCCTCCGTCTTCTCTTCCAAAGTTGTAATGGCACTCTTGCCTCCTTCCTCTCTATTTTTTTCAATGTTCTCCGATTGTGTTACCATAGATTAGGGTTTGGAAATTCCAACTTAACTCCCTAATCCCGCAACAAACCTGGACCGTTTGATTAGATCCAATGCTGAAAAATCACCCCAAATTTCCGCTCAGCCCCGACGACACAGAGTTCGGCCAGAACTCTGTGTCGGGCAAACAGCACCTACGAGCAACATTCTGGAATGGCCAGACCGAGTTCGGCCAGAACTCGGCCTGGGACCGAGTTCGGCCGAACTCGGTGGCCCAGTTCCAGAACCTCCCTCTGGGTTGGCAGCAGCAGCAGCAACTCCGTGTCGCCTACTTCCTGAGCTTCTCCGACATCGGACGGCGCTCGTCGCACTCCGGGATCTTCTCCACATAGGTTGGGAACCCCACCCACTCCAACAAATCTCCCCCTTCACAACTATGGGGAGTATATCATCATCCCGACGATCTGCCTGCAGTACTCAAAATTCCCCCTTTGTAGAATCTTCGTGAACATATCAGCTCCGTTGTCATCTGTATGAACCTTCTCAAGCTCCGCGTCCTTCTTCTCAACCACATCCCGTATCCAATGATACCGAGTCTCGATGTGTTTGGACCGGCTATGAAACGTCTGATTCTTCACAAGGTGAATAGCACTCTGACTGTCGCAAAGCAAAGCATACTGCTCTTGCTTCAGTCCCATTTCCTGCAGCAGCTTCTTCATCCACAACAATTCCTTGCAAGCCTCCGTCGCCGCAATGTACTCTGCCTCTGTCGTCGACAAGGCAACACACTTCTGCAACCGCGACTGCCATGACACCGCTCCTTCCGCAAACATCATCACGTAGCCCGAAGTCGCACTACAAGAAATTTTGCTTATAGTGACGGAAGTCAGTAATGGAATGAATATTCAGTCACTAGTAAAAAATTAATTGTGTCAGATTAAGTAAAACATTAGTAATACTATTTCCGACGGAATAAATATTTAATGGTGACGGACTTTGCGGTCACTAAACTTTATATAATCATTAAATAAGAAGATAGACGTGAAAATTTTAAATATGTTTCATGAAAAATATTAGGGACTTCTAAATCAGTCACTAATAGAAAAATAGTTTAATATTAAATAATAAATTTAACAAGAAAAAATAATCTACTAATTTTAAAGATTTATGGGACCGAGTTAGCGGGATTGGAAAATTGGACACCACTTTTTTCTCACCCGTGCCATCATTTTTTCCTTTTGCAAAATATTTGATCATAAAGGGTTTATGATCCTCTCCTCCTCTAAATACTTACTTCTCTAAAATTTTCTCTTTCTCTCCTCCTCCTCCTCCTCTCATCCTTCTCTAGGTGATCATGAGGATTTTCTTTTTCTTGTAATTCTCTCATCTGTTCCATTACTTACTCATCTCCTCCTCCTCTAATAATTTTTTGTTTTGTTTTAAAGGTGCTCATCTAGAGAGGTCAGCGGAGTTCAATTCTCTTCCATCACTATAGGTCAGTGGAGTTCAATCATTTTCCACCGCTTCTCGTCCAGGGAGGAGATCACATCGGTTCCAGGGAGAAAATTCCATCGGCTCAAGTAAATTTTAAAATCCTAACCATAATTTTTTCCTATTTATGCTGTTTTTATATTCTTTAATTTGTTTGTTTCTACAATTTTTTAGATTTATTTGCGTAGGAATGTGACTATCATTTTATTGATATGAGACGTTGGAATTGCGACAAAGAGCATATGTCCAAGCAATGGGCCCGAAGACAAGAAATCGAGTACGTGGTCAAGAGCTTGCTGTGACGCGAAATCGAGTGCTTTATCATGTTTCTTCATTACAATTTAGAACATCAATTTGTGTTCATGTAGAATGTATTATTTTTGTTAATAGCAGACTTAACTTTGTTTTTGAGTATATTTTATTTTTTAGTTGTTGTCTAATCTGATGAATATATTATTTTTGGCTTCAATTTTTAATAAGAATCCACTTATACCATTTTGGATGAAGAAATTGTGATTTCAGCAGAATGTGGTGGAAAGAAATTAGCTTCTAGTAATGGATCAAGTAGTAATGACCAATTTATTATATTATTAATGACATATCAAACAATTAGGAATGTGATTCAAAAAATTTGTAATTTTATTAATGACACAACATTAATGACTGACCTATTAATCAGTAATAATTTTACTAATGACCAAACAATAGTGACTGACTTATTAGTTAGCAATAATTATTAATGGCCCAACATTAATGACTGACGTGTTAGTTAGTAATAATTTTATTAATGACCTAACAATAGTGACTGACTTATTAGTTAGTAATAATTATTAATGACCCAATAATAGTAACTGACTAATTAGTTAGTAATAATTATTAAATACTTTTTTATATTGAAAGATAAATACTTATCTACGTGGCATGTCCAATTATAGGGACGGATTTAGGAATTCATCCGTCACTAGTAGTATTAGTGTCGCTCGTAGTAGTGACTGACACTAACTCCGTTACTCATGTGATTAGTCCGTCACTAATATCATTTCTGACGAAATTCAGTCACTACTAATATATATTAGTGACTGATCTTTGTCGTAACTTTAAGCAAAATTTCTTGTAGTGTCGATCGTCTCGTGTCTACATCTCCAGCCATATCAGCGTCGGTATACCCAACCAGCTTCGGCTCGTCACCACCAAAGGAAAGTCTCCAACCAGCAGTGCCCTGAAGATATCGTAGAATCCACTTGACCGCACTCCAATGTACCCTTCCAGGATTTGAAAGATACCTGCTAACCGTACCAACTGCATGAGCAATATCTGGCCTCGTACACACTATGGCATACATAAGGCTTCCCACAGCTGAGGCATATGGAACCCGCTCCATATCTTCCTTTTCGTCCTCGGTAGATGGACACTGCTCCTCAGTGAGCTTAAAGTGAGCCGCAAGAGGGGAACTCACTTTCTTCGACCCATCCATCCCGAAACGCTGAAGTACCCGGTGAATGTACTTCGTTTGGGACAAGTGTAGCAGCTTGGACTCTCTCTCTCGGCTGATCTCCATCCCAAGAATAGTCTTCGCTGCGCCCAAATCCTTCATAGAAAAGGCCGCGCCCAGTTGGCGCTTCAACTCCGCTATCCTAGTGGCATTCCGACCCACTAATAGCATATCATCAACATAGAGCAATAAAATGATGAAATCATCATCGGCAAAATACCTCCCAAATATACAGTGGTCCGACGTCGTCCGTGCATAACCATGCTCCCCCATAAATGACTCGAACTTCTTGTACCACTGTCTCGGAGCCTGCTTCAGACCATACAAGCTCTTCCTCAACCGGCAGACCAAATGTGACTTGTCCTTCTCACAGAATCCCTCCGGCTGCTCCATGTACAACTCCTCCTCAAGATCACCGTGGAGGAATGCCGTCTTCACGTCAATCTGCTCGACCTCCAAGTCGAGACTGGCTGCTAATGCTAGCACCACCCGACTAGACGAATGCTTGACGACAGGCAAAAAGATATCATCATAATCCACGCCTTTCCGCTGACCGTAGCCTTTGACTACCAGCCTCACTTTGTATCGAGGGCGAGTAGCATCATCCGTCTGCTTCACTCTAAACACCCATCGATTCTTCAAAGCCTTCTTGCCCTTTGGCAACCGTATCAGATCATAAGTGGAATTGGTGTGCAAAGAACTCATCTCCTGTCACCCTCACTTTTCCCAGTTAGGGGTAAAATGGTAATTTTCCATTTTATAATATTTTTGGGAATTTTATTTCATGAATATTATTATTTAATTATTATAGGAGTCGGGTTCGAATTTCATCGCATTTCGAGTTAATTCGGGACCCCGGTAAATTTCGACTTGAGTCGCATTTAGCCTGTTATTTAACCATGGCCCACCACACTAAACTTTTAGGTTTAGAAGTTTGGACTAGTTCTCCCATGAGTAATTAAGTTTAATTATGATTTTTATTTATTTTTAGCATTTTTCAAAAACCCATTTGGATTAATTTTGCATTAGGCTTAGGGAGGGGCAAACTTGTAAATACAAGTGCCCCTACCCCTTGGCACCATGGCCGGCCACCTATAGGGCCACCCCCTCCACCTCTTTTACTTCCTCACTAAGTTTTTTCTTCTCCATTACTTTCTTTCCAACTCCTTCTTCTTCCTTTTCAAATCCACTTTTAGGTATGATTTTTAAACCCTTTTAAATTCCTCCTTTTGCATTTATTCCTTCACATAAATGATAGAGGGGATCATTCTCTACAAGTTGACCATAGCCTTTGTAGGTTCCCTTAAAATATAGATTAAGGATTTATTATGGTTTAATCCTTTTTGAGAGTGGTATATATATATTGTATATGTATGTATCAATGCTTAGAGTTGTGCATTAGAACTTATAGTTGTGCATTAGAGCCTTAGAGTTGTGCATGAGAGCCTTGTAGTTGTGCAGGAATGCCTTAGAAGTGTGCAGAATGCTATTCAAGAAAAACTGTGCAGTAGAGCCTTAAAGGTGAGCAGAGGAGCCTTAAAGGTGAGCAGAAGTGCCTTAAAGGTGAGCATGAGAGCCTTAAAGGTGTGCAGGTTGTCCCAGTGTGCTAAAATCCGAGAAATTGAGTATTTTGTGTGTTTGTGCTTTATGTGCGTGTGTAAGGGAAATTGGAGAGTGTGTGTGTGTTTATATATAGATAGATACATAGAGAAGATTAGAAGAAGTTTAAGAATTAGAAGAAGTTAGAAGAATAGGAAGAAAAGTGAGAAATAGGAAATAGAGGGAATCGAGTTAGAAGGGGAATCGGAGCTCGGAGTATCGGAATGAGTTGAAACTTGGCGTGGGGCAAGAATATGTGAATTAGATTTTGTGGGTAGGCTTTCGAGTGGAAATCGGGGTTGCAGGGTGCCGGTATCGCGCCGTACCATTTCGTATCTTGAAATATTCAAGATATTGGCAATGGGCCGTATCGTGGACTAGATGTCCACTTTACTTAGGTATCTTGGTAGGTAATATATGTATAGGCTAGTACCTTACTACCCTAGGGTGCTCGGGTCAAAATACCAAGCGTAGGTAGGCTAATTTGATAATTGCCTAAGCTAGAATTTTACCCTTTTTAAGGGCAAAATAGGATATTGGCCTACGACCAAGATTTGAGTTTCGAAGTCCAAGATGGACTTGGATATGGGTTGTAGAGATTGGTAATAGTTAGAAATAGTCGCCTAGACCTAGTCTTGACCACGGTTGACCCAGAGTTGACTTTTTACCCAAAAGTCAACCGTGAGTCAACACTTTGTCTAAATTTGACCAAATCCAAACCAGAGTTGACCAGTTAACCAAAAGTCAACTGTTGGTCAACATTTGACCAGTTTGACCTAGAGTTGACCTAGAGTTGACTAAATTTGACCAGGGTTGACCAGTTGACTAAAAGTCAACTGTAGGCCAACTCTTGACCCCGTTTGACTTTTTTCGACTTGTTTTGACCTGTGATGACTGGTATGACCTAGGATTGACTTGGGTTGGCTTAGATTGACTTGATATAACTTGATTTGACCTAGATTGACTTGACAGGACTTAGTGTGACTTAGTGAGACCTAGTTTGACCTAGATGCATATCATTCATTGTGAATCATTCCTAAACTTGTTTAAACCTAAATTAACATACAGTATTTCATATTTAGGTCTTCTGATACCGCTCTGAGCATTGATATATCCTACAACTCAGGACAGCAGGCGAGTACATTCATTGATAGTTTTCATTGTCTTGATATCTACTATATCAGATTCAGTTGTAGTGTCTTACTTGATTCTCGACACGATAGTTCACGGACTAGTATTATCGGATTTCGGTCATGAGATGTCATTCCTGGATTTTTTGGGATACTGGTACTTGCTTGGTCTTGATTCTTGTACTTGTATTGATGCCGATTCCTGAAGAGGACTTGCTCCCCTCTTAGGGAATCCCGCGTCATGACGTGCTATGTCCGGATTCGTATACTATTCGGGGATGGGGGAATTATTAGGGGTTATATGATCAAAGCCCCATGTCCTTATTTTGCTAGCGCCACCCTCACCTCACGTAGGGTGTAGCAGACACCCCTTGCCGGGTTATTCAGGTTGGCCGGTATGACCCTTTCTAGAGATTTTTCTGTGATTGTCGGGCCAAGTGGATAACCCTATCCTGACTCCCTAGCCGATCACATATCGCTCTAATAATTCAAATCACATTTTATATTTATTGTCGTATCTTATATTTCAGTTCAGTTTTACTTTCTGTACTTCTCACCATGCTATGATTTCATTTACTCACATGCTCTACCTGCCTTATACTTTACTATGATTTGAGACTAAGTCCTGTTTGAAAGAAAGGTTACAATCCCGGTCCTTGTTTGGTTTAAGGGTTGTAACTCGGCTTTCGAATGGTTCCCAAGTCGCCTATATCTTTGTCTTGTATTTCATTATACTGTCTCTTATAGTATTTGTCAATTCACATAAAACTGCTGTTGGTGTTTGTACTTGCTCATTTTCCTGACAGGATACCGTTGACAAATTTTACAGATATTTCTGAGACAGATGGAGACTCAGGCCAGGGCAGTGGCCTGATAGATTGGCCACTAGATTTTATACTCCCTGAGTAGTTAGCACTTGTTAGGCTTGACTGGACTGCGATCCAGCTTTGGATTTTAGAATGTAGTATTATATATTATTCTGTGATGTTACGTTTAGTTTTGGACTTGTGTGGATCTCGAACTTATTTCTTGCTTCATCTATCATATTTCCTTTCCATGCTATCTACCTTAGTTTTACATTTGTGATTGAGACTGTATTGCTATGTCACCTCCATTCGGAGTGTATATACTGTACAGGTACCTTTATCTGTTTAGTTGTAGTATTCTAGATGACCTAGACAACGTTCTACCGCCGATGCTGCGGCGTAGGCTGGACGTACCCACTTTTCGTGCCCCTAATCAGGGTGCGGGTCGTGACACGTTTTTGTGGCGGCCCATGCAGGTCAGAGTCGCAATTATTGCGATCTCGTAATGGTGCTCGACTTAGAGTGCTAATTACGAGCCTGCGACTAGGACATAGGATCTAGAATATGATAGGAGTTACTCAATCATATTTTAGAAAAATTCTGATCTTTTGATTACCATGACAACTATTCTTGCATTTGAATTCAATTGTCCTCCTTTGATAATATCTTATCTTGTGCCATATTGATCTCTTGGGTTCAATTCGTCTTCAGGATGACAGTGACTCGTTCTCGGGCGGCAGGGCCTAGTGCCCCAGAGAGGTCAGATCCGGGAGGTATTCCACCTCCGGCTGCGGGAGCTACAGTTGAGAGAGCTGCCACCTCAGTCCCTGCCCTTCAGACAGGAGCAGCAGCGACGGTTCCAGGAGGTCTTCCACCTCCAGCAGCGGGACTGTCCATGATCGTTCCTGATATTCTTCCACCGCCGCCTCCGCTACCGACAGATACTCAGGGGATGATGGCCCTTCTGCAGCGGATATTGCAGACTCAGAGCACGCAGGCAGATCTGTTGCGACGGAGCATGGAGAACTCCCATCAGCTGGCGATGGCAGCACTTGATAGGGTTGTACCGAGTACAGTTCAGGATACCCCAGTTCAGCACCAGGGACCAGGCCAGAGACAGGCTACTCGGTTGGCTTTCTGTAGGAGGCCAGGGCACACTAGAGAGGCTTGTAGGAAGAGGTTGGGCGTCTGCCTATACTGTGGGGCGCCCGATCACCAGCTGAAGGATTGCCACGCTAGTGGAATCCGAAGAGACCAGGACAGAGTACATCAGGCACCAGCACGTGACGACCAGCAGCAGGGTCAGGACAAGAGGCAGGTCGTCCAGTGTGCTTTTTGTAAGAAGATGGGGCACACCCGGGATGTTTGTAGGATAAAGCTGGGAGTTTGTTTATTTTGTGGAGCTCCAGACCACCAGATGAAGAACTGTGCAGCCCGTGCAGCCAGACAGGCAGGCCAGGACAGAGTGTGGCAGGCTAGAGGAGGCCACCAGGGGCGAGCTTTCGCCATGACAGTTGAGCCCACTCAGGCAGTAGCAGAGAAGATAGCAGGTTCCAATCTTTCGATCTCATTTTCGTATTTGCTTCCTTATAAACTGTTTTGAACTTCGATTCTATCTGTTCCTTGATCGTTGGATGAAATTTTGTCCTTGTGATGTGATATTCTTCTGAGATAAGTCGTATGGGCTAGGTCGCCTCGATTATGAGATTTTAGAATCCTCTAGGGTCATGCTAGCAGGCAGAGTGAGGACATATAGTCGGACTATGGACGTATTTCTCGGGTGTGGGAATTTAATGTTTTCGCTGCCAAGCTAGCGGCAATACGAAAATTTTAAATACCATAATTCTAGAGGTATGTACCTTAGTCAAGGACTCTGTGATTATCGTAGCCTTGCTCACTAGCATGACGGAGATTCTGAGTATCATGATGATTGGAAAGACGCATACGATTATCGATTGCATGATTTTTTTTGTGTTTACTTGTTTTAAAATTTTGAGGATGATTTTTTGGGTGGATAGACTTATAGCACCCAGTTTCTATTAAGAGTAATTTTAAATTTTATAATTTTAGTCATTTAATTCATGCTTTGATTTTTGAGATTTTAAATTATTTTAAATTTTAAGCCATGATTTGTGATTTTAATGATTTGCTAGTGAAACCTTAGAGACTGTTTGACCTAGAGCCTAACCATGTGATTAGGATATTTTCAGTATCATTTCTGGCCCAAGGTTATTTTGGTCATTGGACCTCTTTGATTTATTTTGATATTTTGCATTGGTGATTGTTGATTTGGCGTTTGATAGGTAAAATTTTGTGATGGTTTCGTGTCCGTGTTGGACACGTAACAGTTTTTATTTGCAAGTGTTGTTGTGTATTAAGAGATTTTTATTTTGCTAAAATTTTTGGAGGTATTCGAGAGGGATTGTTTTCTGCATGTGTTTTTCTGTGATTGCTTTGTTTTAATTTCGAGGTGAAATTTTTTTAAGGTGGATAGACTTGTCACCCTGACTTTTCCCAGTTAGGGGTAAAATGGTAATTTTCTATTTTATAATATTTTGGGAATTTTATTTCATGAATATTATTATTTAATTATTATAGGAGTCGGGTTCGAATTTCATCGCATTCCGAGTTAATTCGGGACCCCGGTGAATTTCGACTTGAGTCGCATTTAGCCTGTTATTTAACCATGGCCCACCACACTAAACTTTTAGGTTTAGGAGTTTGGACTAGTTCCCCCATGAGTAATTAAGTTTAATTATGATTTTTATTTATTTTTAGCATTTTTCAAAACCCATTTTGGATTAATTTTGTATTAGGCTTAGGGAGGGGCAAACTTGTAAATACAAGTGCCCCTACCCCTTGGCTCCATGGCCGGCCACCTATAGGGCCACCCCCTCCACCTCTTTTACTTCCTCACTAAGTTTCTTCTTCTCCATTACTTTCTTTCCAACTCCTTCTTCTTCCTTTTCAAATCCACTTTTAGGTATGATTTTTAAACCCTTTTAAATTCCTCCTTTTACATTTATTCCTTCACATAAATGATAGAGGGGATCATTCTCTACAAGTTGACCATAGCCTTTGTAGGTTTCCTTAAAATATAGGTTAAGGATTTATTATGGTTTAATCCTTTTTGAGAGTGGTATATATATATATTGTATATGTATGTATCAATGCTTAGAGTTGTGCATTAGAACTTATAGTTGTGCATTAGAGCCTTAGAGTTGTGCATGAGAGCCTTGTAGTTGTGCAGGAATGCCTTAGAAGTGTGCAGAATGCTATTTAGGAAAAACTGTGCAGTAGAGCCTTAAAGGTGAGCAGAGGAGCCTTAAAGGTGAGCAGAAGTGCCTTAAAGGTGAGCATGAGAGCCTTAAAGGTGTGCAGGTTGTCCCAGTGTGCTAAAATCCGAGAAATTGAGTATTTTGTGTGTTTGTGCTTTATGTGCGTGTGTAAGGGAAATTGGAGAGTGTGTGTGTGTTCATATATAGATAGATACATAGAGAAGATTAGAAGAAGTTTAAGAATTAGAAGAAGTTAGAAGAATAGGAAGAAAAGTGAGAAATAGGAAATAGAGGGAATCGAGTTAGAAGGGGAATCGGAGCTCGGAGTATCGGAATGAGTTGAAACTTGGCGTGGGGCAAGAATATGTGAATTAGATTTTGTGGGTAGGCTCCCGAGTGGAAATCGGGATTGTAGGGTGCCGGTATCGTGCCGTACCATTTCGTATCTTGAAATATTCAAGATATCGGCAATGGGCCGTATCGTGGACTAGATGTCCACTTTACTTAGGTATCTTGGTAGGTAATATATGTATAGGCTAGTACCTTACTACCGTAGGGAGCTCGGGTCAAAATACCAAGCGTAGGTAGGCTAACTTGATAATTGCCTAAGCTAGAATTTTACCCTTTTTAAGGGCAAAATAGGATATTGGCCTACGTCCAAGATTTGAGTTTCGAAGTCCAAGATGGACTTGGACATGGGTTGTAGAGGTTGGTAATAGTTAGAAATAGTCGCCTAGACCTAGTCTTGACCCCGGTTGACCCAGAGTTGACTTTTTACCCAAAAGTCAACCGTGAGTCAACACTTTGTCTAAATTTGACCAAATCCAAACCAGAGTTGACCAGTTAACCAAAAGTCAACTGTTGGTCAACATTTGACCAGTTTGACCTAGAGTTGACCTAGAGTTGACCAAATTTGATCAGGGTTGACCAGTTGACCAAAAGTTAACTGTAGGCCAACTCTTGACCCTGTTTGACTTTCTTCGACTTGTTTTGACCTGTGATGACTGGTATGACCTAGGATTGACTTGGGTTGGCTTAGATTGACTTGATATAACTTGATTTGACCTAGATTGACTTGACAGGACTTAGTGTGACTCAGTGAGACCTAGTTTGACCTAGATGCATATCATTCATTGTGAATCATTCCTAAACTTGTTTAAACCTAAATTAACATACAGTATTTCATATTTAGGTCTTCTGATACTGCTCTGAGCATTGATATATCCTACAGCTCAGGACAGCAGGCGAGTACATTCACTGATAGTTTTTATTGTCTTGATATCTACTATATCCGATTCAGTTGTAGTGTCTTACTTGATTCTCGACACGATAGTTCACGGACTAGTATTATCGGATTCCGGTCATGAGATGTCATTCCTGGATTTCTTGGGATACTGGTACTTGCTTGGTCTTCATTCTTGTACTTGTATTGACGCCGATTCTTGAAGAGGACTTGCTCCCCTCTTAGGGAATCCCGCGTCATAACGTGCTATGTCCGGATCCGTATACTATTCGGGGATGGAGGAATTATTAGGGGTTATGTGATCAAAGCCCCATGTCCTTATTTTGCTAGCGCCACCCTCACCTCACGTAGGGTGTAGCAGACACCCCTTGCCGGGTTATCCAGGTTGGCCGGCATGACCCTTTCTAGAGATTTTTCTGTGATTGTCGGGCCAAGTGGATAACCCTATCCTGACTCCCTAGCCGATCACATATCGCTCTAATAATTCAAATCACATTTTACATTTATTGTCGTATCTTATATTTCAGTTCAGTTTTACTTTCTGTACTTCTCACCATGCTATGATTTCATTTACTCACATGCTCTACCTGCCTTATACTGTACTATGATTTGAGACTAAGTCCTGTTTGAAAGAAGGGTTACAACCCCGGTCCTTGTTTGGTTTAAGGGTTGTAACTCGGCTTTCGAATGGTTCCCAAGTCGCCTATATCTTTGTCTTGTATTTCATTATACTGTCTCTTATAGTATTTGTCAATTCACATGGAACTGCTGTTGGTGTTTGTACTTGCTCATTTTTCTGACAGGATACCGTTGACAAATTTTACAGATGTTTCTGAGACAGATGGAGACTCAGGCCAGGGCAGTGGCCTGATAGATTGGCCACTAGATTTTATACTCCCTGAGTAGTTAGAACTTGTTAGGCTTGACTGGACTACGATACAGCTTTGGATTTTAGAATGTAGTATTATATATTATTCTGTGATGTTACGTTTAGTTTTGGACTTGTGTGGATCTCGAACTTATTTCTTGCTTCATCTATCATATTTCTTTTCCATGCTATCTACCTTAGTTTTACATTTGTGATTGAGACTGTATTGCTATGTCACCTCCATTCGAAGTGTATATACTGTACAGGTACCTTTATCTGTTTAGTTGTAGTATTCTAGATGACCTAGACAGCGTTCTACCGTCGATGCTGCGGCGTAGGCTGGACGTACCCACTTTTCGTGCCCCTAATCAGGGTACGGGTCATGACATCTCCTCCTGCATAGCCTCCATCCACTCCTGCCTGTGTTCGTCTTCCATAGCCTCTGCAAAACTTTCGGGCTCTTCCCCGTCAGTCAATAGCACATACTCACCTGGTGAGTATCTCGTAGATGGTCGACGATCCCTGTCACTCCTCCTTAAAGGAACCACTAGTGCTGGCTGTATACCGACAGCCTCCTCTTCCTCAGGAACTACCTCTTCGGCATGCTCATCCTCCTGAAGAACGCCCTGACCACTATCAGCAGGCTGATGATCAAGGTTGGGAGCAACTCCATGTACCGGCTCCCCCATAACTGGATCCTCTGCGATGTCCTCTAGAAATTGCTCGAAGCAAAATGACTCTAACTCAGACAATTCCTCAGCCTCAGAAGGCGTCTCGGAATCCTGAGTGTTGGTCATGGTTTGATCCTCGACGAATACCATGTCCCTGCTTTTGTAAAGCTTTCTTCCCACCGGGTCGTAGAGTCTATAGCCAAACTCATCCCGACCGTAGACGACAAAGACGCATCGCCTCGTCTTCGGCTCAAGTTTGGTCCTCTCGTCCTTCGGTACATGCACGAAGGCCTTACAACCAAACGCCCGCAGGTGATTGTATGACGGCTCTTTACCGTACCATACTTTGTCATGCACATCACCCTGCAAAGGAGCACTAGTAGACAAATTAATAACATAAGCAGCTGTGAGAAGAGCCTCACCCCAATAACTGCCCGACAAGTTTGCTTCTGACAGCAAACACCGTACCCTCTCTATCAGTGTCCTGTTCATGCGCTCCGCTACACCATTGAGCTGAGGTGTCTTGGGCGGAGTCTTCTGGTGTCGTATCTCTTGCTCTCTGCAATACGCATCAAAGGGACCGATATATTCGTCGCCATTGTCGGACCGAACACACAACAACTTCTTGCCCGTCTCCCTTTCAACAGAGGCCTGAAACTCCTTGAAAGTAGGCAGCACCTGATCCTTGGTCTTTAAGGCATAGACCCAAACCTTCCTGGAACAGTCATCAATAAATGTTACAAAGTAAGAAGCACCACCAAGAGATTTTACCTTCATAGGACCGCAGACATCCGAGTGAATCAACTCGAGCAACGCCGGCTTCCTTGAACTTGGGTAACTTTGGAAAGACACCCTATTTTGCTTCCCAGCTAAACAGTGCGTGTACTTCTCCAACTTTATAGACTTGAGCCCCGGAATCACCTTCCTGTTCACCAAGTAGCTCATCCCCTTCTCGCTGATATGGCCGAGCCGCCTGTGCCACAACTCGGTAGACGCATCACTGACTGCGTTCACCTCCTGTGCCCCCTGTGCGCTCCCCTCCATATAGTAGAGACCGGACTTCTTGCTTCCTCTGGCAATCACCATCGAACCCCTGGAAAGCTTCCACTGACTGTTTCCGAAGAGACTGAAGAATCCCTCGTCATCCAACCTTCCAACCGATACCAGGTTGAAACGGATATCAGGGACATGACGAACATCTTTGAGAATAAGAACCGCACCCGTCTTCGTTCTCAAATGCACATCTCCAACGGCAACCGCCTTCGACACATCTCCATTGTCCATCTTTAACACGCCACAGTCGCCTGTCGTGTAAGTGGCAAACAATGCCCTGTTGTGAGATATATGTGCTGAAGCCCCTGAGTCCACCAGCCAAGAATTGTCATCGCAGGCGAGGTTTGTAATGACCTCATCACCTACGATGATCACATTGCCTCCATGCATCGAGGCCGTCGCTGTAGTGTTCTCTTCTTGCTTCCCCTTGTCGCCATTCTTCTCTCTCTTCCAAGCAAAACAATTTTGCTTGATATGACCCTTCTTACCACAATGGTAACACTCTGATTCATCGTAATGACCCTTGGACTTCCCCCTGCTCTTGTCTCTGCCACCACCTCGACCCCTGCTTTTGCCCCTTCCGCGGCTCTCTGAAATAAGTGCCTCTGAGTGGTGGGATGTGGATGAAGTGCCCTGAGAACATCTCCGCATCTCTTCATTCAACATCCTGCTCTTGGCAAACTCCAGACTGGCGATCATAGATACTCGTACGGTTTCCCACGAGTCTGGCAAAGTACACAGCAGCCACAGTCCCTGAACTTCATCGTCGAACTTGACTCCCATAGAAGATAGCTGGTCAACCACGCCCTGGAACTCACTCAAGTGGTCCGAAATAGACACCCCATCCTTGTATCGCAGACCCATCATCGTTCGGATCAGGAATAATTTGTTTACCCCGGTCTTCTTCGCATACAAGGATTTTAGCTTATCCCACAACGTCTTCGCGTGCTCAATATTGGCAACGTGGTTGTACACATTCTCGTCCACAAACTGCCGTATGTACCCATACACTTGTATATGCTCGAATGTCCAGTCCTCTTCGGATTTATCACTGGGCTTCTCGGATGCAAATACGGGTAGATGCAGCTTCTTGACAAACAGCAAATCCTTCATCTTGCTCCGCCAATAATGATAGTTTGTGCCATTAAGATTCACCATGCGCACCGGATTCGCGTCCATCTCTCCTCTCTGGTTTCTGTCAACTCCTGACACCCTTCTGAATTCCAGAACCTGGCTTTGATACCACTCTGTTGGGAAACAAACGCAGAAACCTTTTCCCAAACCGGAGAGTACCTGAGAGAGGACCGAGCAATACAACGCACGAACCCAAAAAACAATCACACAAAACAATCCACGCAGACACAGAGAATTTTTGACGTGGAAAACCCTTGCGAGAAAAACTATGAGACGATCGGAGTCCAACCCTGAGAAGCCTCCACTAATGGAATAGAAGCACTACTAAAATAACCCAGATTAGCGACGTCAGGAGACGTCGCTAAATACAGAAAATACGTCGCTAAAAATGATTTGTGACGTATTTAGCGACGAAAAACTTATGTCGCTTATAGGCAAGTCGCAGATGATACTTTCGTCGTCGAACGTCGCTATTTACGACGCAGCGTCCATTGTCGCTAGACGTCGCCAAATGAGCGACAGAGAGCGACGTGTCAGTATGTCGCCAATATTGCGACGTAAAGCGACCACTAGCGACGCTTCAAAAGTTTATAAATGATGACGAGACATGGCATCCACGTGGCCACGTGGGCAACGTAGCGACATATATTAGCGACGTCGAGCGACGTAACGTTGCTAACTAGCGACGTATAGCGACGTCTATTTGACGTCGCAGTACGTCGCAGAACGTCGCTATACGTCGCTAATGTTAAAAAAAAAATTTAAAAAAATATAATTGATATTTTTGTTATGCTGTGTTTCTATGTTTACAGTGTGTGTGAAGTGCAGTGTTCGAACCATCGACAGTTTTGCTTACTGTTCTATGTTTTATCTTGGATAGAAAGAGCAACAATTCAGGGTGCACTTCTCAGAGCTTCCTCTTCACGTCCTTCACCTTCTCGGGAACCTTTACGACGTCCGAGAAAGTGAAGGACGTGAAAATGAAGCTCTCAGAAGTGCATCCGCACCACCTTGGAAAATCTTTAACCTCCTCCCATATCGTGGCTCCGCACCACCTTGGCGGTGGATCACCCTTCTCTACAACGCCGGCACGGAAAGCATTCCTGTTCCTTCTGAACGGATGATCTTTTGGCAGAAATTGCCGATGACAATCAAAGAAGCACGGTTTTCCGCCGTGTTTCAAGCGGAAAGCCTTACTACGGTCCATGCAATACGGACATGAGAGACGGCCATGAGTGCTCCATCCAGATAACATTCCATAGGCCGGAAAGTCGTTGATGGTCCACATAAGGGTTGCCTTCATCTGAAAATTCTGCTTCCTGGAAACATCGTACGTGTTAGCGCCTACTTCCCATAACTGATTCAACTCATCTATCAAAGGCTGTAAGTACACGTCAATGTTCCTCTTGGGATTGTTCGGACCAGAAATTATAACGGTTAGAAACATGTACTGAGTCTTCATGCACATCCAAGGCGGTAGGTTATACGGAGTGACAATCACAGGCCAGCATGAATACTGGGATCCCGAAAGACCAAAAGGAGTAAAACCGTCAGAAGATAGTCCCAACCTGACATTTCGCAGATCTGAAGCAAAATCTGGATACACTCGATCAAAGTGCTTCCACGCTTCTCCATCGGATGGGTGATCCAACACTCCTTCAATCTGTTCTCGCATGTGCCAACTCATATTTTCGGCCGTCTCTTTCACCATAAATAATCTTTGCAACCGCGACGTTAAAGGCAAGTAGTGCATTGAATCGGTCGGTCTTCTTGCACCGGTAGACCTTTCTGTACTAGTTGTCTTATAGCGATCAGCACCACAAAATCTGCACACATCTGCGTCCTTGTCGTCTTTGTAGTATAGCATGCACCCATTACGACAGGAATCAATTTTCTCGTATCCCATCCAGAGCGATCTCACCATCCTCTTAGACCGGTAGAAGTCTTTAGGCAACTTAGCACCCGCCGGCAAGATCTCTATAATCAACTCCAACACTCGGTTGTAGCATTCTTGCGACATGTTAAAATCTGACTTAATGCTCAACAGTCTTGTAACCACCTCCAACGGTGAATGATCCTCACAACCAGGATACAATGGAGTCCTTGCATTCTCCAACAACTCCATGAACTGTGCAGCATCGGCGTTCGGTGCCTCCTCAGGTGCATCATGAACGAAACTAGGCCCCGCAGCGTCGAAAACCATGTTCACGCACCCGTCGTCGTATGCATGATTATCTGAAACAAAATTAGGTCCCGCATGCATATACGGCTCAACATAAGGCTCCGGCTCTGATGCTAAAGACACAAGTTCTCCGTGTGCGGTCCACGGATAGTAATTAGGCGTGAAATCCCTCGAGTACTGGTGCTGTCGTAGGCACCCAAAAATAAAACCTTTACTCTTAAAAATGTAGTAGTGTGAGTAAGGATCGTTTCCACAGAGAGTAATTAGTTTAGATTTGTACTATGTGAATAATAAAAGGGGGGATGAATAAAATAAAAGAAAATAAAAAAGAGAAAGTAGAATATGAAAATAAATCAAAATAACAAATGTTGGTCTAAGTCTACGTCTACCATCGGAATCTTGAAACTGATCATAGATGCAAATATATATTGATTTGTATTATGAATATTCATCGTTGGAATTATTTGCTATCTCCTTTAGCCACAATTAAATAGAAACAAGCCACCTAATTAACCTTAACTACTAAACAACCTCAGACAAGCGCTAAAGGTTTAATTTAGTAGCGTATTAAACTTAATGAGATCAATGAAACAAAATAACACAAGCACAAGCGGTTGCATTTAATTTTGTCGAATGGTTTCTTCTTAAGATTTAATAATACAAAGCAGTAATTTACTAAATCTTGGTTGCTTCACAAATTAGAGGGATCGAACAATTCCGGATTCGATATCTAATTTAGCAGTAGAATATCAAGAGTAATAAACTAGTATGCATCCTAGTAATTAAACAAGATAATCATGAAATATGCATAAGAAAACATTTGATACTCAAATTATAAATCAAACAAATAAACATAAATTAGATCTCACAAGTTTTTATTGATTCCGAGGCTTCCGTACACTTCGACCAACACGACTTTAGCCGAACATGTTCTTCAAAACTTCAAAAGAAAAGTTGGAGAAAGAGAAGAAGAGTTGTCTTGTGTGTTTTTTCTTCTCATGATTTCTACCCCTTTTATACACCATAAATTAGTTTTTTTCAAGCCCACAATATCTCCCACATATCCTCTAAAGGTTACAACTTCTCAAACCAAAAAAATCTAAGTCATAAAGCAAGTACAAAAATGGTTATTTTGGCTCCTAATTCTGTTCACAGCATCTTTGATCTGACTTTATGCCTAATTTCGTCCATGATGCAGCCAGAATCTCGAAAATCACAAAATATGAAAGTTGTAGCCCTCTGTCTTAGCTTTCCGAATCATTTTGAAGGACCTCAATTGCTATTCGGATGAGGAAGTTATGCTCATTTTGGTGAAAGGTGTCAAAACTGTCTAGAATTGCATTTTAGCTCTATTTTGCACATAGTGTCTCCAAATGCATCCTAGAGCAAAATATAAATAGAATGAGTACCTTTAGTCATAAAATGATCATAAAATTGTGAACATTAAGGGATAAAAATATAATATTTTATGTTCTCATCAAATACCCCTACACTTAACTTTTGTTCGTCCTCGGACAAAACTCTAATTTATTTATTTTCCAAAACAAAATCAAGGTTGTGTAATGCCATAAATCAAGAATAAAATAGTTTTTCAAAACTCATAACATATCATGAAATTATATTCTTAGACAACTTCTAATTCCTTAGTAAGTGTTTTCACTTGAAGATAGAGCAAACTAAATTGGTAGACCCTCATGGGAATAAATACTCAACTCTCATCTGTTTGAAGGGTATGTGTTTCACTCAAATTCATTCCAAAAGAAATGATCTACCATAAGCTTGCATATTTTCTCATTCTCCACCACTTAGATCATATGCATAACATAAATCATAAGGACTTTTCATGGGTTGTAATGGGGCTTAGGATTAAGGTAGGATATATTTGGGAGTGTAGCTAAAAAAACCATCAAAACTAGTGGAGCAAAAATGATGTAACTCTAGCTCGAATATATAAAACATGTAAAACCAATCACTCCATTGAGCAGCTTCTTCAATTTGAATTCAAAGTATTCAACATACCCCTTTATTGGAATTGGAGGAGAAATAATAAAAATGAATATCAAAAGTAATTTCCTCCATCACTTTTTTTTTTCTTTTTCTTTTTTCATTTTTTCTGTCTTTTTCTTTCTTTCTTTCTTTTCTCTCTTTTTTTTCATTTTTATTTTTACAATAATGGAACTCCATAATTTGAGAATGAAAATATGTAGCCAAACTTGAAATTCAGATACCCCCACACTTATTTTTTTGTACACCCATACGTATCATAATGCTCCACTAGCTTTCCGGCTTGGGTAGAAATTTTTTTCAGGTTAAAGCTTGTAATGTGGGTTCACAAAAATAAAAGCAATAAGGCTCAAAGGGATTCAACCAAAGGAAAAATAATTTCAGGGTAGGCTATTTGGCTTAAGTAGCGTAAAAAAAATGGCCTTAATCATGTTCATGTATGCATGTGTCGATGTGACCTTGAAGAGAATCTAAGCAAGTTCTAGAGAAACAAATCTATGGAAGAATATCTCTCATCAAAGAAAATAGTGAGACTGTAGTGTCAGTCTAAAGGCTCAAAATCTCACCGGTTTTTGTCTACCAAATTTAGTTACAACCATCCTTAAGAAAAATAACTATACTAATTAATTCTAAGTTGAAAAGAGTACTTATTCAATCATGTTATAAAAATTTCAAACTTAGTTGAATCTTGTTTATGGCATACACAACAAGAATTATTGAAAACCAAAAAAACAAATCTCTTTTTTTTAAGAAAATAAACCGAGAACAAAAAAAAATATTTTCTTTAAATTTTATTTTTAAATTTATTTATTTAAAAAAAACTATGCGTCTAAAAAATAACTAAACATAAATATCCTTACCTACAATTAAAACTGACATTGTCACTAATGAAAGTCTAAATGAAAATAACCGACAAAAAAAAAATGCAAGAATATAAAAAACTCCCCTTGGGTTGCCTCCCAAGCAGCGCCTTTGTTTAATACGTCGTTGGCTCGACTCTATGCACACTTGAGACAACTACGCAAAGATTTTACATCTTGAATGGAGGCCTGCAAAATAGAGGGTAAAAATATCTTGTTAAAAATTGACAATGACATATAAGGAAAGTTACCTGACTGTTGCATTTCTGTAAAATTATTGAATGTTGCTACAGTTTCCTGCATATTGGAACTCAACGATAACTCCTCATCCACTTTTTCAAGATGCTCACTGATGGCAACATCCAATCCTTCTTTGCCATCAAGTTCAAAAACTTCATCTAGATTAGGTACTACGTCGTCATTTGGAATGTTCGTGTCTACAACGTTGTTGATCTCTTCTTCTTGTTTTGACGATGTAGGTGATTCTTCTACTAGAATGTCCACCTCTTTACCATTTCTCAAAATAATTGTACCTGCAATGTCTTTTGAATTTATTATTTGAGATGATAATTTTTCTGAACTTTGTGCCTCCAGCTTATTAATTATTGTAGCCATTTGGCTCATTTGATTGTTCAGACTTTGGATGCTGGCCCTTGTCTCCTGTTGAAATTGTAAAGTATTAGTGGCAATAGACTTAACAATATCTTCTAGAGACATACCAGAATTAGAAGTTTGGTTCGATTGTTGTTCATGGAGATATGGTTGCTTGTACTGCTGGTAACTTGGAAAATTTTGAGTTACATTGGGCTCGTCTTCAAGTATTGGACATATATCAGTTGGATGCCCTACTATTGAACAAATCTCACAAGCCATTGTTGTTTGCATGTTACCACCTACAACCATTTGATGAACAAGAGAAGTTAAACTAGCAATTTGTTGTTGAAGAGAAGAAATATTTACCTTGTTAGCGTGCCTAGATGGAAGATCCAGCCAAGTGCCAAATTGTTGAGAATTGGTCATCATGTCCTGTTAAATTATTTTTTTAATTTTTTTTCACAAAATAAAAATCACAAAAGCACAAACATTAACAAAAATTACTCCCCGACAACGGCGCCAAAATTTGGTGCTGTCGTAGGCACCCAAAAATAAAACCTTTACTCTTAAAAATGTAGTAGTGTGAGTAAGGATCGTTTCCACAGAGAGTAATTAGTTTAGATTTGTACTATGTGAATAATAAAAGGGGGGATGAATAAAATGAAAGAAAATAAAAAAGAGAAAGTAGAATATGAAAATAAATCAAAATAACAAATGTTGGTCTAAGTCTACGTCTACCATCGGAATCTTGAAACTGATCATAGATGCAAATATATATTGATTTGTATTATGAATATTCATCGTTGGAATTATTTCCTATCTCCTTTAGCCACAATTAAATAGAAACAAGCGACCTAATTAACCTTAACTACTAAACAACCTCAGACAAGCGCTAAAGGTTTAATTTAGTAGCGTATTAAACTTAATGAGATCAATGAAACAAAATAACACAAGCACAAGCGGTTGCATTTAATTTTGTCGAATGGTTTCTTCCTAAGATTTAATAATACAAAGCAGTAATTTACTAAATCTTGGTTGCTTCACAAATTAGAGGGATCGAACAATTCCAGATTCGATATCTAATTTAGCAGTAGAATATCAAGAGTAATAAACTAGTATGCATCATAGTAATTAAACAAGATAATCATGAAATATGCATAAGAAAACATTTGATACTCAAATTACAAATCAAACAAATAAACATAAATTAGATCTCACAAGTTTTTATTGATTCCGAGGCTTCCGTACACTTCGACCAACACGACTTTAGCCGAACATGTTCTTCAAAACTTCAAAAGAAAAGTTGGAGAAAGAGAAGAAGAGTTGTCTTGTGTGTTTTTTCTTCTCATGATTTCTACCCCTTTTATACACCATAAATTAGTTTTTTTTCAAGCCCACAATATCTCCCACATATCCTCTAAAGGTTACAACTTCTCAAACCAAAAAAGACTAAGTCATAAAGCAAGTACAAAAATGGTTATTTTGGCTCCTAATTCTGTTCACAGCATCTTTGATCTGACTTCATGCCTAATTTTGTCCATGATGCAGCCAGAATCTCGAAAATCACAAAATATGAAAGTTGTAGCCCTCTGTCTTAGCTTTCCGAATCATTTTGAAGGACCTCAATTGCTATTCGGATGAGGAAGTTATGCTCATTTTGGTGAAAGGTGTCAAAACTGTCCAGAATTGCATTTTAGCTCTATTTTGCACATAGTGTCTCCAAATGCATCCTAGAGCAAAATATAAATAGAATGAGTACCTTTAGTCATAAAATGATCATAAAATTGTGAACATTAAGGGATAAAAATATAATATTTTATGTTCTCATCAAGTACAAATGATATGTCACTTCCACTTCTGGATAATATTTCACGTTATGACATTTCACACACGGACACTTAATTTTGGTGCCGTCCATGTACTGAGGGAACGCCTTAGCAAACTGCAGGAACTGCTCTACTCCCGCTATGTATTCATCCCGCACACCACATATATCATCAGGACGACGATTGTACATCCATGAACGATTTCGCAAGTAGTAATTCATATCCATTTGAAAATAATTCTGCAAAGATGGACACACATTATCCAACAGGCACAAATTCGTATATTATGTCTTATTATGGGACACACATTAGTAGCGGACAGTTACTAATAACAATGATATGCAATCTAGGTCAAACTAGGTTGTACTAAGTCAAACAAGGTCAAGCTAAGTCAAACAAAGTCAAACAAGGTCAAACTAGGTCAAACTAGGTTGTACTAAGTCAAACAAGGTCAAGCTAAGTCAAAAAAAGTCAAACAAGGTCAAACTAGGTCAAACTAGGTCAAATAGTCAACCTTGGTCAAACAAGGTCAAATCTAAGTCAAATATCCTATTTCTAGTCATGACCTACCAAGGTACCCTTTACCTTATCGCTATTGGTATCCCAATACTAGCTAGCACACACCATTCAAGGCTATACAAGCCTAACCTATAATTCAAGTACCAATAATGACCAGAGTCAACTCAAGCTATCTCATACACACAAGTAATATCTGGGTGTCATTTGTTTAGTCTTAAAAAAACACAATCAACTAAAAGTAGTACCAAGTAATGAGCAATAGTGAGTTACCAAAGCAAACTGAAACTAAAACTAGTATCTGGGTGTCATTTAAACAACTAAAACTAGTATCTGGGTGTCATTTAACAAACATGAAGACAACAAAGTCAAACAAGGTCAAGCTAAGTCAAACAAAGTCAAACAAGGTCAAACTAGATCAAGGGTTGACCTATAGTTGACTTTGTCAACTCTTAGTCCAATGTAGGTCAGATGTTTACTCTACTTTGACTTTCAGTAAAAATAGTCAAGCTTGGGGGTGACTACTATTTCATATAATTTTAAAGTATCGGCCGATACCGATCCGATACGGCCGATACCGATACGGTTTGGCATGTTCCGATCCGATACCGACCGATACCAAATATTGACCGATACCGACATTGGGGGTCTTTGTTCCGATCAATTCAAGTACCAATAATGACCAAAGTCAACTCAAGCTATCTCATACACACAAGTAATATCTATATAGATATATACATATAATATATATATAGGCATGTATATACTATATGCCTATATTACAAGACAAGGCAACTTTCATGTATTCATATATTTAGACACTCTAACATAGGCTATATGCCTATATCACATATGAGTTACATGATATAGTTATGTATATATGTATACAATACCATCTATCAAATATATATATATAGAGAGAGAGAGAAGTAGAGAGTGGGTGGTGTGTGTACATGCACATGTGAATGGGGGGTGAGTGTGTTGACTGTTACATGTGACAGTCACATATACGTGTATATGAGGGAGGCTAACATGCTTGTATTAGGCTATATGCGTGTGTGTACCTAGGCAAGAGTGAGTGATATAAACTATAGGTCAGTCCAATATGGATAGTAAGGGGATTTACTGTGTTCAGTCAAATAGGAAAGGAAAAGAAAGGAAATCAGTTCATTTCACATAACATTACATACTCCTATAACATATTTCAGACCCATTCACCTCAAACCCAAATCGAGAACCAAAACTGTGTGTGTGTCCGTGTGTCCGTGTGTGTGTGTGTGTCCATCTGTGTGTGTGTCCGTGTGTGTGTGTGTGTGTCTCTGTGTGTGTGTGCGTGTGTGTCCGTGTGTGTGTGTGTGTGTCTCTGTGTGTGTGTGCATGTGTGTCCGTGTGTGTGTGTGTGTCCGTGGGAGAGGAGGAGGAGGAGGAGGAGGAGGAGGAGTTAGGTTAGGGTTTACCTGAGCTCGAGGAGGAGGAGCTCGACGGGGGGGTACGGGTCGCCGGAGAGGGAGGGAGTCGCCGGGGGGGGGGGGGACGAGGGAGTCGCCGGGGGGGGGGAAGGGGTCGCCGAAGGAATCGCCGGAGGGAAGGAAGGAGTAGTGGGAAAAATTGGAAATTTCGAGTAAGTGGAAAAAACGAAACGCTGTGCCCTAAGTAAAAATATTAGCGACGTCACATGAGGACGTCGCTAAACGTCGTAAACTGGCGACATATTTTAATAATCCAGCGACGTAACGTCGCTATTCAGCGACGTAATTTTATATCTGTCGCTGAACGTCGCTATTCAGCGACGTTTTGCGATGTTTTTATAAAGAAGTCGCTGAATTCCATATATAGCGACGTAATTTTACGCCGTCGCTAAATTACGTCGCTAATAGATCATATTTTAGTAGTGAAGAATTACACCCTCTACAAACTCCTCCCGATCCAAATCGGATCCCCACAACACTTAGAAGCAAGAACAATGATTACAAGGCTATGAAGAACGAGAACGACGAGTAGAGAATACCCGAATCCGATTCTCCGATTGTGTTACCATAGATTAGGGTTTGAAAATCCCAACTTAACTCCCTAATCCCGCAATAAACCTGGACCGTTTGATTAGATCCAATGGTGAAAAATCACCCCAAATTTCCGCTCAGCCCCGACGACACAGAGTTCGGCCAGAACTCTGTGTCGGGCAAACAGCACCTACGAGCAACATTCTGGAATGGCCAGACCGAGTTCGGCCCGAACTCGGTGGCCCAGTTCCAGAACCTCCCTCTGGGTTGGCAGCAGCAACAGCAACTCCGCGTCGCCTACTTTCCGAGCTTCTCCGACATCGGACGGCGCTCGTCGCACTCCGGGATCTTCTCCACATAGGTTGGGAACCCCACCCACTCCAACAGTTGATTCATACTTTGGGTACACGTACTAAGGTACGATATCTGGGAGGATGATCATGTGACTACGACATGTGATTTCAAGGTCAACATAGAGTTAAACTAGACAACTTGAATTGGTAGAAACAATGGGAGGGGATAGAATCTCGAGATCGTGCATGACATCCACCCAAGGCCTTGTCCTGGCATGTCGAGTTGGCTATCACGAATACTGTATATTCATTCACGCTAGTAGAGTACTGTAACGCCCCGTCCAGCTCGGCTCAATCGGAGGAATCGAAACGCCAATGACATTCGGACTTAGCCATGCAACGGCCTCTCGAAGTCCCGTTCGGCCGAGGCGACTCATCGCTCAGGTGGGTGGCTTCGGTGAACTTGCCTCAGCTTGGCCTTCACACTAATTAAACAAAAGTTTTCAAATGCACATGTAGGCTTGATAATAAAAGAGGCGAATCCACATAGCTAAGGAAATAATCCCAAGTCAGGTCGGATTGAGTTAGAATATAGAAATGTCCCACGGTCGGCTTAGAATCGTTGCATGACGTGCTTTCAAAATGACACTCGGTCCTTCGTCCCGTGGCTTGGAAGAAGGAAAGTTGGTCGACGTTTATAACGCCCCAGTCCCAAAATACGTAGGACCAGGAATACGAATACATGCCAGCAACACTTCATTAACAAGCCCATTAGCGAAATACTTAAGCTGTAAATCATGATAACACCCAAAAATACAACACAGTCCCAGGTATATACATCTAATCACATCCACAGAGTCCACAAAGAGATCAAGAATAAATAAAAAAATATTTCAAATATCCAGCAATAAAATACTACCAAAATAAGTCATATTACCGACGAAATTATTGACGTTTATTAAAAACGTCTCTACCATTAAGGGAATTAGCGACGCATAAATAAAACGTCACTGATCGTCGCTATCAGCGACGTTACTACGACGGCTTTTAAGTTAAAAAAAATAACGTTGTTGATAAGTCGGTGAACGTCGCTAATTTGACTAGTAATAGCGACGTTTACCGACGTAAGTGCTTTTACGTCGCTAATATAAAATAATAGTGATGTTTATCAACGTCTTTAGTGACGTCGCTAATGTTTTTAATATAGGGTTCCGACTTCATTTCTTTCCCCCCACTCGTTCCCCAAAAATTTCAAACCCCCTCCGCTCGTTCGACCATAGCGCGCCTCGCCCATCGCCGGAGCCCGACGTCCACAACCTCCAGCCACCTCAACCACCTCTAGCCATCGCCGCTCACCCTCGCCATCGCCGGAGCCCGACAACCGTTCGTCGACCCCTCCATCTCCACTAGGCTCCTTCTCCTCTCCGGCCACCACTCGTCGATAAACGCCCCTCTCCTCCTGTCACGTCCCGCTCCCGTAGGAGCGATCATCCTCGCTAAGGCGTGATGCCGCATGAGCCTAGATTTGCTCTCGTGCAAGGCAGTTTCATAACGACCGATTACAGCGGCTCCGACGGGTCGTCGCACAGAAGCCCCAAGCAGAAACATTGAACATGCAGCAAAAATTTAGAAGCAAAACACAAGTTATTCAAAAGTGCTCTTTATTGATATTGACAATAAGATTACAATGGGGCGCAAGGCCATGATTACAAGTCTTTCAAGCTCACTTTTCTCTCATTTTACAAGTCACTCTGCTCTCTCTCATCTCTCGATACAATACTTGAGCCAGCAGAAGCTTCGGAAGGCAATGTCCATACATTATGTCCCGTATAAGTCTTGACTCCATGCGGCCTTACGCTTCGAATCGCCAAGGAACTCCATGCCTCGACGCATCCAAGCGAGCTCCGCGCCACGAGCTTCTACCTGTGCCTGCACATGAAAACTGTGTGGGTGTGTCACGACCCGCACTCGCTTTCTGATACAAGACGTAACCAAGCCCAGCCTACGCCGCAGTTTCGACGGTAGAATACTGTCTATAACTCATAAGTCACTGAATCTAGTATCACATGGAAATCTATATCTCATCTACAGAATAGTCAAGGAACAACAAAGATCAATGAATATCCATGAAACTAAGCAATAATGAATATAAACTGAATGTTTTTAAGAATCAAAGTCACGTCCGATGGATACAAATCCACTACCAATAGACGAAAATAGAGAAATACATGAAATAACTAACTGAGTACAAACTGCTAATCAAGACAACCTCAACTGCAAGGCACCGTGGTCTGACGCTGACTAAAACCCGTACGTCTGCTCCTGACTCAAACTCGGATAAACCTGAAGAGATCATCAGGTCCTCAGAGGACATAGCAAGATACATATAAAATGCCTATCTAACAGTTTTATCATGCATAAGAAATTAAACAAGAAAGACAGAAACATGACAAGTGACTATGAACACGGATACTAGAACAACTACGCGTAAATGAACTGCCGGATGAACAATGAACACGAGATCAATGGAAAACCAAAACCTCATCCCGAGTGTGGACTCACGAGTTTAAACTAAGCACAAACCCTCGTCCCGAATGTGGACTCTCTGGTTAGCTCAAGGCAAACACCCTCCTCCCGAGTGTGGACTCTCTGGTGTCAATGAACACGACAAACACCCTTATCCCGAGTGTGGACTCTCTGGTGCACTGGTCAACCCTCGTCCCGAGTGTGGACTCTCTGGTTGTGTAAAACGATAATCAAGGGTTTAGAAGTTCAACTACACGCACTCGTTCTATGACACGACTCAAGCAAGGTACTGGTGAGAACAACTCCAAATGTGAACCACAAGGCCAAACATGAACACGACTATATGCAATGAAAATAACTCAACAAGTTATAAGATGAAGCGTGTGCGGGAGTCATTGGATATTAAATCAAGTTATAAGTCGATAAGTGTACTAAAAAAAAGTTTCGAGGATGAAACTTTTTCTGAGTGGTGTATAAATGTAATGCCCCATCCCATTCGGCTCAATCGGAGGAATCGAAACGCCAACGGCATTCAGACTTAGCCATGCAACGGCCTGCTCAAAGTCTTGCTCGACCGAGATGACTCTTCGCTCAGGTGGGTAGCTTCAGTAAACTTATCTCAGCTTGGCCTTCACACTAATAAAACAAAAAATTTCAAATGCACAAGTAGGCTTTGTCACACCCCGCTCTCGTAGGAGCGATCGTCCTTGCTAAGGCGTGATGCCGCACGAGCCTAGATTTCGCTCGTGCAAGGCGGGTTCCATAACGGCTGATTACAGCGGCTGCGACGGGGTCGTCGCACGAAAGTTCCAAGCAGAGACATTGATTTTGCCAGCAGAAATTTAGAACAAAACATAAGTCATTCTAAAGATGATCTTTATTAATATTGAAACAAAGATTACATAGATGGGCACGAGGCCAAGATTACAATCTCTCAAGCTCATTCTTTTCATATTACAAGTCACTCAGCTCTCTCTCATCTCTCAATACAAGTCTTGAGCCAGCAAATGCTACGAAAGGTGATGTCCATACATTATGTCCCGTATAAGTCTAGACTCCACGCGGCCGTACGCCTCGAATCGTCAAGGAACTCTATGCCTTGACGCATTCAAGCGAGCTCCGCGCCACGAGCTTCTACCTATACCTGCACATGAAAACTGTATGGATGTCAGTACTCAACTGTACTGGTAGAATGAGCTCCTCGTCCACCTATAGAAAACCGATACGTTCATTTAATTTGTGCAACATAACCCTTTTTGATTGTCTTTCTACTCTTGTCTTAGGATCAGTTTTAGGACCGACGCCTTGGCCTATTTTGTGTCTCTAGATCATCCCGTGCTTGCAACAACAACGTCAACTCATACTTTACCTCTAAACCCCTTCTCGTACCAACAAAGTTAACCTATCAAGTTGTGTTTGCCTTAGGTTCCAAAATCAGAGACGCGACTACGCGATAGTACGCAATTTTTTTTGTGACCGTACTACAAGTCTATTGTGTCGTGCCTCGTAACTTAGTGTGACATAACTATATCGTCGTCTCGAGGCCCTTGCTATTTTAATTACCAACTGACCCATTCAAGACTGGTGGCTAAGTGTCACTCGACCGACTTTGCCTTACGGCATTTCCTAACTTAAACTCAAGATGACTCAAATCCAATTTATGCAAATTATATGCCGACAACTAAAGACTTGATGCTACATCTTATGCCGAAGCACGGTGTCTACGTTACAGCCAAATCTTAGGCCCAAAAATTGTCTTTCGATCGTGCATGCATTTGACTCGACTCATTGAAATATTGCACACAATACTCGACTCAAACCAAAGGCATATACGCGGATCGCCGCCCATGCCGACTCATCTACATGAACTAGTCACTAGTGCCCAGCCCTATCCTGGACTACCATAGCTTGTTAGATGGACGCCTCTTTCCAGCACGAGTAGCAAGCTTCGCTGCAAGTCTCCGCCTAACCCGTGCGGTCATCCAGCACTGCTAATCATGTCTCTATCGAAACAGTCCCGTTGGCCGCCTGGGTCGTCGTTCAAGAAACATTATCTCCTTTGTACAAGTTGTCCAATGACCATGCAAGACTCGACTCGAACTGACGTCTCACATAGTCATTCTATTTCTAGTGTTACCATCTCTTTCTGGGCCAAGTTTAATACTTCTCACATCTGAGACTGCCTCGACTACCCATAGTCGCGAGCCTTCTTCTTTCTTATCCTATTATTTCATTCAACTCAGGAACGAATATTTAAAAGCCCTTCTTTCTAAACTCCAAATGAATTAACTATGACCCGTGCCTTAGAAACACTAAGTCCGTTACATTGTGCCTTAAACCAACTTGAACTCTATGCAACACCACCGCCCAAGTCATACTCTATATGACAGGTGTCACCCCCACTTTTCGAATTAGGGGTATTTTGTTATTTTTCAAGTTTTATAATTTTTAGGAATTTTTATTTATTTTATGTGATTTTTTGGGATTTATTTGGGTTGGTTTGGATTTTATCCAATTCGGACTCAAATTGGAGACCCGGGTATCCTGGACTCTAGTGGTACCCACATACTAGCTGGGTTTAGCCCACATACCATCATAATTAAGCTAGAAATTATTAACCCTATTTCCATGACTTAATTAGTCTTTTTAGATGCTTAATTTGTATTTAGAATTGAACCGAACCAAACCAATTTCAAACCAAACCCAAACTAAGCTTAATGGGTTGGGGGCTTATTGGATCCCAACCCAATAGCCCCCAATAGGTGGCCGGCCATGAAAGTCTCCCCCCCTTGTCTTCTCCATTAAGCAAGCTCTCTCTCTCTCTTTCAAAATCTCTTCTTCTTCCAAGCTCTCTCTCTCCAAGAACTACACTTAGGTTTGTCATTTAATCCCTCATTTATTACTCCATTTCATTTATGTTCTTCACAATAAATGTAGAGGGAACCTTCCTCTACACTTTGCCCACAAATTTTGTAGGATTCCCTAGAATCTAGGTTAAGGAATTATTTGGGACTTTTATGTATGGAATGGTATATATAAATATATATATATATATATATATATATATATATATATATATATATATATATATATATATATATATATATATATATATGTATATATTATATGTATATGTGTATTTGTGGGAGGATGAGAGATGGTGGTGGTGGTGGTGTAGAGAGTGGTAGTGGTGGAGTTGTCATGAGTGTTGTGTGCGTGTGTATGTGTTTATATATATATATATATATATATATATATATATATATATATATATATATATATATATATATATATATATATATATATATGTGTGTGTGTGTGTGTATATATGTGTGTGCATGTGTTTATATATATATATATGGTTGTGTGTAAATATATGTAACTATATGTGTGTGTGTGTTTATATAGATATATGGAGATGTGTGTGTGTGTTTATATATATATGTAGAGGGATGGATAGATATATAGATATATAGATATCTAATTAGCTATAGGTATATATATATATATATATATATATATATATATATATATATATATGTATATATATATATATATATATATATATATATATATATATATATATATATATATATATATATATATATATATATATATATTTTAGATAGATATATATATATATATATATATATATATATATATATATATATATATATATATAGGGATATATATATATATATATATATAGAGAGGGAGGAGAAGAAGAGAATGGAGAGCAGCAGCAGCTGCAGTAGATGCAGCAGCAGCAGGCAGCAAAAGTAGCAGCAGCAGCTGCAGCAGATGCAGCAGTAAGAGCAGCAGCAGGAGCTGCCAATGGCAGCTCCTTTTTCCCCCCATACACCCCCCAATTTACCCTTAAAACCCCCCTAGTATCCTATATATATGTGTATATTTAGGTATATATATATAGATATATATATGTATATATCTAGATAGGTAGATAGGAAGTTAGATGAAAGAAGTTTAGGAATTTGAAAGAAGAAAAAAAGGAAATTGAAAGAAAGATAGAGGAAGGAATAGAAAGAAAATGAGAAGGAATTTGGAGAAGTAAGGAATTTGAAGAAGAATAGGAAGGAGAAGTAAGAAGAAGAATTAGAGCTAGAAGAATAAGAGGAAGAAGTTAAGAAGAAGAAGAATTAGAATTGAGAGTCAAAGAAGAGGTTGGAGCGAGTGCTAAAAAGGGGATTTTTGGTAGAAATCGAGTTAGAAGGGGAAATTGAGCTCGGAGCGTCGGATTGCGACGAAACTTGACGTAGGCCTAGGTTATGTGAATTAGATTTTGCGGGTAAGCTCCCGAGTGGAAATCGGGGTCGTAGGACGCCGGTATCACGTCGTATCGGTGCGTATCTTGAAATATTCAAGATATCTGCAACGGGCCGTAAGGTGGACTAGACGTCCACTTTATCTAGGTATTTTGGTAGATAACGAACCTATAGGATAGTAACATACTACCCTGGGGAGATCGGGTCAAAATAACAAGCGTAGGTAGGCTAACTAGCTAGTCGCCGAAGTAGGAATTTTGCCCTTTTTAAGGGTAAAATAGGAATTTGGCCTATGGCCAAGATTTGGATTTCGAAGTCCAAGATGGACTTGGATATGGGTTATAGAGGTTGGTAATAGTTAGAAATAGCCGACTAGACCTAGTCTTGACCCCGGTTGACCACGGTTGACTTTTTAGGCCAAAAGTCAACTATGGGTCAACACTTTACCTAATTTAGTCCCAAATTCCATTAGACTTGTGCAGTTGACCAAAAGTCAACTGTTAGTCACCAGTGACCTAGACTTGACCTAGGGTTGATCACAGTTGACCATAGTTGACCACGGTTTACCAGAGTTGAAAGGTTGACCAAAAAGTCAGCTGTTGACTCAAATCGATCCCGATTGATTCCGTTTGACTTGCATTGACCCAGTTTGACCCAGTTAGACCTAATATGACTTAGTTTGACCCCGTACAACCTAGTTGATGCGTCTTGACCTAGAATGACTTAATAGGATTCAAATTGATTTGATTTTATTTCCTAGATAGAGTATTGATACGTCTTATTCTCTATAGGTCCTCGAGACGCTGTATTTTCTCCGGTTGACGTACCATATCATATTTCAGGCGAGTACATTCTCTGACACTTTTCCAATTTATAATGATTGTTATGATTCATGTAATTAGTGTGGATATGCTTGTTCTCGACACATTGGTCACACGGATTGGTATTCATGGATCCCGACATGAGATGTTATTCCTCGTTATCTTGGTATATCTTGTGCAAGCCCCCTTGTAGTTCTTGTGCAGTATATGGACACCGATTCTCGAAAAGACTTGCTCCCTTCTCGTAGAATCTCGTGTCATAACGTGTCTTGCTTGGATCCACTCTACCAGTCGGGGACGGAGAGTACTAGTGTAGATGTGTGGTCATTACCCACCTTGTTTATTCTTGTAGACCTTGAATGCTACCAATCCTACACTCCATGTGGGATTGGCTGATCATAACCTTGTGCAGACCCAATCCGGCCACATGTTGTAGCTAGTATTCACACACCTAGATATATGATTCTTGATTTCTTGTACATGCCATGATCAGTTTACTTGCCTTGTTCTAGCTCTAGATTTATAGCTTACCTTGCCATGATACTCACATGTACATTCCATGATTTTATTGTGTATACTCTCTATTTACAGTCTTATAGCTTTTGTCATATCTTGTGAACTGTTGTTAGTAGATTGTACTCGTTCCATCCTGACAGGATATGTTGAAAATATTACAGATGCAGACGAGGGAGACTATTCTACCTACTACGGTCCGGATGACGTAGTGGGCCTAGACCTGGAGACTTTGGTCCAGCAGGGCTTAGCTCCGCCTGGCGAGACCTTACCTATTATTTAGCTAGAGTAGGTCTTTGTACTGGACTTTGTCTCCAGCTACTTTTGAGACTGTTGTTATTATGGACTGTATTAGAGACTTGGACTTGTATATATTCTTTGTGATGGACTTGACAGGTTATATATTATTTTATCGTCTTGTTGTCTTTTTATTTCAGTCTTTACTTTGTTATCTTAGAGTCGTGATTGAGCACTCATATATATATTCATTGCTTGTCCTCCGTTCGGAGTTGACCATATTCTCGACAGGTTTTTGTTATATATAAAAACTATTTAGAAGTAGAAAAATCCACAGCGTTCCACGCCGATTTTTCGGTGAGGGCTGGGCGTTGTCGCGTCACGTGCCCTTTTAGCGGGTGCGGGTCGTGACACGTTTTAGTGGTGGCCCACGCAGGTCCTGAAGTCGTAATTAGTGCGATGTCGTAGTGGCGCTCGACTTAGAGTGCTATTACGAGCCTGCGGTACGTATCTATGATAGGCTATAGGCTAAGAGTACTCAATCACAGTAGGATCTTTTCTTGCTTATCTTGCTTACCGTCTTTGATATCGATTTACTGCATTCTAGCTGTCCTCCCTCGATATTGCCTTCATGTGCCATATTGATATCTTCTTTTCAATTTGTCTCTAGGATAGTTATGACCCACTCTCCTGGCGAGGAGCACGGGGAGACGGAGAGGTCTGCCACCTCTGGCGGGCAGGCTCCGGTCATCTCCCCTGCAGATAGGACTTCTGTTGGAGCTCTCGGAGGTACTCCTCCAGCTACCTCGATGACAGTTCCTGGGGATGCGGGTGCTCTTCCCGTAGTGCCGGGAGCTGTCGGGGGCGCTCTTCCTCCTCCTGCGCAGCGGATTCCTCCGCCAGTTGCAGACATATTTCCACCTCCACCTCCTCTGCCTACAGATATGGGGCAGATGCTTACCTTCCTCCAGCAGATACTGGAGACTCAGAGAGCCCAGACCGAGGCTCAGCAGAGGCAGACAGATGCGATGCGTCAGGGCATGGAGGATGCCTATCAGTTGGCCCTTGCAGCCGTGGAGCAGAGGGCTCCTCATCCGGGGACGCAACCGAGGTACGGAGATATCCAGGACTTCAAGAAGCTCGGGCCCCGTGACTTTAGCGGGACCGAGGGCGTGGTCTATGCAGATGATTGGCTCGAGGATATCGAGCGGCAGATGATGGCCTGTCGCCTGGCAGACGACCTGAAGGTCGAGGCGGTAGGTTTACAGTTGTTAGACATTGTGCGCACCTGGTTCAGAAACGAGCCAGCCCTAGTTGGAGAGGGCCATACTTGGGCAGAGTTCAAGCTCCTCTTCAAGGAGAAGTTCTTTTCCTCCACGGACAAGATCGACCTGGTGCGACAGTTCTAGGATCTGCAGCAGGGCAGTCTATCTGTGGAGGAGTACGCAGCGGAGTTCGGCCGTCTGAGCCGATACGTAGAGTACATGGTTCGAGACCCGGAGATCAGGGCGAGCCGTTTCAGGGAAGGGCTGACTTGGGATATCAAGATCCACATTCCCTCCTTCTATGAGACATATACCCAGATCTACGCGGAGGCCCGCATGGTAGAGCGGGAGTGGGGCTTGAAGCCCAAGAGGGAGCGTGATCATTTCTCGGGGGCTAGTAGCAGTGCAGGAGCTGCTAAGCCCCCTTAGCTTCAGCATCGTTCTTTCCAGCATCACCAGCCGCAGGTGCAGGCCAGAGCACCGGTTCAGCAGCAGGTGCAGCACACTCAGCAGAGGCAGGCACAACATGGGGCTCCTTGCGGCTACTGCAAGAAGCCCGGTCACATCTGGGAGGTCTGCCGGAAGAGGCTGGGCTTGTGTCTCTATTGCGGGGAGGCTGGACATCAGTTGAGAGATTGTCCTACGAACCATCGCCGTGCAGCTCAGGGAGCACAGGGTAGGCCACCTATGGCACCGCATCACGCCCTCCACCAGCAGCGGGATATACCCCGCCAGGACAGGGCTTTTGCGATGGCAGTTGAGGATCCTGCACGCATTGGACTAGGAGGTAGGGTCTTGCTCTTTCTTTTACCTGTTCTTTTTGCCCATTGATTGATGATTGCTTTCTTAGTACCTTTAGTTGCATATGTGATGATCATGCTAGATTAAATAGAACACCCCAATGAAGACTGCAATAACATGATACTGTAGAGATTTAAAACCATGCATGTGTTCTGATTTCCTAGATTACATGTTATATAACTTAAGATAAAATTTAGTAGACCTTGATTGTGGGGTGCTTGACCTAGAGAAGAGTACGACCGTTTGAATTTCGAGGACGGATTTTTTTAAAGAGGGTAGATTTGTCACCCCCAGTTTTCGAATTAGGGGTATTTTTGTCATTTTTCAAGTTTTATAATTTTTATGAATTTTTATTTATTTTATGTGATTTTTTGGGATTTATTTGGGTTGGTTTGGATTTTATCCAATTCGAACTCAAATTGGAGACCCGGGTAGCCTGGACCCTAGTGGTACCCACATACTAGCTGGGTTTAGCCCACATACCATCATAATTAGGTTAGAAATTATTAACCCTATTTCCATGACTTAATTAGTCTTTTTAGAGGCTTAATTTGTATTTAGAATTGAACCGAACAAAACCAATTTCAAACCAAACCCAAACTAAGCTTAATGGGTTGGGGGCTTATTGGATCCCAACCCAATAGCCCCCAATAGGTGGCCGGCCATGAAAGTCTCCCCCCCTTGTCTTCTCCATTAAGCAAGCTCTCTCTCTCTCTTTCAAAATCTCTTCTTTCTTCCAAGCTCTCTCTCTCCAAGAACTACACTTAGGTTTGTCATTTAATCCCTCATTTATTACTCCATTTCATTTATGTTCTTCACAATAAATGTAGAGGGAACCTTCCTCTACACTTTGCCCACAAATTTTGTAGGATTCCCTAGAATCTAGGTTAAGGAATTATTTGGGACTTTTATGTATGGAATGGTATATATATATATATATATATATATATATATATATATATATATATATATATATATAGATATGTATATATATATATGTAAGTATATATTATATGTATATGTGTATTTGTGGGAGGATGAGAGAATGAGAGATGGTGGTGGTGGTGGTGTAGAGAGTGGTAGTGGTGGAGTTGTCATGAGTGTTGTGTGTGTGTGTGTGTATGTGTTTATATATATATATATATATATATATATATATATATATATATATATATATATATATATATATATATATATATATATATATATATATATATAGAGGGAGGAGAAGAAGAGAATGGAGAGCAGCAGCAGCTGCAGTAGATGCAGCAGCAGCAGGCAGCAAAAGTAGCAGCAGCAGATGCAGCAGATGCAGCAGTAAGAGCAGCAGCAGGAGCTGCCAATGGCAGCTCCTTTTTTCCCCCATACACCCCCCAATTTACCCTTAAAACCCCCCCTAGTATCCTATATATATGTGTATATGTAGGTATATATATAGATATATATATATATATATATATATATATATATATATATATATATATATATATATATATATGTATGTATATATATAGATAGGTAGATAGGAAGTTAGATGAAAGATGTTTAGGAATTTGAAAGAAGAAAAAAAGGAAATTGAAAGAAAGATAGAGGAAGGAATAGAAAGAAAATGAGAAGGAATTTGGAGAAGTAAGGAATTTGAAGAAGAATAGGAAGGAGAAGTAAGAAGAAGAATTAGAGCTAGAAGAATAAGAGGAAGAAGTTAAGAAGAAGAAGAATTAGAATTGAGAGTCAAAGAAGAGGTTGGAGCGAGAGCTAAAAAGGGGATTTTTGGTAGAAATCGAGTTAGAAGGAGAAATTGAGCTCGGAGCGTCGGATTGTGACGAAACTTGACGTAGGCCTAGGTTATGTGAATTAGATTTTGCGGGTAAGCTCCCGAGTGGAAATCGGGATCGTAGGACGCCGGTATCACGCCGTATCGGTGCGTATCTTGAAATATTCAAGATATCTGCAACGGGCCGTAAGGTGGACTAGACGTCCACTTTATCTAGGTATTTTGGTAGATAACGAACCTATAGGATAGTACCATACTACCCTGGGGAGATCGGGTCAAAATAACAAGCGTAGGTAGGCTAACTAGCTAGTCGCCGAAGTAGGAAATTTGCCCTTTTTAAGGGTAAAATAGAAATTTGGCCTATGGCCAAGATTTGGGTTTCGAAGTCCAAGATGGACTTGGATATGGATTGTAGAGGTTGGTAATAGTTAGAAATAGCCGTCTAGACCTAGTCTTGACCCCGGTTGACCACGGTTGACTTTTTAGGCCAAAAGTCAACTATGGATCAACACTTTACCCAATTTAGTCCCAAATTTCATTAGACTTGTGCAGTTGACCAAAAGTCAACTGTTAGTCATCAGTGACCTAGAGTTGACCTAGGGTTGACCATAGTTGACCACAGTTGACCACGGTTGACCAGAGTTGACCGATTGACCAAAAAGTCAACTGTTGACTCAAATCGATCCCGATTGATTCCGTTTGACTTGCATTGACCCAGTTTGACCCAGTTAGACCTAATATGACTTAGTTTGACCCCGTACAACCTAGTTGACGCGTCTTAACCCAGAATGACTTAATAGGATTCAAATTGATCTGATTTCATTTCCTAGATAGAGTATTGATACGTCTTGTTCTCTATAGGTCCTCGAGATGCTGCATTTGCTCCGGTTGACGTACCATATCATATTTCAGGCGAGTACATTCTCTGACACTTTTCTAATTTATAATGATTGTTATGATTCATGTAATTAGTGTGGATATGCTTGTTCTCGACACATTGGTCACACGGATTGGTATTCATGGATCCCGACATGAGATGTTATTCCTCGTTATCTTGGTATATCTTGTGCAAGCTCCCTTGTAGTTCTTGTGCAGTTTATGGACACCGATTCTCGAGAAGACTTGCTCCCTTCTCGTAGAATCCCGTGTCATAACGTGTCTTGCTTGGATCCACTCTACCAGTCGGGGACGGAGAGTACTAGTGTAGATGTGTGGTCATTACCCACCTTGTTTATTCTTGTAGACCTTGAATGCTACCAATCCTAGACTCCACGTGGGATTGGCTGATCATAACCTTGTGCAGACCCAATCCGGCCACATGTTGTAGCTAGTATTCACACACCTAGATATATGATTCTTGATTTCTTGTACATGCCATGATTAGTTTACTTGCCTTGTTCTAGCTCTAGATTTATAGCTTACCTTGCCATGATACTCACATGTACATTCCATGATTTTCTTGTGTATACTCTCTATTTAAAGTCTTATAGCTTTTGTCATATCTTGTGAACTGTTGTTGGTAGATTGTACTCGTTCCATCCTGACAGGATATGTTAAAAATATTACAGATGCAGACGAGGGAGACTATTCTACCTACTACGGTCCGGATGACGTAGTGGGCCTAGACCTGGAGACTTTGGTCCAGCAGGGGTTAGCTCCGCCTGGCGAGACCTTACCTATTACTTAGCTAGAGTAGGTCTTTGTACTGGACTTTGTCTTCAGCTACTTTTGAGACTGTTGTTATTATGGACTGTATTAGAGACTTGGACTTGTATATATTCTTTGTGATGGACTTGACAGGTTATGTATTATTTTATCGTCTTGTTGTCTTTTCATTTCAGTCTTTACTTTGTTATCTTAGAGTCGTGATTGAGCACTCATATATATATTTATTGCTTGTCCTCCGTTCGGAGTTGACCATATTCTCGACAGGTTTTTGTTATATATATAAACTGTTTAGAAGTAGAAAAATCTACAGCGTTCCACGCCGATTTTTCGGTGAGGGCTGGGCGTTGTCGCGTCACGTGCCCTTTTAGCGGGTGCGGGTCGTGACAATAGGCCTTACGATCGTGAAACCAAGTAATATCGACAACCGTAAATACAAGGAACAGTTCTTAGAACGTCTTCGATCGCCTAGAATAACTTAGCCTAACTTAATCGTGCAACAACTTGACGAGTAAGGACTGTGTCATGCCTTGGACGATGGGACCGTGCATGCTTTGTGAAGCGTTTATGCGGGCGACGCTTATTACTCAGGCTAACTCTTAGCTTGTGGCGAAGACCAACTTTTTCTTCTCCCAAGCCATGGGACGAAGGACCGAGTGTCATTTTTAAAGTGCGTCGTGCACCAACTCTAAGTCGACCATTGGACCTTTCCATATTCTAACTCAATTCGACCTATCGGAATTATTCCCTTATCTATGTGGATTCGCCTCTTTTATTATCAAGCCTACTTGTGCAAGTTGAAAACATGCGATTTATTATGTGAAGGCTAAGATGAGGCGAGTTCACCGAAACTATCCCACCTGAACGAGGGGTCGTCTCGACCGAGCGATGTCTCTGAGCAAGCCGTTGCAAGGCTAAGTCCAAATGCCGTCGGCCTTTCGATTCCTCCGATTGACTAAGTGGGATGGGGAACTACATCATACACCACTCAGAAAAAGTTTTGTCCTTAAAACTAACTGAGTACTTACTCATCGACTTATCACCCACAATCTTTTCTTTAAAACTCATGATCTCAAAATTCTCGAAACTTTTTCATTTCTCAAGTCTCACTTGAATTCAACGTATCACTTAGTTGGATTGTGCACATATTTTAGGCGTCCCCAAAATACATACATTTTAGCCAAGCCTCGTGATAGCGAATTTTGCTATTACCACTCGTGTCGGATCGTACACATATTCAAGCGTCCCGGATATATATGCATTTCAACCGAGGCTCATGAGTGGTATTCTCATACTCTTGAATCATCCCATTCATCAACACCAACATCCAAACTAATCAATCCTCAAGATCATTTGTATCGATGCTAACTCTCGCAACATGGACGTCTCGCCAAACCGCTAGTCCATCTCTCTAGGCTAAAGTCAATCCGTCAGTATTGGAATCATAGTTCCCAAATAACAATATCAATACTGACCCCATCCTAAGGTCAAACCAAAGTTGATAATACATGATTTTCTACCGAAGCTTACATCACTTCAATTTCTAAACATCAAGCATTGATTCCCTACACACATCCAAATATTCTTTGTACGGGGTCTGAGTCATTTAGCAAAGCCATCCTACGATAACTCATATTTCAACCAATTCTTCGACAAATCAATATCACTCGTTCATCAAGCCATTTCGCATAGTCTATCTCTTCGAACACGTTCGACATAATCCGCCTATCAATCCTTCTCAAGTCAAGTATGCTACGACACGATTCACCGCTAAACCATAATTCATATTTCATACTCCCTAAGTCATTTATCCTAATTCACGTAATCGATCACAATATCGTCGAGCTTGACGATATGCTGTGCCCCAATCTCACGCGAGTCCGATTATCCACGGTGGGTATGAATCACCATGCAATGCTCCCTCAAAATAATCATTCTCATCGGGACGTAACTCTTGTTCGAGTTCAGACTAATTCATTCTCTATGCGCGGATTGGACCTACTCAATTCTCAAGTTTATTTTATTCGTCAAATTATATGTTAGACCAATCCTCAAATTCACCTTCGCATCAAACCAACAAGTCGAAGCAATCCTAATTACCATGTTCTGATTTTCTGAGTTCGATAATTCCTGCGACATAAATCAACATGTTAGCGCTTACGCGGAATGATCGTCCCAAATTTGACGCGACGCATATGCGAGGCTGGAGTTGTGCTCGCACAAGATAAGAATGTCGACGTTGTGGTTATCAACGAAACCATCAAGACACTTTTGTTTTCATCCAACATTCATTTCTATCAGAATCCTCAAGCATAACATCCATCAAACAACAACACTTTGCACGATCGTCATTCGCCGAGTCAGAGTACCCCTGAATTATCGTATATTGATCTTTGATACGTCTCAATACCATCGACGATATATGTAACCTGACGATCTTCATTTGCAACGAATTTTGAGTCATGCAAATGATGCTATCGTCCGACTGAATAATCTCCTCGATATTAAAGATCAAGTTTGATCTTTATCCCTCGAATCATTCACAACATCAATTTCCTCAAACCTAAATCGCGTATTGTTCATCCGTATATCTTAAGTCATCGAGCAACATATTTTTTAAATCACATCATTTCTTGCTAACTCAAATCATCTAGCAACATCCATCCCGATTCCTTAAAGTTATTTTTAAATATTTGAATCATTTCCAGGCACGCTATCTTCCGATCGTGCTAACTTTTCGTATACGATTCTTATCGATTTCCTCGATCGAGTCATCCATTCGTATACCTTAACTTTTTTTCGGTTCAGTTTCACCTACTCAATCATTTTTGCGTTTCATACTCGTGCAATCATCAATCCCGTGCATGTTCCGTGTGCGCCAATTTTTAGGTTGTTCGAATCAACTCGTCAAATCTCAAGACTACAACTTATTCAACGATACTCAATCTACGGCTTTGTATATACGCGACACCTGCTGATAGACTCATTGACACCCCTTATCCTCAATCAATCAATCGACATTTCTGAGGCTATCGTATACACCACTCAGGGATGAAGTCATTCAACAAATTATCAACTTATTATTCGATTCACAATCTATTTTCTCGAATTTCTGTCCAAATAATTCCTTAAATTTTAAGCACTCTCATCTATATCGCACCGACGTTATCGTCACTCGATAGTATCCCTATCGATAGTCATCCCACTTACTCAATCGATTCCAACTCATTGTCATCCGAGACAGATCGAATCTCGCACTCGACTCTTCTAAGGTCGACGCAACTTTGGTGTATATGTCCAGCCCGACTTAGCCAACCGTGCTTACGTGAACCATCTTTTTGTTTCTTGTCAAAAACTGTTCTCCTACATTTTGCAAATTATTTAGACTTATTGTATGGACATCCCGTAGGACATTTTAGAGAGAGCACATCAATGATATCAACTTGCGGAAGCGACACTTCAGAGTTTGTGGAAACAACCGAGTTAAAGAATTCAATCGATAGTCCAAGGACGTAAAGTCGTGCTCTGATACCATTATGTCACGTCCCGATCCCGTAGGAGCGATCGTCCTTGCTAAGGCGTGTTGCCGCACGAGCCTAGATTTTTCTACTGCAAGGCAGGTTCCATAACGATCGATTACAGCGGCTGCGACGGGGTTGTCGCACGGAAGTCCCAAGCAGAGACATTGATTTTGTCAGTAAAAATTTAGAACAAAACACAAGTCATTCAAAAGAGATTCTTTATTGATATTGAAACAAGATTATATAGATGGGAACGAGGCCAAGATTACAATCTCTCATGCTCACTCTTCTTACATTACAAGTCACTCAGCTCTCTCTCATCTTTCAATACAAGACTTGAGCCAGCGGTTGCTACGGAAGGCGACGTCCATACATTATGTCCCGTATAAGTCCAGAATCCAAGCGGCCGTATGCCTCGAATCGCCAAGGAACTCCATGCCTCGACGCATCCAAGCAAGCTCCGCGTCACGAGCTTCTACCTGTGCATGCACATAAAAAATGTGTGGGTATCAGTACTCAACTGTACTGGTGGAATGAGCTCCTCGTCCACGCATACAAAATCGATACGTTCATTTACTTTGTGCAACATAACACTTTTGATTGTCTTTCTACTCTTGTCTTAGGATTAGTTTTAGGACCGACGTCTTGGCCTATTTTGGGTCTCTAGACCATCCCGTGCTTGCAACAACAACGTCAACTCATACTTTGCCTTGTCTTTCTACTCTTGTCTTAGGATCAGTTTTAGGATCGACGTCTTGGCCTATTTTGGGTCTCTAGACCATCCCGTGCTTGCAACAACAACGTCAACTCATACTTTGCCTCTAGACCCCTTCTCGTACCAACAACGTTAACCTATCAAGTCGTATTTTTCTTACGGTCCAAAATCAGAGATGTGACTACGCGATAGTACCCAATTTCCTTGTGATCGTGCTATAAGTCCATTGTACCGTGCCTCGCAACTCAGTGTGACTTAACCATATCACCGTCTCGCGGCCCTTGCTACTTTAATCACCAACTGACCCAATCAAGACTGGTGGGCTAAGTGTCACTCGACCGACTTTGCCTTGCGGCATTTTTTGACTTAAACTCAAGATGACTCAAATTCAATTTATACAAATTATATGCCGACAACTTAAGACTTGACGCTACATCTCGTGCCGAAGCACGGTGTCTACATTACAGACAAATCTTAGGCCCAAATATTGTCTTTCGATCGTACACGTATTCGACTCGACTCATTAATATAGTACACACAATACTTGACTCAAACCAAAGGCATACACGCGGATCGTCGCCCATGCCGACTCATCTATATGAACTAATGACTAGCGCCCAGCGCTATCCTGAACTATCATAGCTTATTAGACGGTCGCCCCTTGCCAGCGCGAGTAGCAAGCTCCGCTGCAAGTCTCCGGCTAACCCGTGCGATCATCCAGTACTGCTAATCAAATCTCTATCGAAACAGTCCCGTTGGCCGCCTGGGGTCGCCGTTCGAGAAACAATATCTCCCTTGTACAAGTTGTCCAATGACCATGCAAGATTCGACTCGAACTGACGTCTCACACAGTCATTCTACTTCTAGTGTTACCATCTCTTTCTGGGCCAAGTTCAATACTTCTCACATTTGAGACTGCCTCAACTACCCATACTCGCGAGCCTTCTTCCTTTTTGCCCTATTATTTCATTCAACTCAGGAACGACTATTCGAAAGCCCTTATTTTCAAACTCCAAATGAATCAACCGTGACCCGTGCCATAGAAATACTAAGTCCGTGACATCGTGCCTTAGAAATACTAAGTCCGTGACATCGTGCCTTAAACCAACTTGAACTCTATACGACACCACCGCCCAAGTCATAATCTATATGACAGGCCTTACGATCGTGAAACCAAGTAATATCTGTAATGACCCGCTCCGCCCTAGCGGAACGCCAATTCAAACGGCAAGTGCAACGACTCGAACGAGCCGTCGACCCGAAGAGTTGGCATCGACCTGAAGAAGAATCGATGTAGGGCTTACATTGGCCCGTCAAGATGAATCCAGACTTAGACTTTCAAAGGCGCGCTCGGAGTATCGCTCGGCCGATGCGAACATTGCTAAGGTGGGTGGCTCTGATGAACCCGTCTTTGCTTAGCCTAGACACATAACAATACGGACACTATCACTGAAATCGCTAGGTGATAACACCGTGCATGCTAATAAATGACTCAACGCACCTAGCTAAGGGAATAATCCCATCTTGTATGCTTGTATAGAATATGGAAAGGAACATGGAAAAATGTGAGAACTCTCGTACCGCGCTCCACGCTCGTGCTAAGGCACAGGCTTATATTCGAGTTCCCTATGCGTTCGATAATGAAACAATGAATGGAGTACAACAATGAAACGGGAAGACTATCAACATAGTCGTTCCAAGTAGAGTATAGCAACATTGAAAGATTATGGGGCCGATGGGTCGCCAAGGCGACTCCCGCACGGGGAGTTGCATAATGTGTGAATGAAGAATGAATGGATAAGTGAATGAATGAACCAACGAATGAAAGAATGAATACGTGAATGTATCAATGAACGAACAAACAAGTGAAAGAAAGAAAGAATGAATAAAAGATAAGAAGGAAAGGAATGGTTAGCAACAGGTATAACGGGCACGTGCAACGGGGCTCGCTACCCGCGCTGTACGGACGCCAACCTGGTCGATAACGAATAATATCTAAGGGTTAGCCTACGGCTCGGAGACAGCCGTTAAGTTAAATGACAAATAATACGAAATAGTCGTGGACAATCCCCTCGTATACGGGAGGTGGGAGATATAAGGGATTTCCAGCGGCACGGTCAAAGGGAGGACGTGGCCGGTCCGAACGGAAATCAAAATGGCTTACGGGCTGCCTGGGTGTGGACTTGGCCATCCAGGGGACGTAAGTGCAGCAGTATTTTCAAGAGACTAACGGGGTGTGTGCCAGCCCGCACCCTACGTTGGTTGAGAAATACAACGGCTTGGATGTCCAAAATGTCTTGTGGTGCCAGCGACCGGTGCATATAGAGTTAAGTGGGCTTTGCTGGTGGCGATCCACGTGCAAGTCCTTGCATTGAAATCAAAGTAGTCTAAAGTTAATTGAATGAAGCACCTTATGTATAGGCTTGAAATGTAATACACCAAATGATAAGGAGTACTTCGTGCTAATGAACTTGAAAACATGCCTACGACGCGTTAAAATCTAAGGCAGGAACACGCCCTTGGCACTAAAATGTTTACGTGAATCATGTTAAGTTGAAATATATGAATTGTTGACTAACTTGGTTTACATTGAACAGGGAAGGCCGGACGGTAAGTATGGGTAAGTCATGTATGTATTTCCATGCGACACTTAAAATTGGCAACACGAGATAGGCTATGAAATATGACATGAAATTGATCCTAAGGCAAGATTAGAAAGACAATGAATGATAGAGATGCACAAAAGTAAATAGAACGTGTTTGGTAATGATAGCATTATAGACGAGCTAGCCTCCCCACCAGTGCATAACAATGTACTGATAATCCCACAGTCTGCTTGCAGGATGCAGGAGGCGCCGGCGCGTGCAGAGCTTCCCTCGAACGTGTTAAGGCGCGGAGCTATCTCTCGAGCCTTGGAGCATTGCAAGGAGCTGGAGCACCATATACAGGACATGACGTATTGGAACATCGCCATAAATCATTCCATCTTGTAAGCTACTTGGCACGCCTTTTATGTTTCAGAGAGAGAGAGAGAGCTTGAGCGACTTGTAATATCGGCCTAGCGCCGCTTGTAAACTTTTTGAATATCAATAAAGAGTTGAATTCGCTTCAATTTGTATTCATTTACTTTCCGCTGCAAATGGGGACACTTTGTGCGACTCTGTGGCCTAGCTCAAATCGGTCGTTTCTGGACTTAGCCTTGCACGGGCGCAACCTAGGCCCGTGCGGCATCACGCCTTACCGAGGACGATCGCTCCTACGGGAGCGGGGCCTGACAGATTGGTATCAGAGCACGGCTTTACGTCCTTGGACTTCATTTCGATTTTCTCAGTTTTGAAAGCTCGTTGAAACAAAAGAAGTGTACGCTCTCTCTCGTTGTGCCTTGGGATGTTCCATACAATAAGTCTAATATTTTCAAAAGCTCATACAAGTACTCGGTTGAACGAGATCGATAGGCAAAGGCCTTTGTGCCAAACCGCGACGGATTCGAGTTGGATGGAACGCATGCTAAAAAGTTAGCAACGCAAGGCGTGCTTGAATAACCTTACGCTGACAATAGCAAACGAGTACGCGAGACCGAAGTATAGTTCGAACGAGATAGTTATGCACGCAGCCTTTTGGCTAAGTTATGCGAAGTATCGCGCTCCTAGACCTCCTGGTGCGAACGAGTTTGCGAGCAAGACCGACTATCACTCGGACAAGAAAAAGCGAGCACGAGAGATGATTCTTAGACTTTGAGGAATGGACGAACGTGCGATTGAACACATCGATTGGGAGTCGAATGATCTTTTGAGGATTTGTAGAATGACTTGACTTCGAGTAGTGTATGTGATAGCTTCGAAAAAGGAAAAGAGCGAGTGTCAGCGACTAATCGAGTGGCTCGAACCCTGAGTGGTGTATGGACGTTATAGAAATTGTTCGAGCGAGACTAAAAGATTTACGGATAGAACGAGTATGTCGGCAAGGCGATGCGATCGCGTAAAGCCTTAGTACGCGTCACGCTTAGTTGATCGTGACTTCGTGTGTCCCGAACGAGATGTCGTTCGGACAACTTGTGAATGAGCAACGCGAGTTAGAAAACGATTCGGAACGACAAATAAAAGTGAATATCTTGGTCGAGGAAGCTCGAGGATTGCACGTACGATTTCGGATTGATTCAATTGAATTGTGACTTGAGTTTGAACAACGATCTTGAAACTAGCTTGAGGAATAACAGTTGAACTTGATCTTGAATATTAAATGAAATTATGGAATATCCAACTCGGACAACAGCATCAACGTACGACTCGAAATCGGTTGCAAAGGAAGATCGTCAGGTTACGCATATCGTCGATGGTATTGAGGCGTATCAAAGATCGATATGCGATAACTCGGGGGTACTCTGACTCGGCGAATGACGATCGTGCAAATGTCATTGTTTCGTTGGATGATATATTTGGGATGTTAAAGATGTGTCGAGGAAAAGATAGATTTGGCTCGAGGATTTTCTAGTTCAACGCATGACGGTCAGCCTATCGAAATGATTTAGCTTGGATGAAAATGTGAATGCTTGGATTTGCTTCGTTGACAACCACAACGTTAACATTCTTGTCTTATGCGAGCGCAACTCCAGCCTCGCACATACGTCGCACCGGATTATGACGATCACTCCGTATGAGCGCTGATATGGTGATTCATACAGCGGGAGTGATGGAACTTGGATGGCGTGGCAATCTGATTGCTTCGACTTGTGGTTTGACGTGAAGGTGGACTCGAGAATGAATTTGTGTGCTTGAAGAATTGAACTTGAGGATTGAGTAGGTCCAATCCGCGTATCGAGAATGGGTTTGTCTAAAACTCAAACAAAAGTTACGCCCCGATGAGAATGATTATTCCGCGGGAGCGTTGCATGGTGATTCATGAACCGCCATGGATAATCGGACTCGCGTGAGATTGGGGCACCATGTATTGTCGAGCTGGACGACCTCGTGATCGAATACATGAATTGGTCAGAACTGGTGATTGAACGGAATTGAATATGTACAATGTAAGTCTTGATGCGAATTAGGTGATCATGCTCGATGTTTAGAAATCTGAGTGACGCGAGCTTGGGTAGAAACTCCCGTACAAACGAACAAATGGTTTGACCATAGGATTTGGGGCGAGCTTCGTGCAGCGGCCTTGCACGATAAGCCACGGACTTGAGTTGTAACTATGACCCTGTGAGATGACCTAGCGGATAGGCGGACGACCCTATGTCGAGTGATTGAACTTGTGAGATTGACCTTACAGTATCGTCTGGACGGACGATAGACTTGGACAGCAATACTTAGAGTTGGACGGGGAACTGGGAGTGTGCGTGAACGACAATGAGATTGGCCCCAAACGAAAGAAATGATAGGAATAGATGATGCGCAAGTAAAGTTGGGATAACGAATTGAATCATTGATCGGAAGTTACTCAGACTTGGTCGACCCCGCTAAGAAGAAATCATACTGATTTCGTGGACAAGAACGCTTGAGAAGCGAATCGATAATCTCGATGACCGAGGTAGACGATATGTGATACACACATGTGTTCGGTTTTAAATCGAAGTTAGCAAAACGATCGGCAAATCAAAACTATCATGAGTAGCTTGTCCGACTTCGCTAATCGCTAAGCTTGGTTGAAATGTACGTATTCGGGGGACGCCTTGAATGCGTGCACGATCCAAACTCAGCGATATGATGAACTCGAATGCAGCTGCAAGTGGGTGTTGCGATGCGCATGAACAAACGAGTGAGTTTGCCTCAGCCTACGACTCTCGTGTTTGAGAATTACAACGCTCCTCGTGCGACCGTTTCAGTCCCATGATATGTCAAAATAGCAACCAAGTCGAAGAAACGCGACGATTGAATAAGTGCCATCAAACTCTAAAGATGAATAAAAAGTCATTCAATAAAATCGACCAAACATACGTGACACGGAACTTAGAAAGGTATCGAGTATGGTTCGATGCCATCGAACGATAGAGCCGTTCGATAGTATTGTCTAAGAAACACGACGACACGAGTTAAGAAAAGGTAGGATGACCTGCACTCAGGAAGTATTCGAGGACGAGACTTGTTTTGAGTGGTGTATTATGTAATGACCCGCTCCGCCCTAGCGGAACGTCGATTCAAACGACAAGTGCAACGACTCGAACGAGCCGTCGACCCGAAGAGTTGGCATCGACCTGAAGAAGAATCGATGAAAGGCTTACATTGGCCCGTCAAGATGAATCCAGACTTAGACTTTCTAAGGCACGCTCGGAGTATCACTCGGCCGATGCGAACATCGCTAAGGTGGGTGGCTCCGATGAATCCGTCTTCGCTTAGCCTAGACACATAACAATACAGACACTATCACTGAAATCGCTAGGCGATAAAACTGTACATGCTAATAAATGACTCAACGTACCTAGCTAAGGGAATAATTCCATCTTGTATGCTTGTATAGAATATGGAAAGGAACATGGAAAAATGTGAGAACTTTCGCACCGCGCTCCACGCTCGTGCTAAGGCACAGGCTTATATTCGAGTTCCCTATGCGTTCGACAATGAAACAATGAATGGATTACAACAATGAAACAGGAAGACTATCAACATAGTCGTTCCAAGTAGAGTATAGCAACATTGAAAGATTATGGGACCGATGGGTCGCCACGGCGACTCCCGCACGGGGAGTTGCATAATGTGTGAATGAAAGAATGAATGGATAAGTGAATGAATGAACCAACGAATGAAAGAATGAATACGTGAATGTATCAATGAACGAACAAACAAAAGAAAGAAAGAAAGAATGAATAAAAGATAAGAAGGAAAGGAATAGTTAGCGACAGGTATGACGGGCACGAGCAACGGGGCTCGCTACCCGCGCTGTACGGACGCCAACCTGGTCGATAACGCATTATGGCTAAGGGTTAGCCTACGGATCGGAGACAGCCGTTAAGTTAAATGACAAATAATACGAAATGGTCGTAGACAATCCCCTCGTATACGGAAGGTGGGAGATATAAGGGATTTCCAGCGGCACGGTCAAAGGGAGGACGTGGCCGGTCCGGACGGAAATCAAAATGGCTTACGGGCTGCCTGGGTGTGGACTTGGCCATCCAGGGGACGTAAGTGTAGCAGTATTTTCAAGAGACTAATGGGGTGTGTGCCAGCCCGCACCCTACGTTGGTTGAGAAATACAACGGCTTGGATGTCCAAAATGGCTTGTGGTGCCAGCGACCGGTGCATATAGAGTTAAGTGGGCTTTGCTGGTGGCGATCCACGTGCAAGTACTTGCATTGAAATCAAAGTAGTCTAAAGTTAATTGAATGAAGCGCCTTATGTATAGGCTTGAAATGTAATGCACCAAATGATAAGGAGTACTTCGTGCTAATGAACTTGAAAACATGCCTACGACGCGTTAAAATCTAAGACAGGAACACGCCCTTGGCACTAAAATGTTTACGTGAATCATGTTAAGTTGAAATATATGAATTGTTGACTAACTTGGTTTACATTGAACAGGGAAGGCCGGAAGGTAAGTATGGGTAAGTCATGTATGTATTTCCATCCGACACTTGAAATTGGCAACACGAGATAGGCTATGAAATATGACATAAAATTGATCCTAAGGCAAGATTAGAAAGACAATGAATGATAGAGATGCACAAAAGTAAATAGAACTTGTTTGGTAATGATAGCATTATGGGCGAGCTAGCCTCCCCTCCAGTGCATAACAATGTACTGATAACCCCACAGTCTGCTTGCAGGATGCAGGAGACGCCGACGAGTGCGGAGCTTCCCTCGAACGTGCTAAGGCACGGAGCTATCTCTCGAGCCTTGGAGCGTTGCAAGGAGCTGGAGCACCATATACAGGACATGATGTATTGGAACATCGCCATGAATCATTCCATCTTGTAAGCCACTTGGCACGCCTTTTATGTTTCAGAGAGAGAGAGAGAGCTTGAGCGACTTATAATATCGGCCTAGCACCGCTTGTAAACTTTTTGAATATCAATAAAGAGTTGAATTCGCTTCAATTTGTGTTCATTTACTTTTCGCTGCAAATGGGGACACTCTGTGCGACTCTGTGGCCTAGCTCAAATTGGCCGTTTCTGGACTTAGCCTTGCACGGGCACAACCTAGGCCCGTGCGGCATCACGCTTTAGCGAGGACGATCGCTCCTACGGGAGCGGGGCGTGACAATATCGATAACCGTAGAAAACAAGAAACAGTTCTTAGAACGTCTTCGATCGTCTAGAATCACTTAGCCTAACTTAATCGTACAACAACTTGACGAGCAAGGACCGCATCAAGCCTTGGACGATGGGACCGTGCATGCTTTATGAAGCATTTATGCGGGCGACGCCTATGACTTAGGCTAACTCTTAGCTTGTGGCGAAGTCCAACTTTTCCTTCTCCCAAACTACGGGACGAAGGACCGAGTGTTACTTTCAAAGCGTGCCGTGTACCAACTCTAAGCCGACCATTGGACCTTTCCATATTCTAACTCAATTCGACCCGTCGAAATTATTTCCTTATCTATGTGGATTCGTCTCTTTTATTATCAAGCCTACTTGTGCAAGTTGAAAACATACGATTTATTATGTGAAGGCTAAGATGAGGCTAGTTCATCGAAACTACCTGTCACGACCCGCACCCTAGAGTAAGGGCACGAGAAGTGGGTACGTCCAGCCTACACCGCAGTGTCGGCGGTAGAACGCTGTCCTAGGTCAAACATCTAACAATATAAAAGTACCTGTACAGTATATACTTTCCGAATGGAGGTGATATAACAAAATACAATCTCAATCACATCTAGGATAGAAGAATGAAAGACAGATAGATAGATAGTAACTCAAGAGAACAGTATCATAGATGAAATAAGTCCAAGTGTCTAGGATAACATAACATCCAGAATGTCAACCCAAAATACAATATAAGTCTAAGAGTCTATACATCTCAACATCTCAAAATATAACTCAGAATGTGAGACAAAATGATAATATGAAAAAGACTGACTAGCTAAACTTGCCTAGACTACTGGGGCAATATCCTCAGCTGTAGGTGGATCCTGCTGAGGGTCCACAACATAAGTGTCATCTAGTCCTGCTCCATAATAGATAGACACCAGGGCCTCATCCTCATCCTCTGTAATATTTTCAACAGGTCCAGTCAGGACAGGAACGAGCACAATACATCTCACGCAGTGCATAGTATGATAGGGAATATAAAGCATGCAATAGAGTAAAATACAGGAACTGCTGAAAGAAGATACATGTAGTAAAAGAGATAACTGTAATGAAATATCTACTATAATAGAGAACTAGCAGTGACTAGTGTGTCAGAGTAAAAATATAGACATGTGAATGGCATAGGAGATTCATGACTACAGCTAAGTGTGATTCATGACTACAGCTACTGGGGTAATATCCACATGACTATTTCCACTCCCCCTTCCCCAATCAATACACAAGGATCCGTTCAAGTTATGTTAAGATTCGTGATAAGCCCATAAATGGGTAATTCATGAGAGGCTCTGTGAACATGAGAGTACATGAGTTACAAGCGATTCGTGAATCTATGAAAGCATAGAGATACATGATGATTCGTAAAAAGCACAAACATGCTGTATCTGATGCTCCCGAGGGGGATAACATCTCATGAAAAGATTTATATAGTACCAATCCGTGATAACAATCGTGTCAGCATCAAGTAAAGTAATCTAGAGCAAGAATATAAATCCTGGCAAGTATGAAACGGTCAGAGAATGTACTCGCCTGATAACTGAATGTCTGAAGAGGATGTACTGCCTGAGGAGAGGTGTATGGCTCCTAATCAGAGCAATACAAGTCACAATATATCCACAATGGTAAAAATAGAGTATACAATGCATACTACATGATTCTAGGTCAATCTGGTCAAAAGTCAACTCTTGGTCAACTCAACAGTCAAACTAGTCAAAGTTAGGTCAAACATGGTCAGACTAGTTAGGATTTAGTCAAACTAGTCATTCTAGGTTAATTCAAGTTCAATCTAGGTCAAATAGGTCAAGTTTGACCTAAGGTTGACTTTGGTCAACTCTAGTCAAACAAGGGTCAACTAGTTAGGTCATGGGTCATTAGGTCAATTAGGGTTAGCCCCTAATGGCCATAGGCTAGTAACTTAGGCCATAGGCTAATTTCTTATAGGTTTCCATATAAACATATATCTAGAAAGTCACATATATATACATATCTATATATATAGATATACACAAGTCAATCTACTACATATATATATCAATATATGTATACACTATATATAATACAAAATCACACACACATATATATATAATGACACTTATATATATAATAACATATATACATATATAGATAGTGCGAGAGGGAATAATGAGAGAGAGAGAGAGACTAGTGTAATAGAGTGAGAGAGAGAGAGAGAGAGAGATACTGCTAAGGGGCATGGTGTGTGTGTTCACAGAGAACAGGGGAGGGGGTGTTCCAGATTTCTGGAACCAGAAACCAACACACACACACACACACACACACACACACACACACACACACACACACACACACACACACCACACAGATACACACACACACACACACACCTATATATACATATATGTATATACACATGTACACACATGTATATACCCCTCAATTCCTCCTACACACACACATATATACACTACGTATACATATACTGAAAACATACAATTATATGTATAAAACATAACAAAAATCATTTTGAAATTCGATTTTGAAAACTGGGAATTATCCCAAAAATCAGGAAAATGGGACTGTGTACAGTGAGATGGGGTAAACCCAAATACGCGACCCAAACCGAGCTAAGGCTCGAAACCCAAGGCTGGTAACACTAGCCCCTAGTGTCCCTTAGTGTCCTAGGTGCCTGACACGACACCACGACACAATTTGATGTGTCAACTCTCATAAAAACCTAATCGGGTAAACACTGACACACACACACGTACACTGCGTCGTGCACGCGGTCGAGCGTCTCGTGCTCGTGACACAGGACACGACACATCTCGTGCTCGTGTCCTAGTGTTCGCCCAGTGATAGGCTACACACGTGTCACCCTGACACGATACCACGACGTGTCCACGAGGGACACGAGGCTCGTATCAGAGCCGATTTCTCGGTTGAAATGTGCGCGTGTAGCGCAGTGCGTGTCCAGTGCGAGTGAGTTTTCTCACTCGATACGACACGAGAAGTCATGAGACTTTGGGGGCATGTTCGCAGACATTGCCCCCGTGTCCATGTCAAATTTCACGTGTCCTAGTGCTCTGTACAGTGAGCACGAGCAGCGTGGTAGCAGGACACGCGCGCGTGGCCTCGTGCTGCGAGTTCGTGTCCATTTTGGACACGGACACAGCACAGAAATGTGCTCAGTCATAGGGTTTCGTGATCAGCATGCCAAGGGCTACCCAAATGTGTAATTTGTTTTGGAAAACAACAACTTTTATTCCTAAGTGGCATTTCACCAAACACTGTAATTTAAGCACAGATACGTGTCTGATACGGATACCAAACCAAATCTATTTCCTACCAAACTTGACCTACAGTTAGGGTATACCTATATGCATGCATTTATGAAGAAAAATTACAATATTACTAGGTTTGAGGATGTTTACCTATGAGTACAAAACTTAATAGAAAGCCTAGAATAGGGGGGTGTCCACTTCTCTTGGTGATGCCAAGATGATGATCAACCTTGCTAGCTAGCCTCCCTTAGTATCCTCAATAGTAGAGGGGTTCCAATGCAAGAAATTTGGCTCAATTTGGAGCTAAATTGATTGAATTGTGAGAGTGTGAAGTTGTAGGAAAAACTAGAATTTTTGTGAAAGAAAAGAGGCTTGAATGAAGGGGTGTGTGTATATAGGATGGGGGCATGGGTTGGCTGCCATGGGGGGGTAGGGGGTAGATATTTAGGGTCCCCTCCACCTTGCTAACTTAGCCCTTAAGGCTTTGACTAAGGGAATAGATATTTCTAGGTTTCTAAAATATCTAAAAGTAAAATATCTAGATATTTTCTAACTAGATATTTACACATAAAGCTAACATCTAACATTAGTCTTCTAGGTTAGTGGCTAACCTCTAGATTAGTGCTAAACTAGGTTAGGGACTAACATGACACTAATCAATAATTAAATAATAATAAAAATACATAAATACAAATAATTCCAAATAAATCTTAGAAAATTACCAAAATATCCTTTAGGCTGAAAAGTGCTAAAATGGTATCCTAATCACTTGGCTAGGCTTACATGGTCATGGTTGTCTCTAGGTTATGAAATCTCTAGGGTTTACACTTGGGTTATACTAGTAAAATCACAAAGTCATAAGTCATGACTTAGAAAATAGTTTTAAATAACTAAAAATCACCAAAAATTATATCATGACTAAAATACCATTAATAAATAATAAAAATAATAAATTTTCAAAAATACCCCAATTTCAGAAAACTGGGTGTTACACTACCCCACCTGAACGAGGGGTCGCCTCGACCGAGCAATGTATCCGAGCAAGCCGTTGCAAGGCTAAGTTCGAACGTCGTCGGCGTTTAAATTCCTCCGATTGACTGAGCGGAATGGGGCACTACAGGCTTGATAATACAAGTGGCGAATCCACATAGCTAAGAAAATAATTCCAAGCCGGGTCGAATTGAGTTAAAATATGAAAAGTCCCACGATCGGCTTAGAATCATTGCATGTCGTCTTTTCAAAATGACATTCGGTCCTTCGTTCTGTGGTTTGGAAGAAAGAAAGTTGGTCGATGTTGCCACAAAGCTATGAACTTAGCATAAGTCATAGACGTCGTACGCATAAATGCTTAATAAAGCATGCATCGTCCCATCATCCAAGGCTTGGCATAGCCTTTGGTTGTCCCACCAGTTAAGTTGTATCGTACGACTTGTGGCATAAGCCTAGGCACCCAAAGAACTTGGTTGTTCTATTCGAATGCGTGCACAACACGTTACTACGATACAAGGCTTGGTATAGTCTTTGCTCGTCCCACGGGTTAAGTTGTTGCACGATTGAGTTAGGCATGGGTTTTGCTGGGCTATCGAAGTCATAGCAAGCTGTCACGACCCGCACCCTAGAGTAAGGCACGAGAAGTGGGTACGTCCAGCCTACGCCGCAGTGTCAGCGGTAGAACGCTGTCCTAGGTCACAACATCTAACAATATAATGCTAAGCAGTTTATACTCCCCGAATGGGAGTGACATAGCAGAATGTAAACTCAATCGCATCTAAGGTAGAGCATAATGGAAGATAGATAAAACATGAAATCCAAAAGAGATACAGTAGATAGAAGTCTAAGTGTATAAGATACACAAACCCAGAAATACATCTCAAAGCTCAAATACAGTAATCCATAAATACAACTCAAGACAACTGAAAATAAGCTATAAGCAAAACCCTAGCTATCTATACAACCTCTACTGTGTCTCCTCTAGGCTAGCAGGCAACCTCCAGGCTATCTGTAAAATTTATCAACAGGTCCAGTCATGACAGGAGCGAGCACAATACATCTCAACAGTTCATAGCATATTAGAAAATATAATCATGCAGTAAAGTAAGATACAGGTACTGAAAGAAATGCAGTATGTAAACAGAGAGAGAACTGTAATAGAAATATCTACTATAAATAGAGACTAACAGTGGCTAGTGAGTCAGAGTACAATATAGACATGTAAATGGCATAGGATGATTCTGATGAGACACTACGGAATAATTCTGATGAGATACTACTTGGGTATTATTCACATGTCTACTTCTACTCCCCCGTACCCCCAATCAATACACAAGGATCCAACCAGGTTATGTTATGATTCCATACAAAGGCCCCCGAAGGATGATACATGGATGTCCCATAAATAGGGATTCTAGGAAACCCAATAAATGGGATAAGGATTCAAGGAAGACTCTGTTATCATGAGAGTACATGTCACAAGTGATCAATGAACCAATGAAGCATAGTGATATGCCATGTAAGTGAAACGCACAGAACATGAAGTACCTGATGCTCCCTGAAGGGATAACATCTCAAGAAGGGATCCATATAGTACTAATCCGTGTGACCAACGTGACAGTATCAAGTAAAGTAATTTAAAGCAGAAAAATAATTTTAAGCAGGATATGAAATGATCAGAGAATGTACTCGCCTGATACCATGAACAGCTGATATAAAAAGATGGCCAACTGGAGTCACAGAGTCATAGTTATAGCAACATAGGTTATAAAGAGTTCAATTTATATGGTAATTGAAATTATAATGCAATCTACATGAGTCTAAGTCAATCTAGGTCAAAATCAACTCTTGGTCAACTCTGGTCAACTATAAAGTCAAACTAGGTCAACTCTAGTCAACTATGGTCAAACTAGCTAGGGTTGGGTCAACAATGGTCAACTAGTCTAGGTTAGTCAATTCTAGGTCTAAACAAACTAAGTATAGCAAATCAAGTATCCAAGATAGCTACTAACTCATAGCCTAAGTCACTTGTTAAACCAAGCACAAAACTAAACCATAAGCTAACAAGGCACACAAACTTAGTCATATAATGTTTATTATTATTCACATTCACATATTCATATACATAGATATATAGGAAAGCTATATATAGGCACATACATATATATATATACACACAAACTTAGTCATATAATGTATATATATTATTCACATTCACATATTCATATACATAGATATATAGGAAAGCTATATATAGGCACATACATATATATATATATATATATATATATATATATATAGATTATAATATATATATATATAATATATATATATATTAATATATATATATATATATAAAAGAAATATATATAAAGAAATATATATATATATATATATATATTATATATATATATATATATATATATATATAAAAATAAAATATATATATATAGATATATATATATATATATATATATATATATATATTATATATATATATTTCATATATATATATATATATATATATATATATATATAATATATATATATATATATATATATATATATTATATATATTCTATATATATATATCTATATATATATATTTACCTCTTTCTTTATATATATATATATATATATATATATATATTAATATATATATATATAATATATATATATAAAGAAGAAGGGATATATATATATATATATATATATATATATATATATATATATATATATATATATATGATATATAAAGAAAGAGAGGTATATATATAATATATATATATAATATATATATATTATATATAATATATATATATATATATCTATATACCTCTCTTTCTTTATATATATATAAAGAAAGAGAGGTAATAGGATATATATATATATATATATAATATATATTATATATATATGTATATATATATATAATATATATATATAATAAAATATATATATAAGAAAGAGGTAAAAGAGTAAGTGAGTAGTGTGTGTTTGGCATGTATGTGAAAGGATATGTGTAATGTTCTCAAATTTAGTGATAGTAGGTGTATGTGACATGGGTTACATGGTGTCAAAGGTGTATGAATGCATGGTGTAAAAGGTTATAGGTTAACTCAATTTATAGAAATGCATACATACATACTTACATTGTATACATGCATTCATACATATCATATATGCATACTTGCATTCATTCATGCACCTGTACATACATACATATTTGAATACATTATATACTTGCATACATACATACTCACATTCATGCATATTAGATACTTGCATTTATATTAACATATTGCATACATTCATTCATTCGTGCATCTATGCATTACCTACATGTTTTATACATATGTATACATTGTATATTCATATCATTTCATACATTAACATAGAGGCATACAAACATGCACACATCATATATTTTATACCTTGTATTACCTTACGTATCGTGTTATATATTATCATTCATTCCTTTCATATATTTTATTCTATATTACCTATATACATGTATTTCCTCCATTCATTCAAGCTTGCATCATATACTCTACATTACCATACATGTTATCATTATATATTGCATTACAATATTTATACATTATGCATTCATGTCTATCATTATATATATACGTTACATTCATATCTAGCATTCATTATATACTTTCATGCATACATTGTATATCATTCTTTCATTCATGCATTTATGCATTGCTTACATACATTATATTAATTGCATTCCTACATGCTTGCATTCAACCATATATATACATTAATGTAAAGAGGATATATATCATATATATATATATATATATTCTTTCATTCATCTAACATATCATGCATTACATACTCTACATTTATTTAATATCTATACTACGTAGGGTCATAGGTTACACAAAATGCCTATATCGTATAGTCACTCTTCTACTTAAAACCAATACTATACCAATTGGGCCTCTACTAAATTCTAGGATTAAAGTATGTTGTAGCCCTTCGTGTTAGCTTTCGGAAACTTCAAACGGATCGCATTTTCGTGTCCGGAAGCTCCCGAAATCGCAAAAATACTGAAACACATTCGTCTTTCGTACAGCTGACACTCAAATAATTCTACAGAAAGTTACAGAAAGAATTTGACTTATTAAAATATTTATTTGGAAAGCTAACTTCGATAGGGTTCTTTTAAAAAAATGGAAGATAAATCGGAGTTCTAAGCTAAAAGTTATGATATTTCTAAGTTGCTTTGGTTAATAAAAACGTGGATGAATATTATGACGAATTTGAGTTATTTTGGACAAAAGAACACATATAGGCCAAGATACTTGGATACAAACATAGGTATCCAAATAAAACTCATTCTAACCATCCTAACTAAGATCAATCCACTCTCTAACCATTCTAAAACTGAATTTAAATATCTATTTAAACTATTATCATACATACATACATACACATGGGGTGTCCTAATTTGGGATCTATCAAGTAGGACACAAGACACATATCTAAAATCCTCAAGAGAGCTCCAAATGGTCTCAAATTTGAATCTAAATGGGACACATGCATGAGGATGGATCCTACGGATTCAAAACTAATTTATATGCAAAGAAAATCAATTTAGAGGATGGGTTTTACCTATTGGGAGTGGAATCCCAATGAAATCCTTTAGGACACGGCTCCGATATAAAGATCCCTCAAAGTGGATACTCCTCCTTGTACTTCTCTTCCAATCCTTGGTAGCACCCTTCCCTTGAAGAATGGGAATGATTGAGGGAAGGTTTGGTGAAGGAATGATTTGATTTGGAGATCAAATCAATGGGAAGGCTCTCTAAAATTAGGAAAGAACAAAAGGAAAATAAAAGAGGCAAGATTGTAATGAATGAAATGAATCATTCTTACCTAAAAGTGGCTGCCATAAAGTATCCATTAGGGCTAATGGGAAATGTCATAATTGCCCCTCTCTAGTCTCATATGGTTAAGTCTAGACTAGGTTCAAGTTTGGGGTCAAAATGATCTAGTTTTGAGTCTCTAACTTAACCATTCTAACATGATAAAAATTAGTTTAATTAACTAACTTAAATGTTCGGTCTTGTGAGCCATACTTAACTTAATATTGGGTCACATCTAGAGTTTAAGCTACCCGGGTCACAATACAAGTCGGAACGAGACGAAACTCAAACCCGACTAAACAAATCCAATAAAACAATATTAAAAATATAAAATTTTCCCAAAATATTAAAATATAAAAAATGACCAAAACATAATACATCAATTTAAATATTATAAAAATAATCTAAAATTCACCAATTAATCAAAATCCTAAATAATTCAAAAGTCACAAAATGACCAAAATATCCTTAGCCTAAAAAGTTGTAAATAGTCATTCTAATCACATAGTTAGGTCCCCATGGTCATGGTTAGTCTCTAGGCTCAACAGTTCTAGAGTTCACTAGCTAACACATCAAAATTATAATTTATCAATTTTAAATAGCATTAAATTAATTAAAAATTCTCATAAATCATAAATCCTATTATTAAATAATAAATCTTTACAAAAGTTCAAAATTACCCTCATTTGGAAAACTGGGTGTTACATAAGCGCTGTCCCATGTTTTCTGAGGATATCAAAGTCACATAGTGCCACGTTCTCAAGTCTCATCACATAAAGTATGACTTGGACGATAGTATCGCAAAGAACACAAGTCAGTCTAAGATACGAGCCACGGTCGGTTTAAGGATAAGTATGCCACAATTTATGGGACACAAAGGAACACATTTGTTTAGGTCTATCTGGAAGGCTATGCAATAGTCGTGCCCTGTATTTCTAAGAATATAAAGGATACGCGACCGTTTGTCGTCGAGATTGATCCTGTGGCTTGGGAGTCACGCATGATGAATGGGAAGCATGGACATGGATAAAGAAGTTTAAGGAAGAGAAAGCAAGTTGTACCATCTGTAGGCCTTATATTTACGTCGAGTCTAGAAGTCGTCATAGGTACGTGGTCATTGGAAAACTTGTGCACAAGGATGATTTTGTTTTTTCAGACGATACCTGCGGCCACATGACAGATCTAGCCTAGGAGTAACATGCTTGCGGGACCCTCGGATGGTGTGCAACCTGACCCGAAGGGTGCGTCGTAGAGCGGGTAATATGGAAAATTTAACGAGATCGCGCCTCGTTGTAGACAAACGTACCGTTTTAACCCAATTAAGGTCCGAAATAGCTTTACATTGCTAGTGACCTTTCATATAGATAAGCTGGTGTGCTAAGCGGTAATCCTCATGCACAGTGTCGGTTGAATAAAAGATAGTACAAGCACAGTACGAAGTGAGTTAAGCAGGTGTGTACGATTGTAGCACCATTATGGAGCCTAAGATTTAGCTATATGAAGGACACGTGCATCGGCACGAATGTGACATCGTATTTGAGTCGTCAACACAAGTTTCATAAGTCGAAATTAAGTCGTCATGAGTTAAGTCACGAAATGGCCGTAAGGCAAGTTTAATTAAGTCATGTTGAACAGTGAGGCACGGCCTCGAATGTTTGAAGCACGAACCAAGTCAATGACACGAAACAAGATGATGTGTCCCAAAATATGAGTCGAAAAGACAAGCATGACTCGACACTCTTATGTTGTTGGCACGAGAAGGGTCTAGAGGCACAACGATAAGCAAGTTATCGGTACAATGGCACGGTGATATTCTAGAGACACAAATAGGCCAAGAGTTTATATCCTAAAATCGATCCGGCAAAAAATAGAAAGATAATCATAAAGGGATTGCGTTGCACAAAGTAAATAAAGGTGTTGGTTTTGTATGGGTGGACGAGGAGCTCACTCCACCAGTGTAGTTGAGTATTGACACCCATACAGTTTTCATGTGCATGTTTAGGTAGAAGCTCGTCGGCGCGGAGCTCACTTGAATGCGTCGAGGCATAGAGTTATTTGGCATTTTGAGGCATGCGACCGTATAGAGTTCGAAATTATACGGGACATAATGTATGGACATCGCCTATCTGAAGCATCCGCTGGCTCGTCAAATTGGATTGAGAGATGGGAGGGTGCTGAGTGACTTGTAATCAGATAGAAAAGTGAGCTTGAGTGATTGTAATCATGGCTACATGCCTTTGTAATCTTATTTCAAGTATCAATGAAAGATTTTAATTTTGCTTCAATGTTTGTGTTGCCTTATAAATTTAATATTTTTGCTTGGGACTTCTGTGCGACGAGCCCGTCGCAAGCTGTTGTAATCGGCCGTTATGGAATCTTCTTTGTACGAGCGCAACTTAGGCTCGTGCGGTGCGAGGACGATCGGTCCTACGGAATTGGGGCATGACAAGTACAGTATCTAATTATATGTGTCGAGCTAGTCCCTCCCTAAAGGAAGACTGGAACTGCTACTGATCTGTTTAAGCGTGATGGCCTTACAAGGAGGGACCGGTACATTCTATGTGCTATGTGCTATGCGTTATTATTGGTTCCACAAGTCCTGCTTGGATATAGCAAGATCTGAGGATTTCTATTTATAAGCATTACTTTGATAATCTAGATAAACTATATAAAGTCATAGGATTGATTGGCCATTTGTAAACTGACTTACTTATGACTCGTATCTTCTGTTAGTAGCTGAGGGACATGGACTGTCGTGATGAGTGATCCAACTCATGTCCTTGTTTGGTTGTTGGGTTGAATTTTTTGATACGACATGCTATGAACCAAGGTTACGACACATAAGCCAATAACCTGACCATGAATTAAAGGACGTATTTTATTTCGGCGTGATTAAGGCAACATTTGTCCTTGTTTGGTTGTAAGGTGTCGCATTGCCTCCATAATATGGTATAAGCAAATAAGTCGTGGCACAAGTCCTATATTATTGCTTGGGTTTTGTCTCATTCATTTGTGCTTTCTTGTAGCATTTGTTATTTAAGGCTGATCCTATCACTCCCGTTTTCTATTATATGTATTCTCAGTATACGTGTACGGATTTCTGACGTTTGTCAGGTGACCCATGTTTTGACTTGTCCTGTTTAGCCTAACCCTGGTTTAGTCTTAGCTTGACTTGGTTTATCTTGGTTTATTTTGGTTTTGTTTGATTCATCATGGCACTCTTGGCTTGGTTTATTATGGTTTGAGAAGAGAAGGGTTGCTATATAAGTCAACTCTTCTCTTTCTCTCCCTCTCTCTCTCTCTCTCTCTCTCTCTCTCTTCATTACTCTTCTAATTTATTCCTTTCTTCTTCTTCTTGTTCCTTATTACTCCTTCCACCCACCAGGAACTCTTAGGCAAGTGCAATCTTGCTTCATGAAGGATCTTCCCTTTTATTGTTTCATTCTCTTCTCTACTAGATTCTAAGCCTCTTTAGAGCTTAGCATTTTTGATTTTCGTGGATGGATTTGTGTAGATCTAAGTTATGAGTTTATATTGTTTTCTTGGTTTTAATCTAGTAAAGCTTGGTATGCTCATTTGAAGTCCCGATTCCGACTTGTTTTGAGCAAGTTATGGTCATTTGAAGTTTTTGGGTTCCTATAGAGCTTGGCTGCTGTTTGGAGAAGAAGAACAGTGTCCGGCGCCATGTTGGTCCAGGCGACCAGTCTAGCCCAGGCACCCTGTGCGCTCTGTCGCCCCCTGCCCCTTGCGCTCACGGTGCTTAGGCACAAATGTGATGTGCCCAGTTCGGTCCAAGCGCCCTGCACTCTGGCGCCCCCTGCCCCTTGCTCTCACGGTGCTTAGGCGCCAACGTGATGCGCCCAGTCTGGCCCAGGCATCATGCACGCTCTGGCGCTCCCTGCCCCTTGCGCTCATGGGTGCTTAGGCGCCCAGTGTGATGTGCCCCTCTGTCACGACCCGCACCCGCTTTTTCGGATACGAGACGTGTCCAAGCCAGCCTACGCCGCAGAGTCGACGGTATAACGCTGTCAAGCCCACAAGAAATAAATGCTCAAAATCACAAATATAATATTTGCTGCTCATTCACATTTCTAAATTTATTACAACATTTACAAGATTTATATTTAAAGGAAAATACAAAGTTCTCACAATTAATGAAAATGACAACTAGTTTCTACTATCTAGGTCGGCCTCAGCATACCCATGTCCTCCCAGTGCTAAGAGTGATCGCGGCTAAACATAAAAAATATTGGTTTCCAGTCAGGAATGGAACAAGTACACAAATCGACGGCAATGCAAAAATATAATAGAATTAACAAGACATGAAAATAACATATGAGAGGTGAAAACTAGAAGATACTGATGACATGGCACGGTGGAAAGGACAAGAAAAAATAAATAAAATAACTATCTATGTGGTATGAAATATCCGTTTCGACATGTGAACGGCTAGTGGGTAAATCCGGCACCCTGCACGTGTCGTGTGCAGCTGCTATTATTCAAGAATAGACTCATGGGATAGTTCTGGGTAGTCCACATGTCTACTAAAATATTTTCCCTCCCGACTACTCCGTGTGACGAGCGTGTCAACAAGCAGCAAGATATATGTATAGACATGAAATGAAATGACTACTATGAATCGAAAGCAATCAGAAAGTGCACTTGCCTGAGGTCCTTAGCTGGTGAAACCAATAATACTATACCACTCAATGAGCCACAATCAGCCAACACATGCAGAAGTCTCCAGATGCTGAAATAAACATTACCAATGTTCTCAGAATAGTCAAATTAGCTAGAATTGCCTGTCATTAAGTTCAATTCTGGACACAGAGGTAAAACGGTAATTTCGGACAAAAATGATGTCCGCCGTTGGACCCGCTTTGCACCGAAAAGTGTGCCAGAGTCAATGGTCTCTAAAGTCGTCAAACTATATATCAACAGGTTCGATTTTTCGATACGAACCCAACCGTATGTCCAGAGTTGGATTAATGGGCCGTGCACAAAATCGCCCGTTGAGTCGGACCGTGTGGCCCGCAAAACGGCGGTCCGATTCGACTGTCTCAGAATTGGACTAAACTAGGCATATAGGACCAGAAAAATGATACGGTCATGTTGGCATAAGTTTTGTCTCGATCTGACGAGCGTGCACAAAGTAATTGGGAAACTTGCACAGAGGCCGATACGGTGAATTTCGACGGATACGCATCAAATTTGTCGCGCACACGCGACCAATTTGAATTCCGTCAAAGCGTACACGACCAAGAAGCCGTTACGCACCTTTCGATGCTTTCGATTCGCGACCACGTCGCCCGGATTGGCGGGACGCACGTCGTGTGAATGAGTTTTATTGAATTTTTAGTTTTCGAAAACGGGTTTTTCCAGGATTTTGGAATCAATTATCTCTCCTTATATTAGATGAAAAATAAATCTACAAGAAAGGTCTTGATCTCCTATAGGTTAGCTATAAATCTGTTCAAATAGATTGTTAGGTTTCTCGATAGGTCGGTCGAATTTAATCTTCCAAGTTGGGGTCTTGGGCTAGTGATAGCTCTGTTTACAAACATATTTTTGTCGACTTTCACGTCAATTTCCTCTCGTATCTGGGTTGATTCCATACAAACTATCTAGATGGGTTCCAAGAGGGTTAAGTTGATGATGTACCTGCAAAGACGACGCACAAAACGGCGTAACGAGGTGACGGGAAAACTGATGCGAAGTTGGATGTTCCGCTGTTGCCGCTGTCATCCGCGCGGCTGTGCGGCCTTACTGTCGCCGGCCGACGGTCGACCATCCCGCGGCAGCGCGTGCGTGTGCACATGGGAGGGGCGCGAGGTCGGGGTAAAATTAGGGTTTTTCCTGTTACTCCCTCTCGTTCTCTTTATCTATGTTTTGTTCGATCGTGAACAGGGGGGTCGGCTTCGCGCTGGTGTGGGGGAAATTAAGGGCTTGGGGGCTGGGCCTTGGACTAGCTGGCCTGGGAAAGGTTTGGGCCTGGGCTATTTTGGTTAGTTTATACTGCTGCTGCTATTGCTTTCTATTCCTTCTTCTCCTATTCTTATTATTATTTAACCATATTTATATATCTATAAATATACACCCACACATATATAAATATATAGTATGTTTGTATATACATGCACACGTACGCTACGCCTATATATATAATATATATATATATATATATTATATATATATATATATATATATACTCGTATACATGTATATATTTATTTATTATATATACACGTATACACCTATATATTTTATTTCCATATACATTCACGTGTACATAATATATTTTGTACACATACACATATACGCCTATAAATATATATATATAGATATATATATATATATATAGATATATATATATATATATATCTATATATATATAATATATATATATATATATATATTATATACATTCACGTATACATATATATTTTGTACACATACACATATACGCCTATAAATATATATATATATATATAATATATTATATATATTATATTATATATATATATATATATATTATATATATATAATATACGTTCACGTATACCTATATTATATATATTCTTTATTTATATTCGTACGCATATATAATATATATTCATATTCACATGCGCTTTCACACATATATTATATATATACACCATGTATCTTTATATCTAAATAAACTCCATAATACCAATAACCCACTAAAATAATCCAAAGAGTCTTGGTGGACATATCTGGCCCTAGAAAATTGTACCAATATTCTAAAACTATTTAAATTTAATAATACCCATTTTGTATAAATAACCAAATATTTAGATAATATCGTTAAGTCCACCCAAAAATTTAGGAAATATTTGTATGTACCTAAAAGTATGTTTACATGGGCTTGGGCTTGGTTTGGGTCCAATCTGGACTAATTCGGTACAACCGGGTTCCCTAAAATTCAATAATCTAATTAATAAATAATTAAAACATTCTATAGTGGTTAAGTCGCAACTTGGCCTAGTTTTCCTAGTTAGGACATCACTATCGCTCAGCCTTCCCTACCAGGGCTAATACACTAGTTAAAGCACGCCACTGCACTATCCGTGCCATAATTTTTAGTCACCTTGTACTCAAATTCCTGACAATGATTAAAATCACCTACCGTAATAATAAACTAAATAATTATTTATAAAATCTAAAAAATCACCATTTAAATAAATAATAATATTAAAATATTAAAAATTTTGGGAAGGGGAGCTACAAATCTACCCACCTTAAAAATAATTTTATCCTCGAAATTCTAACTCATAACTATTCTTAAAACTTCAAAAGAAAGTACCTTAACCTTAATCTCCTCAATTTAATTCATCGAAATATTTTATAACCTTCTCTAGCCATTTTATAACTCCGAATACTTGAAGACTTCTACCCACCTTTGGTCACACTACTCCATCGAATCTCTTGTCGCTAAAACTTTATAATCTTTCAACTAATTGCTAAAATTGCTACCAATAGATATCTAGGGCATATATCATCTATAATCTTCTCCTATCTATCAAGCGACCAAAAATTTAATAAGAAACTAATTCACACAAGTAGCTAAGAAATATTGATAAATTCTAATAAGCATGACCATTCGTCGCTCTGAAATATGAATGACAGGAAGATAAGGGAGGATAATCGAGAGCAATCATGAAGTTCCAAGAGCGAGAGTAGAGTGTTTCCAATGAGGCAGATAAAAAGAGTTTATGAACCACTGCCTTATTTAGTAGATTGGGCTACTCTAGTTCAGTCACTTGCTACGTCGAAGAGCCCTTCGTTACTTAGAGTGGCCTGCAATCCGTGCAATACAGAAGTCTCGTTCTCGAAATTCTAATTCAAACACGGTTCCATAATGGAACAGAATTTGAGAAATCCAGATTGTGATCTTTTCCGTGGTTATCTAAACACACGAGCAAGGGCTAAAGGTGCACTACAAGATCGTCTCGCGACTTCCAGGTAAGGGTTACGAATGTCTTCACAGTCTAAGAGGTGGGACTACATAATAGGTATAGGGACTTATTTCAATTAGTTCGATTTTATGGTCTGAATATGGTGGTATGTCTGGATGGGTTTTACTGGGTTCTCTATTTGGACATCTGTTGTTGGTTGGATGAACATTGGGTTTTAATCTATATGGATTGGACAAGATCCCAATGATAAAATTCTTCCTACTAGATTAGGGTGTCCTAGAATAGGTTTCTATCCAAGGGTTGAGCTAGTTGCCCGTCAAGTGGTTAGCTAGGTCCCTCAAGCCCAAAATGCACCTTCAGTGACTTTTGTGTTTAAGTAGCACATAAGGTCTCAATTGAGTGGCACACTAGTGGCATGTGCGTAGTAGACTTTGAGTAGATCACAACCATATATTGGATCGAGTGAATTGAGTCGAGGTTGAGGCTCTAATGGAAGTCAAAAGTATACCAGCATTATGGTAAGGGTTATAGCTAGTCCTCTTAACCTGAAAGTCGTAGCACAAAAATAGAGTACAAGGGGACGGGTTTGAGTGGGACATGATATACCTAGATGAAGACGGACTCGTCTAGATCTTACATATGAAGTGTTGGGAGGTAACCGCTGGTCTCGTGCTCCGAATATTAATGACACGGCCGGGGACACAAAATGATCTAAACGAAAAGTGGGAGTCCATGGGGCAGTAATTATCATCCTAATGGGAATTATTCCGATCAATCAGTAATCTTTATATATTCCAAAATTTTAGGTCTTACAGTCTACCCACCTTAGAAGCTAGGCCATGGTTTTAGGAATGGTGAGGTTTAGAAGGATTCCAAAGTCCAGATATTTACCTCGACTCTTGTTAATAAAGAATAAGGTACGACATATCGGGATACAGTAGATATAAGTCAAGTCAAGGGTCGTTCCTCAATAAATGGAAAACGAGTGCATGTGCAATGGCACATGGTCGATAAAATAGAATGACCTACTCGTCCACAGTAACATGAGTTGTCGACGGGGTAACCAACTCTATGGCACATCATATGAAAAGATTTCTAACAACTGAGTCATGAATTTCTATTAGGGTCAAACCTGCCGGACTATTGTCATAAGGGTTCTAGTTGAAGCAAGCTTCAAACAGATGATTAGAGGCTCACAACATTTGGTCTCTGGAGAATAGGTAGTCTCCTAGGTTGGCATTTGATCAAGGGAAAGACCTTAATCATCCTCGGACTCCAATGACTAGAAGATCATGATAGTAGGTTTTGGGTCGAAGAGAGGACGAGTGACTCAAGGCAAGGTTCTAGTCACTGAGCTGGCCGATGGTAGCTACACTTGTGTATACAACTATCATAGCCATGGGGAATACTCTGTATCTATCTATCAATTACGAGCTTTCGTCTTTCTAATCAGTGAAAGACAAAAACAATAAAGAGTTCAAGAGAGATGTCACGAATACGATTACGTGATTCAAAGACGATGGTATAGTTCAAGAGAAATTGTCAAAGCAGTCGTGGATGAGATCCTAGAGACATCTACATCTCAATCCACGTAGGTTAATTAGATGAAGAGCGAACCGAATGCATCATGGTTGATCAGACCATAATACAATGATTTTGATTAGACAATATGTTAGCGGGCGTCCCCAATAAACATATGTCTCGAATCATGCTCGATAAAAGAGTAAGCTTGCAAAACTAGGATGTAATAGCAGCGTTGGTCAAGATAGTCAAAATACAAGCATGTGCAATTTTTTTGGAAGGAGGGGTAAGTAATTCGAGTTTTGAGAGAATCAAATCCTTTCCTGGTGTCATTGCTTATACAGTCATCCTAATATCTTCTCTCCATTCGGCCTTAGTCGACTAACGGGTTATGGAACTCTAAATTCTTTATTCTAGGTAAACTTATTAATGTCAGTCAATTACCCTGTCAATAGATCACAAGAACCATATAACGCTAGGTTGGGAGACATGCTACTCAACTTACAAAACTTTTACTAGTTTTGGCCTTAGGTCTTATGGTACACACAAGGCATTTCCTACCCTCTATAGTATCCTAAACTTGTAATCACGTCTGAATTAAGTCACTTCACCGAGATTATGCCTTGTCCGTATACTCAGGCTGCGGTAACTCTTGGTTCCGTGATTCAGGTGTGATATGCTATCAGGTACTCTACCTTAGTGACACAAGGTTTAAAGAGGTCAATGAAGGTAGTCTTAGAAATGATCCATAACCTACAATTCTTCGAAAGGATTTCAATTCTAGGGTCGGCCTCGCCAGTGCGCTGCTGGCTGCAGTGAACCCACATTCTCCACTCTCAAATAATTGACGACAGTGCGCGGCTGTCTAACCATTATTAGTTAACTAACATTCTTTTAACTATATCCGTAAAAATTTATGAGCTTCTAGAGATTCAAACAAGTTGACCAAAAATAGAGAGGTATTTGTCCTAGCAGTCACAACACTTAAAATAAAAGAGTTAACATAGAGGAAATAACTAAAGACGAAAGGAACGCAAACATTCTAGTATCTATTTATATGCATTTCAATGGTTGAGGGAAATCTCGAATCAATCTACCTCGAGATTTATATACGAATACGGAATCAATAATTATAAATCAATTCCTTACAGCAAAATAGAATTTAAATAGGCAATTCTAACTTATGATATAAGGTTTATGTCTAAATAGAGCAAAAAGATATTGAACAGGTTATCAAGATTATAGCCTTAATTCTGGGAAAATCTAACTAACCAAGTGTATAGTGTATCCACATGGAATCATATCGTCATATCAAGTAAGAGAGTACCTATAGGGTTCTAGCAAGCTATCTAAACTGCATGGCCTATCTAATAACCTTAACTACCCAACGGTCAATTTGAACAAGGGACTCCTAGTCCTAGTCATTATTAAATCATTTTAATCCTAGTTTGTGAATGAGCATTTCCTGGTCGCAGGCTCGTAATAGTACAACTAACGTACCATCATGAGTTCGCAATATTTTGCGAAAACTGACCTGCATGGGCCACCATAAAAACTTGTCAAGACCCGCACCCGCTTTTTCGAATACGAGACGTGTCCAAGCTAGCCTACGCCGCAGAGTCGGCGGTAAAACGCTGTCAAGCCCGCAAGAAATAAATACTCAAAATCACAAAATATAATATTTGCTGCTCATTCACATTTCTAAATTTATTACAACTTTACAAGATTTATATTTAAATGAAAATACAAAGTTCTCACAATTAATGAAAATGACAACTAGTTTCCACTATCTAGGTCGGCCTCAGCATACCCATGTCTCCCAGTGCTAAGAGTGATCGCAGCTAAACCTGAAAAATATTGTTTCCAGTCAGGAATGGAACAAGTACACAAATCGACGGCAATACGAAAACACAATAGAATTAACAAGACATAAAAATAACATATGAGAGGTAAAACTAGAAGATACTGATGACATGGCACGGTGGAAAGGACAAGGAAAAATAAATAAAACAGCTATCTATGTGGTGTGAAATATCCGTTTCGACATGTGAACGGCTAGGGGGTAAATCCGACCCTGCACGTGTCGTGTGCAGCTGCTATTATTCAAGAATAGACTCATGGGATAGTTCTGGATATTAGTCCACATGTCTACTAAGATATTTTCCCTCCCGACTACTCCGTGTGACGAGCATGTCAACAAGCAGCAAGATATATGTATAGACATGAAATGAAAAGACTACTATGAATCGAAAGCAATCAGAAAGTGTACTTGCCTGAGGTCCTTAGCTGGTGAAACCAATAATACTATACCACTCAATGAGCCACAATCAGCTAACACATGCAGAAGTCTCCAGATGCTGAAATAAACATTACCAATATTCTCAGAATAGTCAAATTAGCTAGAATTGTGTGTCCTTAAGTCCAATTCTGGACACAGAGACAAAACGGTAATTTCGGGCAAAAATGATCTCTGCCGTTAGACCCGCTTTGTACCGAAAAGCGTGCCAGAGTCAATGGTCTCTAAAGTCATCAAACTATATGTCAACAGGTCCAATTTTCCGATACGAACCCAACCGTATATCCAGAGTTGGATTCCGGTGGGTCGTGCACAAAATCGCCCGTTGAGTCAGACGGTAGGGCCCACAAAACGGCGGTCCGATTCGACTGTCTCAGAATTGGACCAAACTTGGCATACAGGACCAAAAAAATGATACGGTCCTGTTGGCGCAAGTTTCGTCTCGATCTGACGAACGTGCACAAAGTAATTGGGAAACTTGCACAGAGGCCGATACGGTAAATTTTGACGGATACGCATCAAATTCGTCGTACACATGCGACCAATTTGAATTCCGTCAAAGCTTACACGACCACGAAGCTGTTACGCACCTTTCGATGCTTTCGGTTTACGACCACGCCGCCCGGATTGGCGAGACGCACGTCGTGTGGATGAGTTTTATTGAATTTTCAGTTTTCGAAAACGAGTTTTTCCAGGATTTTGGAATCAATTATCTCTCCATATTAGATGAAAAATAAATCTACAAGAAAGGTCTTGATCTCCTATAGGTTAGCTATAAATCTGTTCAAATAGATTGCAAGGTTTCTCGATAGGTCGGTCGAATTTCATCTTCCAAGTTAGGGTCTTGGGCTAGTGATAGCTCTGTTACAAACAGATTTTCGTCGACTTTTACTTCGATTTCCTCGTATCTGGGTTGATTCCATACAAACTATCTAGATGGGTTCCAAGAGGGTTAGGTTGACGATGTACCTGCGAAGACGACGCACAAAACGGTACAACGAGGTGACGGGAAAACTGATGCAAAGTTGGATGTTCCGCTGTTGCCGCTGTCATCCGCGCGCGGCTGTGCGGCCTTACTGTCGCCGGCCGACCATACCGCGGCGGGTGTGCGCGTGCGCAGGGGAGGGGCGCGAGGTCGGGGTAAAATTAGGGTTTTCCTGTTACTCCCTCTCGTTCTCTATTTATCTATGTTCTGTTCGATCGTGAACATGGGGGGTCGGCTTCGCGCTGGTGTAGGGGAAATTAAGGGCTTGGTAGGCTGGGCCTTGGACTAGCTGGCCTGGGAAAGGTTTGGGCGGGCTGTTTTGGTTAGTTTATACTGCTGCTGCTATTGCTTTCTATTCCTTCTTCTCCTATTCTTATATTATTTAACCATATTTATATATCTATAAATATACACCCACATATATAAATATATATGTATGTTTGTATACATGCACACGTACGCCTATACTACATATATATATATATATATAATATAATATATATAATATATATATATATATAATATATATATATATATATATATAATATATATATATATATATATATATATATATATTTATTTTTTTTTTTTTTATATATATTTATATAATATATATATATATAATAATATATATAGATATATATATATATATATATAATAATAATATTATAATATAAATATATAATATATATATATATCGTGTACACATGTATATTATTTATATATATATACACGTATACACTATATATAATATTTTTTGTACACATACACACACACACACACACACATATATATATATATATATATAGTATATATATATATATATATAATATATATATTATATATATTATATATATATATATATATATATATATATATTATTATTTATTATTTATTTATTATTTATTTATTTATTTATTTATTTATTTATTTATTTATTTATTTATATATATACGTTCACGTATACCTATATATATATTTTTTATTTATATTCGTACGCATATATAATATATATTCATATATTCATATTCACATGCGCTTTCACACATATATTATATATATACACACATGTATCTTTATATCTAAATAAACTCCATAATACCATAACCCACTAAAATAACCCAAAGAGTCTTGGTGGACATATCTGGCCCTAGAAAATTGACGAATATTCTAAAACTCTATTTAAATATTAATAATATCCATTTTGTATAAATAACCAAATATTTAGATAATATCGTTAAGTCCACCCAAAAAGCTAGAAAATATTTGTACGTACCTAAAAGTATGTCTACATAGGCTTGGGCTTAGTTTGGGTCCAATCTGGACTAATTCGGTACAACCGGGTTCCCTAAAATTCAATAATCTAATTAATAAATAATTAAAATGTTCTATAGGGGTTAAGTCGCAACTTGGCCTGGTTTTCTAGTTAGGACATCACTATGGCTCGGCCTTCCCTATCATGGCTAATACACTAGTCAAAGCACGCCACTGCACTATCTGTACCACGATTTTTAGTCACCTTGTACTCAAATTCCTGATAATGATTAAAATCATCTACCGTAATAATAAACTAAATAATTATTTATAAAATCTAAAAAATCACCATTTAAAAAATAAATAATATAAAAATATTAAAAATTTTGGGAAGGGGAGCTACATCCTCCCCTCTGGTCAACAAGGCCAAGGTGCCCATGTTGGCCCTGGCGCCCACGATGATCCACGCCCCCTGGCCATGCGCCCAGTCTGACCATGCGCCTAGACTCGGCCATACGCCATTCTGACCCTGGCTTCCAAGCTTACTTAGGCGCCATTCTGGCCCTGGTGTCCATTCATGCCTAGGCACGATCTTAGCCCTGGGCCCATTGGTGTCCAGGCGCCCATCCATGCCTAGGCCCCCATCATGATGCACCTATCTCCATGTACTTTTCTTGTTCTTGCAACAGTTTATGTGGTTTGGTTATATGCATGTGATAACTTGATAACTCTGACATGAACACGACATGTTGGCATGAACCCTTCTTGATAATATTGATAGTGGTCTGTCGAGGCGCACTCTTGACAAGTAACGAGTAAACTTGATATGACATGTATAAGCTTGATAGTGGCCCGTCAAGGCGCACTCTAGACTAGTAATCTTGACAAGTAATAAGTAACCTGACATGACATGTAAAATCTTAAAAATGCTGTTACGAAAGCTGTCACGCCCCGCTCCCGTAGGAGCGATCATCCTTGCTAAGGTGTGATGCCGCACGAGCTAGATTGCGCTCGTACAAGGCAGTTTCATAACGGCCGATTACAGCGGCTGCGACGGGTCGTCGCACAGAAGTCTCAAGCAGAAACATTGAAACATGCCGCGGAAATTTAGAAGCAACACACAAGTTATTCAAAAGTTCTCTTTATTGATATTGAACAATGAGATTACAATGGGGCGCAAGGCCCTGATTACAAGTCTCTCAAGCTCACTTTTTTTTCATTTTACAAGTCACTCTGCTCTATCTCATCTCTCGATACAATGCTTGAGCCAGCGGAAGCTTCGGAAGGCAATGTTCATACATTATGTTCGTATAAGTCTTGACTCTACGCGGTCGCACGCTTCGAACCGCCAAGGAACTCCGTACCTCGATGCCTCCAAGTGATCTCCGCGCCACGAGCTTCTACCTGTGCCTGCACATGAAAACTGCGTAGATGTTAATACTCAACTGTACTGGTGGAGTGAGCTCCTCGCCCACCCATAAAAAATTGACACGTTCATTTACTTTGTACAGCTTAATCCCTTTTTGATTGTCTTGCTAGTCTTGCCTTAGGATCAATTTTTTGAACAAAGATGTCTTGGCCAATACATGGCAACGCAACGACAGGGTCATACTATACTCTATTTGCGGCATCCATACATATTCGAGACAGTGCCTTGCCGAGTAGCAACTTATGCAACTCGGCCGTGCCAAGACCTTTACTTGTTCCATGCGCCTCTAGACCATTCTCGTGCCAACGACGTCAAGGGGACGACTCGTGCTGGTCGTGCCAATGGACATGATCGTCTTAGAATCGAGGCATGCCTCCCAAGTATCAATCCACTTAATCAACTTGGCTTACGGCCCTTTCCTGACTTAACTCGAGATGACGCCACATTCATGCCGAAGCACGTGTCCTTGCTATAGCCAACTCTTAGGCTCTAGAATTGGTGCTGCAACCGTGCACACCTAACTCGTGCCGACTCAAGGTTAGCGCTTGCAATAAGCATAACTTGTTAAACCAACTCATAACCTGCTAGTACGACTCAATCCAAAGGCATACACGTGGATAGCCGCTCTTGCCGACACATCTATATGAGAGGTCACTAGCAATGCCAAGCTATCCTAAATCTTTTGTATACGGTGACCATTCGCGTGGCGAGGTATGATTCCACCGAATGACCCACAACCTACATTGTAACGGTTCACTTCAATCGAGTCATATCGTCGATGAAGGTCGTACAATATCTGTAATTCCTCTTAGGCCGACACGAATCCGGCGCCCCGGGATCGCTCGAGGAATTTTGCCCTTGCGCGCAAGTTGTCCAATGACCATGCAAGACCAAACTCGATCTGTCTGTTCCTTCCTTTACCATGATCATGCTTTCCATATTTCTATCGAGACTCCCAAGTAGCGGGATCGATCTCGTGTGATTCCTTATCGAGACTTAGCGAGACTCCCAAGTAGCGGGACCGATCTCGTGTGATTCCTTATAGAGACTTAGCGAGACTCCCAAGTAGTGGGACCGATCTGTGTGATTCCTTATCGAGACTTAGCGAGACTTCCAAGTTGCGGGACCGATCTCGTGTGATTCCTTATCGAGACTTAGCGAGACTCCCATGTAGCGGGACGATCTCGTGAATGAGGCTTATCGAGACTTCCAAGTAGCGGGGCCGATCTCGGTGACAACCAGTCGAGTGGACTTTTTTTTTATACGTAGCATACTTTTCACTAAACCCACCGTAGCTCGTGTCTTAGACAGACCTTGTTCTCTAGGCGACGTTATCGCTCAAGTCATATACTTTATACGACGAGCCTTGTTCTCGATGAACTACGCAACTTGACAATCGCAAATAGAGCGAAACAGTGCTAGAAATGGCTTAGATCGACCGGTATAACTTTGCCTAACTTAATTGTGCAACGACTTGACGAGCAAAGGCTGCGTCGAGCTTCGCATCGAGAGAACGTGTCGTACACGCGTTCGACTTGAACAACCAAGTTCTTGGGTGCCTAGACTTAAGCCACAAGTCGTGCAATACTACTTAAACTACGGTACATACGAAGGCTATGCCAAGCCTTGGACGACGGGACCGTGCATGCTTTATCAAGCATTCACACGAGCGACGCCTATGACTAGGCTAATTCGAGCATTGTGGCAACTTAGCAACTTAGGCCAACTTCCTTCTCCCAAGCCAAGGGACGAAGGACCGAGTGTCATTTTGAAAGTACGCTGAGCCGACTTATAAGCAGACCGTGGGACCTTTTTCCAGGCTCTAACACATTTCGACTCGTCGGGATTATTCTCTTAGCTATGTGGATGTCTCTATTATTATCAAGCCTAACTTGTGCAAGTTGAAAACATGCAAGTTATTATGTGAAGGCCAAGATGAGGCAAGTTCATCGAAACTACCCTACCTGAGCGAGGAGTCGCCTCGGCCGAACGAGTCTTCGAGCAGCCGTTGCAAGGCTAAGTCGAACGCCGTCGGCGTTTCGATTCATCCGATTGACTTTGCGGGACGGGGCACTACAAAAGCTATCCTGACTTGCTAAGTAACTCTTGTCTTGACACCGTGATTAATTTTCTTGATTGTGCCTGTACAAGCTACCTGTCTCGTCTTGCATCATATCTAGGACATGAATTCCTTGTTACCACGGTCAGGGATTCATAATGAATCACTAGGTTAATGACTAGATTGATCAAGTAGTTCATATAGAGAGATTTTCCAGTTATAGACGATCCCGTTATCCCGGCCACACCTGAGAGATTTGTAGCTGTCGACGAGTAGGGCACATTTCCGTCCACTGTCATTTGAGACACTTCTTGAAATTAAGTACTAAGCATACTGTTATGTGTTCCACTCAAGTCACCTAATAATTCTTGTAACTCTAATAAATCACCTCGTCTGGATAACCTAGATAGCTGCAGGGCTAGTGACTGTGGGAACATCTAATTGCATTTGCTAGTAATTAGGCTTTTGACAACCCTAGTTAGTTAAAGTATCAAGCCGTAGTCTTGCTTGGCCGTGATTGATGGATGGAGTCTGGTCTTGTCTTGACAGTGCCAGTATATGGTTACTTCAATGCATTATTGTTTATGCTTTAGTATTGTCGATAAATGGTTAAAGACTAAGTTTTGTTCATGTGAAGGGTTACAACCCGGTCCTTATTTTGTTTACGGGTTATAACTTGGTTTTGAGAATAGCTTCTTAGTTATCTTATTATTTATCATCCTATTTTTCTAACTCATGTATTCTTGTTATTATTTATGTCTCAATGTTCTAAAATGCTGGTTTTAGTTCTTAAGTGAAGCCTCCCTTGTGGCACTTTCTTTCTGATTCTGACCTAGCTGGTTTTGTATGGCCAAATTTTGGAGTAGCACCCGAGAATTTACCTGCTTTCCAGCCAGATAATGAATACCAGACGTAATCCTGACAACGAGTGGGTTTCTTATTTTGCTCTCCACTCTATTGTAAAGTATTCTTTTGAGACGTTTAGCCGCCGAACAAGTGTTAGCTCGTATTGGAACTTATTTCTGTCTGCCTAAGGGCTGTAACATAATTGGCAAATTCTAGGGTTGATCACGTATGACTTAAACTCTTGCTAGTCTTCGTATTTTGTATGACTAGCTTCATGACAATCTGAATATGTAATGTTTGGGATGCCTTACTTTGTATGTCTGATGATCTGACATCTTGTACAATTATTTGTTTACTTGAGATTGAGACACTATAGGCTTGTTCTTGACCATAAGAGACTGTTGGCTTGTAGATAAATCCGCATGCATCTAGACAGTCGTGACCGTATTACGAGATGGGTTGCACTTCAATGTACGTAGTTGGCTGTGTCTGTCCCCGCTCTCCAGTATTCTGGTTCTGGGGTGTGGCAGATCTTGTTGGTTTTGTTTGGACATATCTCGTAGCATAGTCTGAGGATCCAGCTTCCTCTCCTGACGACGATGCATAGTAAAAGTATGGTTGTCAGAGGACTCCAGTGAATTTATTCTCCAACACTCTGATATCATCTTTTGTACTTTGACGTTTAGCCACCGTCACCTTTTAGCTGGACGTTCTGGATATTTAGTTTCCTTACATAATTGTTTCTCTTCTTCATCTCCCTCTCCTCCCTCCCTAGCTAGCCAACCTAGAAAACAAACAAACAATAGCAATACCAAACAGAGAAGAGACCTACAAATAAAAGACCAAAGCAAACACCACTACCAAAATAAGTCAAATTAGCGACGTTGAAGGAAGACGTTGCCAATATTTTGCAAATAGCGACGTCCTCAAAGGACATCGCAAAATGACACTATTTGCGACATCCAACGACGTATACCGACCAACTTTAATTTCATAAAAGATAACGTTAACGTCGCGGTATAGTCGGTAAATGTCGCTATTTTTTTTCATTAGCGACGTTTAGCGACATTTCTATTTGTCGTCGCTAAGTTTTCAATATAGGGCCGGGTTTTCTTTTCCCTCCACTCAATCGAGCCGCAAATTTTTGAACCCCCATCTCCCTCCCGATCTCCAGCCCCCTCCGCCTACAGCCCGGCGCCGTGACCCCCCTCCCCCTCGCAGGTGCTCCTTCCCTTCCCTCCACCCTGCCTTCGCCTCTGGTTCTCCTCCCCTCCGGCAACCCCCCTCCCGATCAACCCCTTTGGTCTCGGTAAATCCTAACCCATCCGCCTCTGCCTTCGCCTCTTGTAGTATAGTTGTATTAAGTGACAGTGAATGAGAAGTTCCATTTCTATTTGAATTAAGTGACAGTGAATGAGAAGGAAATAGGACAGTAGCATGAAGGGGGGCTGTTTGGCTCTGATTATTCCTTCTCTTCTTCTAAAAATTATATTTTAAATCAATGTGGTCTATCTTCCTGTGTACACCACTGTTTTGAGTGTCTTGAGTAAGTAGAGGGTGCCATGTTGTGAGTGTGGTGCTCAGTGAATGAACTGTCATTTATAGTGTACATGTGTCAAATGAGTGAATTTGTGAGTTATTCTAGTGAAAGTGAACTGTCACTTGACAGTCATAGGTGTTAAGTTCTTGAGTGTCATGTGTTGAGTATTTTGGTGTGCCTATAGGCCATTCGTGAATGTATGTATTCATGAGTGTCTACCTAGGACAGTTAACAGTGAGATGTGTGAATGTGTGCATACTTGCACTAGTGAGAGGGGTTCCTATCTGTGTTGGATATGTCGGAGCAGTAGGTGTATTTGGGCAGGCATTTGCCTTTGGCAGCATAGGAAAAGTTGTTATCTGATGTTGGTAGCAGCAGTTAGATAGGAGTTGGGTGATGTAAGTTATGGATTACCTATGTATATGAGTAGTGTTAATGTGTACAGGAGATGTAGGTTAAGGGCAATGAGTGTGGCATACATGGTCGATTAGGGATGTATCTGTGAGCTACTAGATGTTA
>JANAVB010033818.1:1800022-2130022 GCA_029216955.1 Iris pallida
CGTACAACAACTTGACGAGCAAGGACCGCATCAAGCCTGGACGATGGGACCGTGCATGCTTTATGAAGCATTTATGCGGGCGACGCCTATGACTTAGGCTAACTCTTAGCTTGTGGCGAAGTCCAACTTTCCTTCTCCCAAAACTACGGGACGAAGGACCGAGTGTTACTTTCAAAGCGTGCCGTGTACCAACTCTAAGCCGACCATTGGACCTTTCCATATTCTAACTCAATTCGACCCGTCGAAATTATTTCCTTATCTATGTGGATTCGTCTCTTTTATTATCAAGCCTACTGTGCAAGTTGAAACATACGATTTATTATGTGAAGGCTAAGATGAGGCTAGTCATCGAAACTACCTGTCACGACCCGCACCCTAGAGTAAGGGCACGAGAAGTGGGTACGTCCAGCCTACACCGCAGTGTCGGCGGTTAGAACGCTGTCCTGGTCAAACATCTAACAATATAAAGTACCTGTACAGTATACTTTCCGAAGGAGGAGGATATAACAAAATACAATCTCAATCACATCTAGGATAGAAGAATGAAAAACAGATAGATAGATAGTAACTCAAGAGACAGTATCATAGATGAAATAAGTCCAAGTGTCTAGGATAACATAACATCCAGAATGTCAACCCAAAATAATATAAGTCTAAGAGTCTATACATCCAACATCTCAAATATAACTCAGAATGTGAGACAAAATGATAATATAAAAAGACTGACTAGCTAAACTTGCCTAGACTAAGGGGCAATATCCTCAGCTGTAGGTGGATCCTGCTGAGGGTCCACAACATAAGGTCATCGAGTCCTGCTCCATAATAGATAGACACCAGGGCCTCATCCTCATCCTCTGTAATATTTTCAACAGGTCCAGTCAGGACAGGAACGAGCACAATACATCTCACGCAGTGCATAGTATGATAGGGAATATAAAGCATGCAATAGAGTAAAATACAGGAACTGCTGAAGAAGATACATGTAGTAAAAGAGATAACTGTAATAAAATCTACATAATAGAGAACTAGCAGTGACTAGTGTGTCAGAGTAAAAATATAGACATGTGAATGGCATAGGGAGATTCATGACTACAGCTAAGTGATTCATGACTACAGCTACTGGGGTAATATCCACATGACTATTTCCACTCCCCCTTCCCCAATCAATACACAAGGATCCGTTCAAGTTATGTTAAGATTCGTGATAAGCCCATAAATGGGTAATTCATGAGAGGCTCTGTGAACATGAGAGTACATGAGTTACAAGCGATTCGTGAATCTATGAAAGCATAGAGATACATGATGATTCGTAAAAAGCACAAACATGCTGTATCTGATGCTCCCGAGGGGGATAACATCTCATGAAAAGATTTATATAGTACCAATCCGTGATAACAATCGTGTCAGCATCAAGTAAGTAATCTAGAGCAAGAATATAAATCCTGGCAAGTATGAAACGGTCAGAGAATGTACCGCCTGATAATGAATGTCTGAAGAGGATGTACTGCCTGAGGAGAGGTGTATGGCTCCTAATCAGAGCAATACAAGTCACATATATCCACAATGGTAAAATAGAGTATACAATGCATATACTGATTCTAGGTCAATCTGGTCAAAAGTCAACTCTTGGTCAACTCACAGTCAAACTAGTCAAGTTAGGTCAACATGGTCAGACTAGTTAGGATTTAGTCAAACTAGTCATTCTAGGTTAATTCAAGTTCAATCTAGGTCAAATAGGTCAAGTTTGACCTAAGGTTGACTTTGGCAACTCTAGTCAAACAAGGGTCAACTAGTAGGTCATGGGTCATTAGGTCAATTAGGGTTAGCCCCTAATGGCCATAGGCTAGTAACTTAGGCCATAGGCTAATTTCTTATAGGTTTCCATATAAACAATATCTAGAAAGTCACATATACATATCTATATATATAGATATACACAAGTCATCTACTACATATATATCAATATATGTATACACTATATATAATACAAAATCACACACACATATATATAATGACACTTATATATATAATAACATATATACATATATAGATAGTGCGAGAGGGAATAATGAGAGAGAGAGAGAGACTAGTGTAATAGAGTGAGAGAGAGAGAGAGAGAGAGATACTGCTAAGGGGCATGGTGTGTGTGTTCACAGAGAACAGGGGAGGGGGTGTTCCAGATTTCTGGAACAGAAACCCAACACACACACACACACACACACACACACACAAACCACACACACACACACCACACACCACACAGATACACACACACACACACACACCTATATATACATATATGTATATACACTGTACACCATGTATATACCCCTCAATTCCTCCTACACACACACATATACACTACGTATACATACTGAAACATACAATTATATGTATAAAACATAACAAAAATCATTTTGAAATTCGATTTGAAAACTGGGAATTATCCCAAAAATCAGAAAATGGGACTGTGTACAGTGAGATGGGGTAAACCCAAATACGCGACCCAAACCGAGCTAAGGCTCGAAACCCAAGGCTGGTAACACTAGCCCCTAGTGTCCCTTAGTGTCCTAGGTGCCTGACACGACCCACGACACAATTTGATGTGTCAACTCTCATAAAAACCTAATCGGGTAAACACTGACACACACACACGTACACTGCGTCGTGCACGCGGTCGAGCGTCTCGTGCTCGTGACACAGGACACGACACATCTCGTGCTCGTGTCCTAGTGTTCGCCCAGTGATAGGTACACACGTGTCACCCTGACACGATACCACGACGTGTCCACGAGGGACACGAGGCTCGTATCAGAGCCGATTTCTCGGTTGAAATGTGCGCGTGTAGCGCAGTGCGTGTCCAGTGCGAGTGAGTTTTCTCACTCGATACGACACGAGAAGTCATGAGACTTTGGGGGCATGTTCGCAGACATTGCCCCCGTGTCCATGTCAAATTTCACGTGTCCTAGTGCTTGTACAGTGAGCACGAGCAGGTGGTAGCAGGACACGCGCGCGTTGCCTCGTGCTGCGAGTTCGTGTCCATTTTGGACACGGACACAGCACAGAAATGTGCTCAGTCATAGGGTTTCGTGATCAGCATGCCAAGGGCTACCCAAATGTGTAATTTGTTTTGGAAAACAACAACTTTTATTCCTAAGTGGCATTTCACCAAACACTGTAATTTAAGCACAGATACGTGTCTGATACGGATACCAAACCAATCTATTTCCTACCAAACTTGACCTACAGTTAGGGTATACCTATATGCATGCATTTATGAAGAAAAATTACAATATTACTAGGTTTGAGGATGTTTACCTATGAGTACAAAACTTAATAGAAAGCCTAGAATAGGGGGGTGTCCACTTCTCTTGGTGATGCCAAGATGATGATCAACCTTGCTAGCTAGCCTCCTTAGTATCCTCAATAGTAGAGGGTTCCAATGCAAGAAATTTGGCTCAATTTGGAGCTAAATTGATTGAATTGTGAGAGTGTGAAGTTGTAGGAAAAACTAGAATTTTTGTGAAAGAAAAGAGGCTTGAATGAAGGGTGTTGTGTATATAGGATGGGGGCATGGGTTGGCTGCCATGGGGGGGTAGGGGGTAGATATTTAGGGTCCCCTCCACCTTGCTAACTTAGCCCTTAAGGCTTTGACTAAGGGAATAGATATTTCTAGGTTTCTAAAATATCTAAAAGTAAAATATCTAGATATTTTCTAACTAGATATTTACACATAAAGCTAACATCTAACATTAGTCTTCTAGGTTAGTGGCTAACCTCTAGATTAGTGCTAAACTAGGTTAGGGACTAACATGACACTAATCAATAATAATAAATAATAAAAATACATAAATACAAATAATTCCAAATAAATCTTAGAAAATTACCAAATATCCTTTAGGCTGAAAAGTGCTAAAATGGTATCCTAATCACTTGGCTAGGCTTACATGGTCATGGTTGTCTCTAGGTTATGAAATCTCTAGGGTTTACACTTGGGTTATACTAGTAAAATCACAAAGTCATAAGTCATGACTTAGAAAATAGTTTTAAATAACTAAAAATCACCAAAATTATATCATGACTAAAATACCATTAATAAATAATAAAAATAATAAATTTTCAAAATACCCCAATTTCAGAAAACTGGTGTTACACTACCCCACCTGAACGAGGGGTCGCCTCGACCGAGCAATGTATCCGAGCAAGCCGTTGCAAGGCTAAGTTCGAACGTCGTCGGCGTTTAAATTCCTCCGATTGACTGAGCGGAATGGGGCACTACAGCTTGATAATACAAGTGGCGAATCCACATAGCTAAGAAAATAATTCCAAGCCGGGTCGAATTGAGTTAAAATATGAAAAGTCCCACGATCGGCTTAGAATCATTGCATGTCGTCTTTCAAAATGACATTCGGTCCTTCGTTCTGTGGTTTGGAAGAAAGAAAGTTGGTCGATGTTGCCACAAAGCTATGAACTTAGCATAAGTCATAGACGTCGTACGCATAAATGCTTAATAAAGCATGCATCGTCCCATCATCCAAGGCTTGGCATAGCCTTTGGTTGTCCCCCAGTTAAGTTGTATCGTACGACTTGTGGCATAAGCCTAGGCACCCAAAGAACTTGGTTGTTCTATTCGAATGCGTGCACAACACGTTACTACGATACAAGGCTTGGTATAGTCTTTGCTCGTCCCACGGGTTAAGTTGTTGCACGATTGAGTTAGGCATGGGTTTTGCTGGGCTATCGAAGTCATAGCAAGCTGTCACGACCCGCACCCTAGAGTAAGGCACGAGAAGTGGGTACGTCCAGCCTACGCCGCAGTGTCAGCGGTAGAACGCTGTCCTAGGTCACAACATCTAACAATATAATGCTAAGCAGTTTATACTCCCCGAATGGGAGTGACATAGCAGAATGTAAACTCAATCGCATCTAAGGTAGAGCATAATGGAAGATAGATAAAACATGAAATCCAAAAGAGATACAGTAGATAGAAGTCTAAGTGTATAAGATACACAAACCCAGAAATACATCTCAAAGCTCAAATACAGTAATCCATAAATACAACTCAAGACAACTGAAAATAAGCTATAAGCAAAACCCTAGCTATCTATACAACCTCTACTGTGTCTCCTCTAGGCTAGCAGGCAACCTCCAGGCTATCTGTAAAATTTATCAACAGGTCCAGTCATGACAGGAGCGAGCACAATACATCTCAACAGTTCATAGCATATTAAAATATAATCATGCAGTAAAGTAAGATACAGGTACTGAAAGAAATGCAGTATGTAAACAGAGAGAGAACTGTAATAGAAATATCTACTATAAATAGAGACTAACAGTGGCTAGTGAGTCAGAGTACATATAGACATGTAAATGGCATAGGATGATTCTGATGAGACACTACGGAATAATTCTGATGAGATACTACTGGGTATTATTCACATGTCTATCTACTCCCCCGTACCCCCAATCAATACAAGGATCCAACCAGTTATGTTATGATTCCATACAAAGGCCCCCGAAGGATGATACATGGATGTCCCATAAATAGGGATTCTAGGAAACCCAATAAATGGGATAAGGATTCAAGGAAGACTCTGTTATCATGAGAGTACATGTCACAAGTGATCAATGAACCAATGAAGCATAGTGATATGCCATGTAAGTGAAACGCACAGAACATGAAGTACCTGATGCTCCCTGAAGGGATAACATCTCAAGAAGGGATCCATATAGTACTAATCCGTGTGACCAACGTGACAGTATCAAGTAAAGTAATTTAAAGCAGAAAATAATTTTAAGCAGGATATGAAATGATCAGAGAATGTACTCGCCTGATACCATGAACAGCTGATATAAAAGATGGCCAACTGGAGTCACAGAGTCATAGTTATAGCAACATAGGTTATAAGAGTTCAATTTATATGGTAATTGAAATTATAATGCAATCTACATGAGTCTAAGTCAATCTAGGTCAAAAATCAACTCTTGGTCAACTCTGGTCAACTATAAGTCAAACTAGGTCAACTCTAGTCAACTATGGTCAAACTAGCTAGGGTTGGGTCAACAATGGTCAACTAGTCTAGGTTGTCAATTCTAGGTCTAAACAAACTAAGTATATGCAAATCAGTATCCAAGATAGCTACTAACTCATAGCCTAAGTCACTTGTTAAACCAAGCACAAAACTAAACCATAAGCTAACAAGGCACACAAACTTAGTCATATAATGTTTATGATTATTCACATTCACATATTCACATAGATATATAGGAAAGCTATATATAGGCACATACATATATATATATACACACAAACTTAGTCATATAATGTATATATTATTCACATTCACATATTCATATACATAGATATATATAGGAAAGCTATATATAGGCATACATATATATATATATATATATTATATATATATATATATATATATATATATATATATATAATATATATATATATATATATATATATATATAAAGAAATATATAAAGAATATAATATAATATATATATATATTATATATATATATATAATATATAATATAAAATAATATATATATATATATATAGATATATATTATATATTATAATATATATATATATATATATATATATATTTCATATATATATATATTATATATCTATATATAATATATATAATATATATATATATATATCTATATATATATATTATATATATCTAATATATATATATTATACCTTCTTTATTATATATATATATATATATATATAATATATTATATAATATATATATATATAAGAAAGAGAGGTAATATATATATATATATATCTATATATATATATATATATATATAATATATATATATATATATATATTAAAGAAGAGAGGTAATATATATATATTATATATATAATATATATATATATATATATAATATATATAATATATATTACCTCTCTTTCTTTATATATATAAAGAAAGAGAGGTATATATATATATTATATAATATATATCTATATATAGATATATATTATATATAATTATATATATTAATATATATATATAAAGAAAGAGAGGTAAAAGAGTAAGTGAGTAGTGTGTGTTTGGCATGTATGTGAAAGGATATGTGTTAATGTTCTCAAATTTAGTGATAGGTAGGTGTATGTGACATGGGTTACATGGTGTCAAAGGGTGTATGAATGCATGTGTGTAAAAGGTTATAGGTTAACTCAATTTATAGAAATGCATACATACATACTTACATTGTATACATGCATTCATACATATCATATATGCATACTTGCATTCATTCATGCACCTGTACATACATACATATTTGAATACATTATATACTTGCATACATACATACTCACATTCATGCATATTAGATACTTGCATTTATATTAACATATTGCATACATTCATCATTCGTGCATCATGCATTACCTACATGTTTTATACATATGTATACATTGTTATTCATATCATTTCATACATTAACATAGAGGCATACAAACATGCACACATCATATATTTTATACCTTGTATTACCTTACGTATCGTGTTATATATTATCATTCATTCCTTTCATATATTTTATTCTATATTACCTATATACATGTATTTCCTCCATTCATTCAAGCTTGCATCATATACTCTACATTACCATACATGTTATCATTATATATTGCATTACAATATTTATACATTATGCATTCATGTCTATCATTATATATATACGTTACATTCATATCTAGCATTCATTATATACTTTCATGCATACATTGTATATCATTCTTTCATTCATGCATTTATGCATTGCTTACATACATTATATTAATTGCATTCCTACATGCTTGCATTCAACCATATATATACATTAATGTAAAGAGGATATATATCATATATATATATTATATTCTTTTCATCTAACATATCATGCATTACATATCTACATTTATTTAAATCTATACTACGTAGGGTCATAGGTTACACAAAATGCCTATATCGTATAGTCACTCTTCTACTTAAAACCAATACTATACCAATTGGGCCTCTACTAAATTCTAGGATTAAAGTATGTTGTAGCCCTTCGTGTTAGCTTTCGGAAACTTCAAACGGATCGCATTTTCGTGTCCGGAAGCTCCCGAAATCGCAAAAATACTGAAACACATTCGTCTTTCGTACAGCTGACACTCAAATAATTCTACAGAAAGTTACAGAAAGAATTTGACTTATTAAAATATTTATTTGGAAAGCTAACTTCGATAGGGTTCTTTTAAAAAAATGGAAGATAAATCGGAGTTCTAAGCTAAAAGTTATGATATTTCTAAGTTGCTTTGGTTAATAAAAACGTGGATGAATATTATGACGAATTTGAGTTATTTTGGACAAAAGAACACATATAGGCCAAGATACTTGGATACAAACATAGGTATCCAAATAAAACTCATTCTAACCATCCTAACTAAGATCAATCCACTCTCTAACCATTCTAAAACTGAATTTAAATATCTATTTAAACTATTATCATACATACATACATACACATGGGGTGTCCTAATTTGGGATCTATCAAGTAGGACACAAGACACATATCTAAAATCCTCAAGAGAGCTCCAAATGGTCTCAAATTTGAATCTAAATGGGACACATGCATGAGGATGGATCCTACGGATTCAAAACTAATTTATATGCAAAGAAAATCAATTTAGAGGATGGGTTTTACCTATTGGGAGTGGAATCCCAATGAAATCCTTTAGGACACGGCTCCGATATAAAGATCCCTCAAAGTGGATACTCCTCCTTGTACTTCTCTTCCAATCCTTGGTAGCACCCTTCCCTTGAAGAATGGGAATGATTGAGGGAAGGTTTGGTGAAGGAATGATTTGATTTGGAGATCAAATCAATGGGAAGGCTCTCTAAAATTAGGAAAGAACAAAAGGAAAATAAAAGAGGCAAGATTGTAATGAATGAAATGAATCATTCTTACCTAAAAGTGGCTGCCATAAAGTATCCATTAGGGCTAATGGGAAATGTCATAATTGCCCCTCTCTAGTCTCATATGGTTAAGTCTAGACTAGGTTCAAGTTTGGGGTCAAAATGATCTAGTTTTGAGTCTCTAACTTAACCATTCTAACATGATAAAAATTAGTTTAATTAACTAACTTAAATGTTCGGTCTTGTGAGCCATACTTAACTTAATATTGGGTCACATCTAGAGTTTAAGCTACCCGGGTCACAATACAAGTCGGAACGAGACGAAACTCAAACCCGACTAAACAAATCCAATAAAACAATATTAAAAATATAAAATTTTCCCAAAATATTAAAATATAAAAAATGACCAAAACATAATACATCAATTTAAATATTATAAAAATAATCTAAAATTCACCAATTAATCAAAATCCTAAATAATTCAAAAGTCACAAAATGACCAAAATATCCTTAGCCTAAAAGTTGTAAATAGTCATTCTAATCACATAGTTAGGTCCCCATGGTCATGGTTAGTCTCTAGGCTCAACAGTTCTAGAGTTCACTAGCTAACACATCAAAATTATAATTTATCAATTTTAAATAGCATTAAATTAATTAAAAATTCTCATAAATCATAAATCCTATTATTAAATAATAAATCTTACAAAAGTTCAAAATTACCCTCATTTGGAAAACTGGGTGTTACATAAGCGCTGTCCCATGTTTTCTGAGGATATCAAAGTCACATAGTGCCACGTTCTCAAGTCTCATCACATAAAGTATGACTTGGACGATAGTATCGCAAAGAACACAAGTCAGTCTAAGATACGAGCCACGGTCGGTTTAAGGATAAGTATGCCACAATTTATGGGACACAAAGGAACACATTTGTTTAGGTCTATCTGGAAGGCTATGCAATAGTCGTGCCCTGTATTTCTAAGAATATAAAGGATACGCGACCGTTTTGTCGTCGAGATTGATCCTGTGGCTTGGGAGTCACGCATGATGAATGGGAAGCATGGACATGGATAAAGAAGTTTAAGGAAGAGAAAGCAAGTTGTACCATCTGTAGGCCTTATATTTACGTCGAGTCTAGAAGTCGTCATAGGTACGTGGTCATTGGAAAACTTGTGCACAAGGATGATTTTGTTTTTTCAGACGATACCTGCGGCCACATGACAGATCTAGCCTAGGAGTAACATGCTTGCGGGACCCTCGGATGGTGTGCAACCTGACCCGAAGGGTGCGTCGTAGAGCGGGTAATATGGAAAATTTAACGAGATCGCGCCTCGTTGTAGACAAACGTACCGTTTTACCCAATTAAGGTCCGAAATAGCTTTACATTGCTAGTGACCTTTCATATAGATAAGCTGGTGTGCTAAGCGGTAATCCTCATGCACAGTGTCGGTTGAATAAAAGATAGTACAAGCACAGTACGAAGTGAGTTAAGCAGGTGTGTACGATTGTAGCACCATTATGGAGCCTAAGATTTAGCTATATGAAGGACACGTGCATCGGCACGAATGTGACATCGTATTTGAGTCGTCAACACAAGTTTCATAAGTCGAAATTAAGTCGTCATGAGTTAAGTCACGAAATGGCCGTAAGGCAAGTTTAATTAAGTCATGTTGAACAGTGAGGCACGGCCTCGAATGTTTGAAGCACGAACCAAGTCAATGACACGAAACAAGATGATGTGTCCCAAAATATGAGTCGAAAAGACAAGCATGACTCGACACTCTTATGTTGTTGGCACGAGAAGGGTCTAGAGGCACAACGATAAGCAAGTTATCGGTACAATGGCACGGTGATATTCTAGAGACACAAATAGGCCAAGAGTTTATATCCTAAAATCGATCCGGCAAAAAATAGAAAGATAATCATAAAGGGATTGCGTTGCACAAAGTAAATAAAGGTGTTGGTTTTGTATGGGTGGACGAGGAGCTCACTCCACCAGTGTAGTTGAGTATTGACACCCATACAGTTTTCATGTGCATGTTTAGGTAGAAGCTCGTCGGCGCGGAGCTCACTTGAATGCGTCGAGGCATAGAGTTATTTGGCATTTTGAGGCATGCGACCGTATAGAGTTCGAAATTATACGGGACATAATGTATGGACATCGCCTATCTGAAGCATCCGCTGGCTCGTCAAATTGGATTGAGAGATGGGAGGGTGCTGAGTGACTTGTAATCAGATAGAAAAGTGAGCTTGAGTGATTGTAATCATGGCTACATGCCTTTGTAATCTTATTTCAAGTATCAATGAAAGATTTTAATTTTGCTTCAATGTTTGTGTTGCCTTATAAATTTAATATTTTTGCTTGGGACTTCTGTGCGACGAGCCCGTCGCAAGCTGTTGTAATCGGCCGTTATGGAATCTTCTTTGTACGAGCGCAACTTAGGCTCGTGCGGTGCGAGGACGATCGGTCCTACGGAATTGGGGCATGACAAGTACAGTATCTAATTATATGTGTCGAGCTAGTCCCTCCCTAAAGGAAGACTGGAACTGCTACTGATCTGTTTAAGCGTGATGGCCTTACAAGGAGGGACCGGTACATTCTATGTGCTATGTGCTATGCGTTATTATTGGTTCCACAAGTCCTGCTTGGATATAGCAAGATCTGAGGATTTCTATTTATAAGCATTACTTTGATAATCTAGATAAACTATATAAAGTCATAGGATTGATTGGCCATTTGTAAACTGACTTACTTATGACTCGTATCTTCTGTTAGTAGCTGAGGGACATGGACTGTCGTGATGAGTGATCCAACTCATGTCCTTGTTTGGTTGTTGGGTTGAATTTTTTGATACGACATGCTATGAACCAAGGTTACGACACATAAGCCAATAACCTGACCATGAATTAAAGGACGTATTTTATTTCGGCGTGATTAAGGCAACATTTGTCCTTGTTTGGTTGTAAGGTGTCGCATTGCCTCCATAATATGGTATAAGCAAATAAGTCGTGGCACAAGTCCTATATTATTGCTTGGGTTTTGTCTCATTCATTTGTGCTTTCTTGTAGCATTTGTTATTTAAGGCTGATCCTATCACTCCCGTTTTCTATTATATGTATTCTCAGTATACGTGTACGGATTTCTGACGTTTGTCAGGTGACCCATGTTTTGACTTGTCCTGTTTAGCCTAACCCTGGTTTAGTCTTAGCTTGACTTGGTTTATCTTGGTTTATTTTGGTTTTGTTTGATTCATCATGGCACTCTTGGCTTGGTTTATTATGGTTTGAGAAGAGAAGGGTTGCTATATAAGTCAACTCTTCTCTTTCTCTCCCTCTCTCTCTCTCTCTCTCTCTCTCTCTCTTCATTACTCTTCTAATTTATTCCTTTCTTCTTCTTCTTGTTCCTTATTACTCCTTCCACCCACCAGGAACTCTTAGGCAAGTGCAATCTTGCTTCATGAAGGATCTTCCCTTTTATTGTTTCATTCTCTTCTCTACTAGATTCTAAGCCTCTTTAGAGCTTAGCATTTTTGATTTTCGTGGATGGATTTGTGTAGATCTAAGTTATGAGTTTATATTGTTTTCTTGGTTTTAATCTAGTAAAGCTTGGTATGCTCATTTGAAGTCCCGATTCCGACTTGTTTTGAGCAAGTTATGGTCATTTGAAGTTTTTGGGTTCCTATAGAGCTTGGCTGCTGTTTGGAGAAGAAGAACAGTGTCCGGCGCCATGTTGGTCCAGGCGACCAGTCTAGCCCAGGCACCCTGTGCGCTCTGTCGCCCCCTGCCCCTTGCGCTCACGGTGCTTAGGCACAAATGTGATGTGCCCAGTTCGGTCCAAGCGCCCTGCACTCTGGCGCCCCCTGCCCCTTGCTCTCACGGTGCTTAGGCGCCAACGTGATGCGCCCAGTCTGGCCCAGGCATCATGCACGCTCTGGCGCTCCCTGCCCCTTGCGCTCATGGGTGCTTAGGCGCCCAGTGTGATGTGCCCCTCTGTCACGACCCGCACCCGCTTTTTCGGATACGAGACGTGTCCAAGCCAGCCTACGCCGCAGAGTCGACGGTATAACGCTGTCAAGCCCACAAGAAATAAATGCTCAAAATCACAAAATATAATATTTGCTGCTCATTCACATTTCTAAATTTATTACAACATTTACAAGATTTATATTTAAAGGAAAATACAAAGTTCTCACAATTAATGAAAATGACAACTAGTTTCTACTATCTAGGTCGGCCTCAGCATACCCATGTCCTCCCAGTGCTAAGAGTGATCGCGGCTAAACATAAAAAATATTGGTTTCCAGTCAGGAATGGAACAAGTACACAAATCGACGGCAATGCAAAAAATATAATAGAATTAACAAGACATGAAAATAACATATGAGAGGTGAAAACTAGAAGATACTGATGACATGGCACGGTGGAAAGGACAAGAAAAAATAAATAAAATAACTATCTATGTGGTATGAAATATCCGTTTCGACATGTGAACGGCTAGTGGGTAAATCCGGCACCCTGCACGTGTCGTGTGCAGCTGCTATTATTCAAGAATAGACTCATGGGATAGTTCTGGGTAGTCCACATGTCTACTAAAATATTTTCCCTCCCGACTACTCCGTGTGACGAGCGTGTCAACAAGCAGCAAGATATATGTATAGACATGAAATGAAATGACTACTATGAATCGAAAGCAATCAGAAAGTGCACTTGCCTGAGGTCCTTAGCTGGTGAAACCAATAATACTATACCACTCAATGAGCCACAATCAGCCAACACATGCAGAAGTCTCCAGATGCTGAAATAAACATTACCAATGTTCTCAGAATAGTCAAATTAGCTAGAATTGCCTGTCATTAAGTTCAATTCTGGACACAGAGGTAAAACGGTAATTTCGGACAAAAATGATGTCCGCCGTTGGACCCGCTTTGCACCGAAAAGTGTGCCAGAGTCAATGGTCTCTAAAGTCGTCAAACTATATATCAACAGGTTCGATTTTTCGATACGAACCCAACCGTATGTCCAGAGTTGGATTAATGGGCCGTGCACAAAATCGCCCGTTGAGTCGGACCGTGTGGCCCGCAAAACGGCGGTCCGATTCGACTGTCTCAGAATTGGACTAAACTAGGCATATAGGACCAGAAAAATGATACGGTCATGTTGGCATAAGTTTTGTCTCGATCTGACGAGCGTGCACAAAGTAATTGGGAAACTTGCACAGAGGCCGATACGGTGAATTTCGACGGATACGCATCAAATTTGTCGCGCACACGCGACCAATTTGAATTCCGTCAAAGCGTACACGACCAAGAAGCCGTTACGCACCTTTCGATGCTTTCGATTCGCGACCACGTCGCCCGGATTGGCGGGACGCACGTCGTGTGAATGAGTTTTATTGAATTTTTAGTTTTCGAAAACGGGTTTTTCCAGGATTTTGGAATCAATTATCTCTCCTTATATTAGATGAAAAATAAATCTACAAGAAAGGTCTTGATCTCCTATAGGTTAGCTATAAATCTGTTCAAATAGATTGTTAGGTTTCTCGATAGGTCGGTCGAATTTAATCTTCCAAGTTGGGGTCTTGGGCTAGTGATAGCTCTGTTTACAAACATATTTTTGTCGACTTTCACGTCAATTTCCTCTCGTATCTGGGTTGATTCCATACAAACTATCTAGATGGGTTCCAAGAGGGTTAAGTTGATGATGTACCTGCAAAGACGACGCACAAAACGGCACAACGAGGTGACGGAAAAACTGATGCGAAGTTGGATGTTCCGCTGTTGCCGCTGTCATCCGCGCGCGCTGTGCGGCCTTACTGTCGCCGGCCGACGGCCGACCATCCCGCGGCAGCGCGTGCGCGTGCACATGGGAGGGGCGCGAGGTCGGGGTGAAATTAGGGTTTTTCCTATTACTCCCTCTCGTTCTCTATTTATCTATGTTCTGTTCGATCGTGAACAGGGGGGGAGGGGTCGGCTTCGCGCTGGTATGGGGGAAATTAAGGGCTTGGTGGGCTGGGCCTTGGACTAGCTGGCCTGGGAAAGGTTTGGGCCTGGGCTATTTTGGTTAGTTTATACTGCTGCTGCTATTGCTTTCTATTCCTTCTTCTCCTATTCTTATTTATATTTAACCATATTTATATATCTATAAATATACACCCACACATATATAAATATATATGTATGTTTGTATATACATGCACACGTACGCCAATATAAATATATATATACTCGTATACACATGTATATATTTATATATATATATATATATATATATATATATATATATATATATATATATATATATATATAATATATATATATATATATATATATATATATATATATATATATATATATATATATATATTTATACACGTGTACACCTATATATATTTATATATTTTCATATACATTCACGTATACATATATATATTTTTGTACACATACACATGTACGCCTATAAATATATATATATATATATATATATATATATATATATATATATATATATATATATATATATATATATATATATATATAAAATATATATATATATAATATATATATATATCTATTTTATATATATATATATATATATATATATATATATATATATATATATATATATATATATATATATATATTATATATATATATAATATATATATATATATATATATATTTAAAAAAAATAAAAAAAATATATATATATATATTTTTTGTTATATATATATATATATATATATATATATATATATATATATATATATATATATATATATATATATATATATATATATATATATATATATATATATATATATATATATTTATATTCGTACGCATATATAATATATATTCATATTCACATGCGCTTTCACACATATATTATATATATACACACATGTATCTTTATATCTAAATAAACTCCATAATACCAATAACCCACTAAAATAATCCAAAGAGTCTTGGTGGACATATCTGGCCCTAGAAAATTGTACCAATATTCTAAAACTCTATTTAAATATTAATAATACCCATTTTGTATAAATAACAAAATATTTAGATAATATCGTTAAGTCCACCCAAAAATTTAGGAAATATTTGTATGTACCTAAAAGTATCTACATGGGCTTGGGCTTGGTTTGGGTCCAATCTGGACTAATTCGGTACAACCGGGTTCCCTAAAATTCAATAATCTAATTAATAAATAATTAAAATATTCTATAGTGGTTAAGTCGCAACTTGGCCTGATTTCCTAGTTAGGACATCACTATCGCTCGGCCTTCCCTACCTGGGCTAATACACTAGTCAAAGCACGCCACAGCACTATCCGTGCCATAATTTTTAGTCACCTTGTACTCAAATTCCTGACAATGATTAAAATCATCTACCGTAATAATAAACTAAATAATTATTTATAAAATCTGAAAAATCACCATTTAAATAAAATAAATAATATTAAAATATTAAAAATTTCGGGAAGGGGAGCTACAAATCTACCCACCTTAAAAATAATTTCGTCCTCGAAATTCTAACTCATAACTATTCTTAAAACTTCAAAAGAAAGTCTACCTTAACCTTAATCTCCTCAATTTAATTCATCGAAATATTTTATAACCTTCTCTAGCCATTTTATAACTCCGAATACTTGAAGACTTCTACCCACCTTTGGTCACACTACTCCATCGAATCTCTTGTCGCTAAAACTTTATAATCTTTCAACTAATTGCTAAAATTGCTACCAATAGATATCTAGGGCATATATCATCTATAATCTTCTCCTATCTATCAAGCGACCGAAAATTTAACAAGAAACTAATTCACACAAGTAGCTAAGAAATATTGATAAATTCTAATAAGCATGACCATTCGTCGCTCTGAAATATAAATGACAGGAAGATAAGGGAGGATAATCGAGAGCAATCATGAAGTTCCAAGAGCGGTAGAGTGTTTCCAATGAGGCAGATAGAAAAGGAGTTTATGAACCACTGCCTTATTTAGTAGATTGGGCTACTCTAGTTCAGTCACTTGCTACGTCGAAGAGCCCTTCGTTACTTAGAGTGGCCTGCAATCCGTGCAATACAGAAGTCTCGTTCTCGAAATTCTAATTCAAACAAGGTTCCATAATGGAACGAAATTTGAGAAATCAAGATTGTGATCTTTTTCGTGGTTATCTAAACACACGAACAAGGGCTAAAGGTGCACTACAAGATCGTCTCGCGACTTCCAGGTAAGGGTTACGAATGTCTTCACAGTCTAAGAGGTGGGGACTACATAATAGGTATAGGGACTTATTTCAATTAGTTCGATTTTATGGTCTGAATATGGTGGTATGTCTGGATGGGTTTTACTGGATTCTCTATTTGGACATCTGTTGTTGGCTGGATGAACATTGGGTTTCAATCTATATGGATTGGACAAGATCCCAATGATAAAATTCTTCCTACTAGATTAGGGTGTCCTAGAATAGGTTTCTATCCAAGGGTTGAGCTAGTTGCCCGTCAAGTTGGTTAGCTAGGTCCCTCAAGCCCAAAATGCACCTTCAGTGACTTTTGTGTTTAAGTAGCACATAAGGTCTCAATTGAGTGGCACACTAGTGGCATGTGCGTAGTAGACTTCGAGTAGATCACAACCATATATTGGATCGAGTGAATTGAGTCGAGGTTGAGGCTCTAATGGAAGTCGAAAAGTATACCAGCATTATGGTAAGGGTTATAACTAGTCCTCTTAACCTGAAAGTCGTAGCACAAAAATAGAGTACAAGGGGACGGGTTTGAGTGGGACATGATATACCTAGATGAAGACGGACTCGTCTAGATCTTACATATGAAGTTTGTTGGAAGGTAACCGCTGGTCTCGTGCTCCGAATATTAATGACACGGCCGGGGACACAAAATGATCTAAACGGAAAGTGGGAGTCCATGGGGCACTAATTATCATCCTAATGGGAATTATTCCGATCAATCAGTAATCTTCATATATCCCAAAATTTTAGGTCTTACAGTCTACCCACCTTAGAAGCTAGGCCATGGTTTTAGGAATGGTGAGGTTTAGAAGGATTCTAAAGTCCAGATATTTACCTTGACTCTTGTTAATAAAGAATAAGGTACGATATATCGGGATACAGTAGATATAAGTCAAGTCAAGGGTCGTTCCTCAATAAATGGAAAACGAGTGTGTGTGCAATGGCACATGGTCGATAAAATAGAATGACCTACTCGTCCACAGTATACATGAGTTGTCGACGGGGTAACCAACTCTATGGCACATCATATGAAAAGATTTCTAACAACTGAGTCGTGAATTTCTATTGGGGTCAAACCTGCCGGACTATTGTCATAAGGGTTCTAGTTGAAGCAAGCTTCAAACAGATGATTAGAGGCTCACAACATTTGGTCTCTGGAGAATAGGTAGTCTCCTAGGTTGGCATTTGATCAAGGGAAAGACCTTAATCATCTTCGGACTCCAATGACTAGAAGATCATGATAGTAGGTTTAGGGTCGAAGGGAGGACGAGTGACTCAAGGCAAGGTTCCAGTCACTGAGCTGGCTGATGGTAGCTATACTTGCGTATACAACTATCATAGCCATGAGGAATACTCTGTATCTATCTATCAATTACGAGCTTTCGTCTTTCTAATCAGTGAAAGACAAAAACAATAAAGAGTTCAAGAGAGATGTCACTGAATACGATTACGTGATTCAAAGACGAAGGTATAGTTCAAGAGGAATTGCCAAAGCAGTCATGGATGAGATCCTAGAGACATCTACATCTCAATCCACGTAGGTTAATTAGATGAAGAGCGAACCGAATGCATCATGGTTGATCAGACCATAATACAATGATTCTGATTAGACAATATGTTAGCGGGCGTCCCCAATAAACATATGTTTCGAATCATGCTCGATAAAAGAGTAAGCTGGCAAAACTAGGATGTAATAGCAGCGTTGGTCAAGATAGTCAAAATACAAGCATGTGCAATTTTTTTTGGAAGGAGGGGTAAGTAATTCGAGTTTTGAGAGAATCAAATCCTTTCCTGGTGTGATTGCTTATACAGTCATCCTACTATCTTCTCTCCATTCGGCCTTAGTCGACTAACGGGTTATGGAACTCTAAATTCTTTATTCTAGGTAAACTTATTAATGTCAGTCAATTACCCTGTCAATAGATCACAAGAACTATATAACGCTAGGTTGGGAGACATGCTACTCAACTTATAAAACTTTTACTAGTTTTGGCCTTAGGTCTTATGGTACACACAGGGCATTTTCCTACCCTCTATAGTATCCTAAACTTGTAATCACGTCTGAAGTCACTTCACCGAGAATTATGCCTTGCCCGTATACTCAGGCTGCGGTAACTCTTGGTTCCGTGATTCAGGTGTGATATGCTATCAGGTACTCTACCTTAGTGACACAAGGTTTAAAGAGGTCAACGAAGGTAGTCTTAGCAATGATCCATAACCTACAATTCTTCGAAAGGATTTCAATTCTATGGATCGTGCCTCGCCAGTGCACTGCTAGCTGCAGTGGACCCACATTCTCCACTCTCAAATAATTGACGACAGTGCGCGGCTGTCTAACCATTATTAGTTAACTAACATTCTTTTAACTATATCCGTAAAAATTCATGAGCTTCTAGAGATTCAAACAAGTTGACAAAAAATAGAGCGTAGGTATTTGTCCTAGCAGTCACAACACTTAAAATAAAAGAGTTAACATGGAGGAAATAACTAAAGACGAAAGGAACGCAAACATTCTAGTATCTATTTTATATGCATTTCAATGGTTGAGGGAAATCTCGAATCAATCTACCTCGAGATTTTATACGAATACGGAATCAATAATTATAAATCAATTCCTTACAGCAAAATAGAATTTAAATAGGTAATTCTAACTTATGATATAAGGTTTATGTCAAAATAGAGCAAAAAAGATATTGAACAGGTTATCAAGATTATAGCCTTAATTCTGGAAAAATCTAACTAACCAAGTGTATAGTGTATCCACATGGAATCATATCGTCATATCAAGTAAGAGAGTACCTATAGGGTTCTAGCAAGCTATCTAAACTGCATGGCCTATCTAATAACCTTAACTACCCAACGGTCAATTTGAACAAGGGACTCCTAGTCCTAGTCATTATCTTAAATCATTTTAATCCTAGTTTGTGAATGAGCATTTCCTGGTCGCAGGCTCGTAATAGTACAACTAACGTACCATCATGAGTTCGCAATATTTTACAAAAACTGACCTGCATGGGCCACCACAAAAACTTGTCACGACCCGCACCCGCTTTTTCGAATACGAGACGTGTCCAAGCCAGCCTACGCCGCAGAGTCGGCGGTAAAACGCTGTCAAGCCCGCAAGAAATAAATACTCAAAATCACAAAATATAATATTTGCTGCTCATTCACATTTCTAAATTTATTACAACATTTACAAGATTTATATTTAAATGAAAATACAAAGTTCTCACAATTAATGAAAATGACAACTAGTTTCCACTATCTAGGTCGGCCTCAGCATACCCATGTCCTTCCAGTGCTAAGAGTGATCGCGGCTAAACCTAAAAAATGTTGTTTCCAGTCAGGAATGGAACAAGTACACAAATCGACGGCAATGCGAAAACATAATAGAATTAACAAGACATAAAAATAACATATGAGAGGTAAAAACTAGAAGATACTGATGACATGGCACGGTGGAAAGGACAAGGAAAAATAAATAAAACAACTATCTATGTGGTATGAAATATCTGTTTCGACATGTGAACGGCTAGGGGGTAAATCCGGCACCCTGCACGTGTCGTGTGCAGCTGCTATTATTCAAGAATAGACTCATAGGATAGTTCTGGGTATTAGTCCACATATCTACTAAGATATTTTCCCTCCTGACTACTCCGTGTGACGAGCGTGTCAACAAGCAGCAAGATATATGTATAGACATGAAATGAAAAGACTACTATGAATCGAAAGTAATCAGAAAGTGCACTTGCCTGAGGTCCTTAGCTGGTGAAACCAATAATACTATACCACTCAATGAGCCACAATCAACTAACACATGCAGAAGTCTCCAGATGCTGAAATAAACATTACCAATGTTCTCAGAATAGTCAAATTATCTAGAATTGCGTGTCCTTAAGTCTAATTCTGGATACAGGGGCAAAATGGTAATTTTAGGCAAAATGATCTCTGCCGTTGGACCCGTTTTGTACCGAAAAGCGTGCCAGAGTCAATGGTCTCTAAAGTCGTCAAACTATATGTCAACAGGTCCGATTTTCCGATACGAACCCAACCGTATGTCCAGAGTTGGATTTCGGTGGGCCATGCACAAAATCGCCTGTTGAGTCGGACGGTGGGGCCCACAAAACGGCGGTCCGATTCGACTGTCTCAGAATTGGACCAAACTTGGCATACAGGACCAAAAAAATGATACGGTCCTGTTGGCGCAAGTTTCGTCTCGATCTGACGAACGTGCACAAAGTAATTAGGAAACTTGCACAGAGGCCGATACGGTAAATTTCGACGGATACGCATCAAATTCGTCGCGCACATGCGACCAAATTGAATTCCGTCAAAGCCTACACGACCACGAAGCCGTTACGCACCTTTCGATACTTTCGGTTTACGACCACGCCGCCCGGATTGGCGAGACGCACGTCGTGTGGATGAGTTTTATTGAATTTTTAGTTTTCGAAAACGAGTTTTTCCAGGATTTTGGAATCAATTATCTCTCCATGTATTAGATAAAAAATAAATCTACAAGAAAGGTCTTGATCTCCTATAGGTTAGCTATAAATCTGTTCAAATAGATTACAAGGTTTCTCGATAGGTCGGTCGAATTTCATCTTCCAAGTTAGGGTCTTGGGCTAGTGATAGCTCTGTTTACAAACAGATTTTTGTCGACTTTCACTTCGATTTCCTCTCGTATCTGGGTTGATTCCATACAAACTATCTAGATGGGTTCCAAGAGGGTTAAGTTAACGATGTACCTGCGAAGACGATGCACAAAACGGTACAACGAGGTGACGGGAAAACTGATGTAAAGTTGGATGTTCCGCTGTTGCCGCTGTCATCCGCGCGCGGCTGTGCGGCCTTACTGTCGCCGGCCGACCATCCCGCGGCGGCGCGTGCGCGTGCGCAGGGGAGGGGCGCGAGGTCGGGGTAAAATTAGGGTTTTTCCTGTTACTCCCTCTCGTTCTCTATTTATCTATGTTCTGTTCGATCGTGAACATGGGGGGTCGGCTTCGCGTTGGTGTAGGGGAAATTAAGGGCTTGGTAGGCTGGGCCTTGGACTAGCTGGCCTGGGAAAGGTTTGGGCCCGGGCTGTTTTGGTTAGTTTATACTGCTGCTGCTATTGCTTTCTATTCCTTCTTCTCCTATTCTTATTTATTATTTAACCATATTTATATACCTATAAATATACACCCACACATATATAAATATATATGTATGTTTGTATATACATGCACACGTACGCCTATACATATATAAATATATATATATATATATATATATATATATATATATATATATATATATATATATATATACTCGTGTACACATGTATATATTTATTTATATATATATACACGTATACACCTATATATATTTATATATTTTTGTACACATACACATATACGCCTATATATATATAGGTGTATACGTGTATATATATATAAATAAATATATACATGTGTACACGAGTATATATATATATATATATATATATATATATATATATATATAATTTATATTCGTATGCATATATAATATATATTCATATATATTCATATTCACATGCGCTTTCACACATATATTATATATACACACATGTATCTTTATATCTAAATAAACTCCATAATACCAATAACCCACTAAAATAACCCAAAGAGTCTTGGTGGACATATCTGGCCCTAGAAAATTGTACCAATATTCTAAAACTCTATTTAAATATTAATAATACCCATTTTGTATAAATAACCAAATATTTAGATAATATCGTTAAGTCCACCCAAAAAGCTAGAAAATATTTGTACGTACCTAAAAGTATGTCTACATAGGCTTGGGCTTAGTTTGGGTCCAATCTGGACTAATTCGGTACAACCGGGTTCCCTAAAATTCAATAATCTAATTAATAAATAATTAAAATGTTCTATAGGGGTTAAGTCGCAACTTGGCCTAGTTTTTCTAGTTAGGACATCACTATGGCTCGGCCTTCCCTATCATGGCTAATACACTAGTCAAAGCACGCCACTGCACTATCCGTACCACGATTTTTAGTCACCTTGTACTCAAATTCCTGACAATGATTAAAATCATCTACCGTAATAATAAACTAAATAATTATTTATAAAATCTAAAAAATTACCATTTAAATGAAATAAATAATATTAAAATATTAAAAATTTCAGGAAGGGGAGCTACATCCTCCTCTCTGGTCAACAAGGCCAAGGTGCCCATGTTGGCCCTGGCGCCCACGATGATCCAACGCCCCCTGGCCATGCGTCCAGTCTGACCATGCGCCTAGACTCGGCCATACGCCATTCTGACCCTGGCTTCCAAGCTTACTTAGGCGCCATTCTGGCCCTGGTGTCCATTCATGCCTAGGCGCGATCTTAGCCCTGGCGCCCATTGGTGTCCAGGCGCCCATCCATGCCTAGGCCCCCATCATGATGCACCTATCTCCATGTACTTTCCTTGTTCTTGCAACAGTTTATGTGGTTTGGTTATATGCATGTGATAACTTGATAACTCTTGACATGAACACGACATGTTGGCATGAACCCTTCTTGATAATATTGATAGTGGTCTGTCGAGGCGCACTCTTGACAAGTAACGAGTAAACTTGATATGACATGTATAAGCTTGATAGTGGCCCGTCAAGGCGCACTCTAGACTAGTAATCTTGACAAGTAACAAGTAACCTGACATGACATGTAAAATCTTAAAAATGCTGTTGCGAAAGCTGTCACACCCCGCTCCCGTAGGAGCGATCGTCCTTGCTAAGGCGTGATGTCGCACGAGACTAGATTGTGCTCGTGCAAGGCAGTTTCATAACGGCCGATTACAGCGGTTGCGACGGGGTCGTCGCACAGAAGTCTCAAGCAGAAACATTGAAACATGCCGCGGAAATTTAGAAGCAACACACAAGTTATTCAAAAGTTCTCTTTATTGATATTGAACAATGAGATTACAATGGGGCGCAAGGCCCTGATTACAAGTCTCTCAAGCTCACTTTTTTTTCTTTTTACAAGTCACTCTGCTCTATCTCATCTCTCGATACAATGCTTGAGCCAGCGGAAGCTTCGGAAGGCAATGTTCATACATTATGTTCCGTATAAGTCTTGACTCTACGCGGTCGCACGCTTCGAACCGCCAAGGAACTCCGTACCTCGATGCATCCAAGTGATCTCCGCGCCACGAGCTTCTACCTGTGCCTGCACATGAAAACTGCGTGGATGTTAATACTCAACTATACTGGTGGAGTGAGCTCCTCGCCCACCCATAAAAAATTGACATGTTCATTTACTTTGTATAGCTTAATCCCTTTTTGATTGTCTTGCTAGTCTTGCCTTAGGATCAATTTTTTGAACAAAGATGTCTTGGCCAATACATGGCAACGCAACGACAGGGTCATACTATACTCTATATGCGGCATCCATACATATTCGAGACAGTGCCTTGCCGAGTAGCAACTTATGCAACTCGGCCGTGTCAAGACCTTTACTTGTTCCATGCGCCTCTAGACCATTCTCGTGCCAACGACGTCAAGGGGACGACTCGTGCTGGTCGTGCCAATGGACATGATCGTGCCTTAGAATCGAGGCCGTGCCTCCCAAGTATCAACCCGACTTAATCAACTTGGCTTACGGCCCTTTCCTGACTTAACTCGAGATGACGCCACATTCATGCCGAAGCACGTGTCCTTGCTATAGCCAACTATTAGGCTCTAGAATTGGTGCTGCAACCGTACACACCTAACTTGTGCCGACTCAAGGTTAGCGCTTACAATAAGCATAACTTGTTAAACCAACTCATAACCTGCTAGTACCCGACTCAATCCAAAGGCATACACGCGGATAGCCGCTCTTGCCGACACATCTATATGAGTGGTCACTAGCAATGCCAAGCTATCCTAAATCTTTTGTATACGGTGACCATTCGCGTGACGAGGTATGAGCTCCCACCGAATGACCCGCAACCTATATTGTAATGGTTCACTTCAATCGAGTCGTATCGTCGATGAAGGTCGTACAATATCTGTAATTCCTCCTAGGCCGACACGAATCCGGCGCCCCGGGATCGCTCGAGGAATTTTGCCCTTGCGCGCAAGTTGTCCAATAACCATGCAAGACCAAACTCGATCTATCTGTTCCTTCCTTTACCATGATCATGCTTTCCATATTTCTATCGAGACTCCCAAGTAGCGGGATCGATCTCGTGTGATTCCTTATCGAGACTTAGCGAGACTCCCAAGTAGCGGGACCGATCTCGTGTGATTCCTTATCGAGACTTAGCGAGACTCCCAAGTAGTGGGACCGATCTCGTATGATTCCTTATCGAGACTTAGCGAGACTTCCAAGTTGCGGGACCGATCTCGTGTGATTCCTTATCGAGACTTAGCGAGACTCCCATGTAGCGGGACCGATCTCGTGAATGAGGCTTATCGAGACTCCCAAGTAGCGGGGCCGATCTCGGTGACAACCAGTCGAGTGGACTTTTTTTTTATACGTAGCATGCTTTTCACTAAACCCACCGTAGCTCGTGTCTTAGACAGACCTTGTTCTCTAGGCGACGTTATCGCTCAAGTCATATACTTTATACGACGAGCCTTGTTCTCGATGAACTACGCAACTTGACAATCGCAAATAGAGCGGGACAGTGCTAGAAATGGCTTAGATCGATCGGTATAATTTTGCCTAACTTAATTGTGCAACGACTTGACGAGCAAAGGCTGCGTCGAGCTTCGCATCGAGAGAACGTGTCGTGCACGTGTTCGACTTGAACAACCAAGTTCTTGGGTGCCTAGACTTAAGCCACAAGCCATGCAACACTACTTAAACTACGGGACATACGAAGGCTATGCCAAGCCTTGGACGACGGGACCGTGCATGCTTTATCAAGCATTCACGCGGGCGACGCCTATGACTTAGGCTAATTCGAGCGTTGTGGCAACTTAGCAACTTAGGCCAACTTCCTTCTCCCAAGCCAAGGGATGAAGGACCGAGTGTCATTTTGAAAGTACGCTGAGCCGACTTGTAAGCAGACCGTGGGACCTTTTTCCAGGCTCTAACACATTTCGACTCGTCGGGATTATTCTCTTAGCTATGTGGATGCGTCTCTATTATTATCAAGCCTAACTTGTGCAAGTTGAAAACATGCGAGTTATTATGTGAAGGCCAAGATGAGGCAAGTTCATCGAAACTACCCTACCTGAGCGAGGAGTCGCCTCGGCCGAACGAGTCTTCGAGCAGCCGTTGCAAGGCTAAGTCCGAACGCCGTCGGCGTTTCGATTCATCCGATTGACTTTGCGGGACGGGGCACTACAAAAGCTATCCTGACTTGCTAAGTAACTCTTGTCTTGACACCGTGATTAATTTTCTTGATTGTGCCTATACAAGCTACCTGTCTCGTCTTGCATCATATCTAGGACATGAATTCCTTGTTACCACGGTCAGGGATTCATAATGAATCTGACTAGATTGATCAAGTAGTTCATATAGAGAAATTTTTCCAGTTATAGACGATCCCGTTATCCCGGCCACACCTGAGAGACTTGTAGCTGCCGACGAGTAGGGCACATTTCTCGTCCACTGTCATTTGAGACACTTCTTGAAATTAAGTACTAAGCATACTGTTATGTGTTCCACTCTAAGTCACCTAATAATTCTTGTAACTCTAATAAATCACCTCGTCTGGATAACCTAGATAGCTGCAGGGCTAGTGACTGTGGGAACATCTCATTGCATCTTGCTAGTAATTAGGCTTTTGACAACCCTAGTTAGTTAAAGTATCAAGCCGTAGTCTTGCTTGGCCGTGATTGATAGATGGAGTCTGGTCTTGTCTTGACAGTGCCAGTATATGGTTACTTCAATGCATTATTGTTTATGCTTTAGTATTGTCGATAAATGGTTAAAGACTAAGTTTTGTTCATGTGAAGGGTTACAACCCCGGTCCTTATTTTGTTTACGGGTTATAACTTGGTTTTCGAGAATAGCTTCTTAGTTATCTTATTATTTATCATCATATTTTTCTAACTCATGTATTCTTGTTATTATTTATGTCTCAATGTTCTAAAATGCTGGTTTTAGTTCTTAAGTGAAGCCTCCCTTGTAGCACTTTCTCTTCTGATTCTGACCTAGCTGGTTTTGTATGGCCAGATTTTGGAGTAGCACCCGAGAATCTACCTGCTTTCCAGCCAGATAGTGAACACCAGACGTAATCCTGACAACGAGTGGGTTTCTTATTTTGCTCTTCCACTCTATTGTAAAGTATTCTTTTGAGACGTTTAGCCGCCGAACAAGTGTTAGCTCGTATTAGAACTTATTTTTGTCTGCCTAAGGGCTGTAACATAATTGGCAAATTCTAGGGTTGATCACGTATGACTTAAACTCTTGCTAGTCTTCTTATTTTGTATGACTAGCTTCATGACAATCTGAATATGTAATGTTTGGGATGCCTTACTTTGTATGTCTGATGATCTGACATCTTGTACAATTATTTGTTTACTTGAGATTGAGACACTATAGGCTTGTTCTTGACCATAAGAGACTGTTGGCTTGTAGATAAACCCGCATGTATCTAGACAGTCGTGACCGTATTACGAGATGGGTTGTACTTCAATGTACGTAGTTGGCTGTGTCTGTCCTCCGCTCTCCAGTATTCTGGTTCTGGGGTGTGGCAGATCTTGTTGGTTTTGTTTGGACATATCTCGTAGCATAGTCTGAGGATCCAGCTTCCTCTCCTGACGACGATGCATAGTAAAAGTATGGTTGTCGGAGGACTCCAGTAAATTTATTCTCCAACACTCTGATATCATCTTTTGTACTTTGACGTTTAGCCACCGTCACCTTTTAGCTGGACGTTCTGGATATTTAGTTTCCTTACATAATTGTTTCTCTTCTTCATCTCCCTCTCCTCCCTCCCTAGCTAGCCAACCTAGAAAACAAACAAACAATAGCAATACCAAACAGAGAAGAGACCTACAAATAAAAGACCAAAGCAAACACCACTACCAAAATAAGTCAAATTAGCGACGTTGAAGGAAGACGTTGCCAATATTTTGCACAATAGCGACGTCCTCAAAGGACATCGCAAAATGACACTATTTGCGACATCCAACGACGTATACCGACCAACTTTAATTTCATAAAAGATAACGTTAACGTCGCGGTATAGTCGGTAAACGTCGCTATATTTTTTTCATTAGCGACGTTTAGCGACATTTCTATTTGTCGTCGCTAAGTTTTCAATATAGGGCTTCGGGTTTTCTTTTCTCTCCACTCAATCGAGCCACAAATTTTTGAACCCCCCTCTCCCTTCCCGATCTCCAGCCCCCCTCCGCCTACAGCCCGGCGCCGTGACCCCCCTCCCCCTCCACAGGTGCTCCTTCCCTTCCCCTCCGCCTCTGCCTTCGCCTCTGGTTCTCCTCCCCTCCGGCAACCCCCCTCCCGATCAACCCCTTTGGTCTCGGTAAATCCTAACCCATCCACCTCTGCCTTTGCCTCTTGTAGTATAGTTGTATTAAGTGACAGTGAATGAGAAGTTCCATTTCTATTTGAATTAAGTGACAGTGAATGAGAAGGAAATAGGACAGTAGCATGAAGGGGGGCTGTTTGGCTCTGATTATTCCTTCTCTTCTTCTAAAAATTATTACTGTTTTAAATCAATGTGGTCTATCTTCCTGTGTGCACCACTGTTTTGAGTGTCTTGAGTAAGTAGAGGGTGCCATGTTGTGAGTGTGGTGCTCAGTGAATGAACTGTCATTTATAGTGTACATGTGTCAAATGAGTGAATTTGTGAGTTATTCTAGTGAAAGTGAACTGTCACTTGACAGTCATAGGTGTTAAGTTCTTGAGTGTCATGTGTTGAGAGTATTTTGGTGTGCCTATAGGCCATTCGTGAATGTATCTGTATTCATGAGTGTCTACCTAGGACAGTTAACAGTGAGATGTGTGAATGTGTGCATACTTGTACTAGTGAGAGGGGTTCCTGTCTGTGTTGGATATGTCGGAGCAGTAGGTGTATTTGGGCAGGCATTTGCCTTTGGCAGTATAGGAAAAGTTGTTATCTGATGTTGGTAGCAGCAGTTAGGATAGGAGTTGGGTGATGTAAGTTATGGATTACCTATGCATATGAGTAGTGTTAATGTGTGTACAGGAGATGTAGGTTAAGGGCAATGAGTGTGTGCATACATGGTCGATTTAGGGATGTATCTGTGAGCTACATAGATGTTAGGGTGGTGTCATTGGAGAGTGAGTTCCTGTCAATAGAGGCTTGTGTGTGTGACTGAAGAGTGAAGGGCATGAGTGAGATATGTGTCAGTGAGAAGTGATCGTCTGAGATATCCTATGTTAGTGTCAGTGTCCTTATCATGTCTGTGTGTGTCCTAAATGGCAGGTTAAAGTGAGAGGGATGTGAGGGCGAATAGTGAGTATATACGTCTCACTATATATATATATATATATATATATATATATATATATATATATATATATATATATATATATATATATATATATATATATATATATATATATATATATATATATATATATATATAAGGGTATATGAGATAGGAAGAGGGAAATTTGTCCTGGTGACAGTAGGAAGTTATTGTGTGTATGTGTCTGTGTAAGTGAGTGTTGGATATTGGTGGAGAGTGTGGGCTTATGGGTCAGGTAGGGGAGTTGCTTCCTTGGTTGCAAGGGGATTTAAACCCCTAATTTGCACAAGTAGTTGGGAGGTCACTGTTGGCATTGGTGTTGTACAAGGGCCTTATGCCTTGCAGATAGGGGCACCTGCATATGCAGGTGCAGGAGAGAGCACGGGGCTTTGGGCCTTGCTTGTCCCTGGGATTGGGGGTGTTTGGCTTGAGGCCAACAGCAGTAACAATGGAAACAGGGGCAATGGGAGCCAACAACAGTAACAATGGCAACAGGGGGTGTTTGGCTTGAGGCCAACAACAGTAACAATGGCAACATGGGCAATGAAAGCCTGTGCACTGGTTTGTCCATTACCATTCTGTGCATTAATGCACACCTATGCACCGATCAGATACGAGTGGCTATGATATCTTCATTTGGTTTTTGTTAAATGGTTATGATATCAGAGCATAACTAATTATGTCTTACCCGAGTGTAGTCGGAAGAATGCAAATCCTGTGAGTGAGTGTCAACCAGTATGTGTGCCTGACCTGGGTAATTATCCAGTGATGAAACCACATGGTGATCAGGACATAGTCCCTGCAGCCATTCGACTGGCGAGGCAGAAACTATGTAGCCGTAGATAAAGTTGACTGTCCTCCGACCCCCATCCCTCGACAATGATGATACGACAACCTATCACTATATCTTTTAGTAGTAGATGATGTCTTAGTATTACATTATGTAGGTTCATCTTGATTCTGTTACATCCTTCAGATACTAGATTCGATAAGAACATATACTACACCATATGTACAGAACATAGATGATTCAAACTAATGTATCCTAGAATAAATTTTGGGTTGTGTTCTGAGCCATTCGTCCCCACACTTGGTAATTAAGCATGTGAAATATATCGTTGAAGAACATAAAACTTGTTGTCGTTAATGTAGAAAGTGCAGACCGACATGAAGTGACGCACGAAAATGAGGGGATCAAAGCTGTAACAAGTAAAGTTGTGGTTTGGATGTTCTACTCTTGTAAACTCTTTGTTCACAAAGCAAGATATAATGAATACAGAACAAGTATCGAGTTTATAACTCTTGTAAGCTCTATACCTGAGTTATGAACTCGATACTTGTTCTGTATTCTTTAATTATAGCTTGCTTTGAGAACAAAGAGGTTACAAGAGTTCTTTTTCCAAAGCATCAACTTTACTTGTTCCAGCTTTGAGCCCCTCATTTTCGTGCGTCAGTTCATGTCGGTCTGCACTTTCTGTAGTAATTATCTTAAAATGGATATGAATTACTATCTGCGAAACCGTTTGTGGATGTACAATCGTCATCCTGATGAATTACTATATGTGTTAATCTTTGCAGAATTATCTAAAAATAGATATGAATTACTATATGAAGAACCATTTATGGATGTACAATCGTCATTCTGATGACATGTGCGGTGTGCGGGATGAATTTATTCAGGATATGCAACAGTTCCTGCAGTTTGCCAAGGCATTTCCTCAGTACATGGACTGTACAAAAATTAAGTGTCCATGTGTGAGATGTCGCAACTTGAAATATCATTCGGAAGTGGATGTGACATCATTTGTATTCGAGGGATTTCATGCCAAATTATTATCAGTGGACCGTATACGGAGAACTTGTGCCTTTAGCATCCGAGCCGGAACCTTATGTGGAGCCTTATGTAGATATCCACGAGCATGCTGATTACGACCAAGGGTGGACGAACATGGTTTTCGATGCTGCGGGGCCTAGTTTCGATCCGAACAATCAATATGCAGCTGAGGATGCACCGAATGTCGATGCTGTAAAGTTCATAGAGTTGCTAGAGAATGCAAGGACTCCTTTATATCCTGGTTGTGATGACCATTCACCGTTGGAGGTGATTACAAGACTGCTGAGCATAAAAACAAATTTTAACATGTCTCAAGAATGCTACAACTAAATCTTGGAGTTAATTAAATATATATTGGCGGAGGGTGCCAAGTTACCTAAAGACTTCTACCGATCGAAGAGAATGGTGAGATCGCTCCGGATGGGGTATGAAAAAATTGATGCATGTCGCAACGGATGCATGTTGTACTATAAGGACGACAAGGATGAAGACGCCTGCAGATTTTGTGGTGGCGATCGCTTCAAGAAAAGTAGTACAACAAGGACATCTGGTACAAAGGAGACAGCTGATAATATGAGTTGGCACAAGCGGGAACAAATAGATGGAGTACTGGATCATCCATCCGACGGGGAAGCATGGAAGCACTTTGATCGAGTGTATCCCGATTTTGCTTCGGAGCCGCGTAATGTCAGATTAGGGCTTTCCTCCGATGGTTTTACCCCATTTGAACTTTCGGGCACACAATATTCTTGTTGGCATATAATTGTTACTCCGTACAACTTGCCGCCTTGGATGTGTATAAAGACTCATTATATGTTCCTAACTGTTATTATTCCAGGTCTGAAGAACCCTGTAACACCCAGTTTTTCCAAAAGAGGGTAATTTTGAAATTTTATAATTTTAGTCTTTTAATAATGATATTTAAATCATGATGTAATTTTTAGTGATTTTTAATCATTTCAAACTATTTTAAATCATGACTTATGATTTTGGTGTTTATCTAGTGTAGCCCTAGAGACTACTTGACCAGGAAACTAACCATGACCTTGGGAGCCTAACCGTGTGAGTAGAGTTTCCATTTAGTACATTTTAGCCTAGAGGGTACTTTGGTCACTTTGGGGATTTATTTAATTTAATAGGATTTGTTAGAACTTATTGAATGTATGAGAATAATTGCTTGGTATGTGATGTGATTAGCCTAACCTAGAAGGACCTACCCTAATAGATTGGACTAACCTAGATTAGCCTTGGTTAAGTAGATGATTATGTTAGCATTGACTAAGGTTGGTTCGCCATGACTTATGACTTGATTAGTCATGACTAGGATTAGTCATAGTCTTGAGTTAGTATAGCTAAACCCTAGAATCAATCTGGACCATAGATCCTTAGTGGGAGATTGAGAGCCATAGATTGGGCACTAAACCCTACGATGGCCAGCCATGTAGTAGTTTTTTTCCCTATATAAGCCTTCATGTTGAACTATTGCCTCTTTTTTATCATTCTTGCAAGTCTTGAAGAAAGAGAGGTATAGACTCCTTCCCCAATCCATAGTTCATCCATTTTTTATCCTTTTTAGCCCTAATCTTTTGCAATAGCACCTAACCAATCCCTACTTGCTGTTCTTGTGGAGCAAACCCAGCCTAAGGGCAATTTGGGAGCCTACATTGCTAGAGAACCTCTCAACTTTGGGATATTCTGGAGGCTGAAAACTCACTCAGGTTTAACCCTAAAACCCTATTGAAACCCTAGATTTTATTGCATATTCACGTAACCCTAGGTGTCCACCTCGTCCTGACCAAGTTTGGTGCCATGTTGTATTGGATACGTGTCCGTATCGGACACGTATCAGTCGTGACTGCAAGTGTTGATGGAATGCTGGAATGAATTCATTTTTTGTTATTTTCGAATTCTATTTGAATAGAAATCTTGGTTTTGATATTGCTTAATGATTTCTAAGTCTCTGAGAAGATTTTTGTGTCCTTTTGTGTCGCATTTTGGTGTTGGACACGGCCTGTGCACAGCCCACAATTTTCCCCTGCTACTCGAACCTCACTGTGGCCATGACACGGGGTCTTTTGATCTGAAAATTTGTGTGGATTGAGGGGCATTGACTGACTTCCTGCTCCCAAAGTTTGGGAGCGTCTCGTGGTCTGTGTGCGGAGAAATCGGGGCCGCACTGGCCGCGCGCTGTCGCGCGCAGGCGACTGAACACGTGCACAGACACGCACGAACACGTGTCCGTATCCTCCGTAGACATGTCGTGGACACATATCAGGCTATCCCACGTGTAGCCCTACTATAGGCGACCACGTGGGTGTGTGCACGTGACACGAAGTGTCATGTCTCGTGTCCTACACTCGAGTGCATGCGTGCACGACACTGTGCAACACTGGGTGCACCCCACGTGTTTGCAACGTGTTGGACACATCTGTGTCATAGTTTTTGGACCCAAAAAGACTCACACGACACGTGTACATAGGCTACACTAGTTACCAACACATTGATTGTGATTTTGATGGCTATTTGTATTCGAAGATTTGAATTTCCCCTTGTTAGCTGATACGTTCTGATACTGAGTTGAACTCAGTTTTTAATTTGCATTTCTCTGATTTTAATGCTGTTAAATATTAATTTTAGGCTCACCTACATATGTGTTAGATGGTACAAATGTATGGTTTATGATTAGTGTTAGGTTTTGGTGTCGACTTTGATTTTTGGATGTTGAATTTAAACATGTGTCAACTGTGACACTTACCTTCCTGAATTTGCACAGAGCCTGAATACCTGAGTCCAGTTGTTTGAAAATTGGTTTCATGATGTTGATTGGTTTTACTGATATATGATTTTGGTGATTCTAAATTGGATACATGTGTATGTACATATTGTATACCTGTTTTAGGTTGAATGAAAATTTGAGATTAGGTTAATAGAAAACTGAGAATGCAAGTATTAGGCTTAAAACTGGAAATTGAATTATCTGTGAAACCGTTTTGAACTGATCTATACATGGTTAAATGATTTGGAATATATAGGAGAACTGAACCTGAGAACTTATAGGCTGCATGTAGCCAAGACCAATACAAATAAAACTGAGTTTTAAACAGCATGTTGAGTTCTCATATTGGCATGGGATTTGGGTTCGAATGGGTAAAATGATGTGTAAACCTTTTGTTTAGACTGTTAGTTAACTGTCAATTACCTTCATTTCCTAAGAACAGTGTTGGCACTGATTTTTCCTGGGTTTAGACAACCTACCTACTGATTCCAGGTTGCACAAGCATTGCACTGAATTGACATTGAAATGTTTTTCCCCTATGAATTTCCTGTCACATTGTTTTCCCCATTTACCCACACATTCACACACACATGTAATGGACACCCTATCTCTAATTTTTTCCTGTACACCACACCCTTTATTCTATTTATGTCATGATTCAACTGTGATTGTAAACCTGAGATGAGTGGCAACTTCATATTGAATTGTTTTGTACAACCTTTCCTTAGCCCATACACACATACACATGACAACACATGACACCCCCTTAGTTCCCTGTCAAACAAGTTTTCCTATTTACACTCTACACACACTCTCACACATTCCTATCTAACACACACACACACAGGTATTCACTGTCACACACTCACTTCTGCCTAGTTCCTCTATCTATCTCTATGTGTGTATATATATATATATATATATATATATATATATATATATATATATATATATATATATATATATATATATATGTATATATATTTAATGTCTAACATAGTGTATGTATAAGGTGATAAATAATGTGTATGTGTAGGGTGATAATGGTGTGTGGAATAGATAGTTCAATAGCCTATGTGAATATGAATATAAATATGGTGTTTGGTGTTTAGGCCTATATTTGATATGGCCTAGTGCTTGGCTAATTGCCTATGGCCTATAACCAAGGTACATAGCCTAAGTACCCTTGAGTGGTTTGTGTGTATGAAATACACTCATGTGTGATACCCTGTAGACTAGTGTATGGTGTGTTCTAGCTAGGACAGACTATTTAGGCTTGTTAGACCTAGTTTGACCATAGTTGACCTAGGTTTGACTTCTTGGTTGACCAGGGTTGACCAAGAGTTGACTTTGACCTAGATTCATGTAGAACGCATTGAATTGTATCTTATTATTATTTTAGACTTGTTGTGACTTGTACTGTTCTATAGGAGACAGACACCACTCCTCGGACACTATATTCTCTTCAGACACTCAGGAGATCAGGCGAGTACATTCTCTGACCGTTTCATACTTGTCTGGATTTACATTCTTGCTCTAGATTACTGTACTTGATGCTGACACGATCATTATCACGGATTGGTACTATATGAATCTTCTTCAGAGATGTTATCTCCTTGTATACATATTATGATGTACGTTTCACTTACATATTGTATTTATTGAATACCCTTATCATTGTACACTCATTGTGCATATTGTACTCTCATTATCACATTGAGCTATTGTACAAGCCATTGTATAAGGTAACGTAACTGAATTGGATCCATGTGTATTGATTGGAGGAGGGAGAGTAGAAGTGGTTATGTGATCAATCCTATTGTATAAGAAATTGTATATGTCCATTGTACACCCACGTACAAAGGAGTCCCATTTTATTGTATAACCTAACCCGTTTACATAACCATATTGTGCTCTAAATCACATGTTACTTACAGTTCTTACTTATCATATATAGATATTTTTCATTATCAAATTTCTACTATTTTTCCTATACATTCTTCTTTCAGCGTTTTATGTACCTTACTCTATTGCATGCTTTATAATTCCTAACTTGATATTAACTGCGTGAGATGTTTTGTGCTCGCTCCTGTCCTGACTGGACCTGTTGAAAATATTACAGAGGATGAGGATGAGGCCTGCATAGATACCTTCTATGGGACAGCTGTAGATGGCTCGTGTGACCCAGATTTCCAGCCTGATCCACTAGCTTAGAGACTGAGGCTCCCTAGTTTAGGTTTTACTATTTCTGTCCTCTGAGATCAGGATTGTATATATATACTCTTTCATATTCAGTATTAGACTTGTATTGAGCTAGATGTTCTATTTTGTATAGCAGTAGACACTTAGACTCTCTCTCTCTGATTGTATCATGTGGATCTTTATTTCCAGTATTTCTCTATCTATCATTTATCTTTTCATTCTGCCTTAGTTGTGATTGAGACTGTATATTGCTATGTCACCTCCATTCGGAGGGTATATACTGTACAGGTACCTTTATATTGTTAGATGATTGACCTAGGACAGCGTTCTACCGCCGACACTGCGGCGTAGGCTGGGCGTTGTTACGTCCTCGTACCCTCACAGTGGGTACGGGTCGTGACACATTTTTAGTGGTGGCCCATGCAGGTCGAGTTTATGTAGTGGTATTCGAACTAGAGTACCACTACAGCCTGCAGTAGGATTAGGATATTTTTGGAGGTACTCAATCACATTAGGAAAAGCTCTTAATCTGATTCTTGATATCAAATTCTTACTACTTTAATACTTTCTTTTGAAATAAACTGTCCTCTCTTGACTTATCGCTTCCTTCTCAGCAATTGATACCCTTGTTTGATCTGTCTTCAGGATGGTGGAGACGCGGTTACAGCGTACCATTCATGGGGATACTGTAGAGGGGACTGCTACCTCTTAGCCAGTTCAGCAGGGTCGGGAGGCTACAGCTCCTGCCACCTCTGCTCATATTGGGACTTCAGCAGCAGCAGCAGAGGGTATGCCTTCACCTGTTCGGAGGCAGGACCCAGTTATCCCAGAGGTACCATTCCAGCAGCCACCGCCTACAGGACACGTGGACGTGGCACAGATGTTTGCGTACTTTTAGCAGTTTATGGAGATGCAGCAGACCCGGCAGGAAAGGGGCATGGAGCTGGCCATTACGACAGTCGCAGCTCGACCAGTAGTCCAGCAGCCGAAGATACCTGGGATAGAGCAGTTCCAGAAGATGAGCCCCAGAGACTTCCTGGAGATGGAGGGGATTATATATGCTGACGAGTGGATCGAGCATATAGAGGAGATCTTCCGCCTGGCCCGGATACCGGCAGATCTCCAGATAGAGGCAGCAGCTAGCCGGATGCGAGATCTTGCTCGCACCTGGTATCAGTCAGACCCCAGGGTGGTGGTAGCTAGGCAGACTTGGGAGCAGTTTAAGGGCTTCTTCAAGAAGAAGTTCTTTCCAGATTCAGCACTCAGAGCCTTGGAGTCGCAGTTCGAGAGCCTAGTCCAGGGGAGTCTTTCAGTGGAGGAGTACGCAGGGGAGTTTGGCCGCCTCGGCAGGTTCGTAGAGGGCTTGAGCGAGATGGCGAAGGCCCAGAGGTTCCGGAAGGGTCTGGTCAAGGAAGTCAAGTCCTTGACCAAGGGCAACAGGGATGCCACTTTTGAGGAGATTTTGACGGGAGCCTTATTGGCAGAGGATGATCTTGAGCTTAGGCTCAAGAGGGGCAAGACCCAGTTGAGGGCAGCAGCAGCGGAGGACCGGCCAAGAGACCGTACGTTCAGCAGAAGTTTCAGCAGCAGTACCAGCAGTCGAGGGCTCAGATACATCAGCTACAGCAGAGGCCTGTTCAGTATCAGGGACAAAGACAGGTGCAGTATCAGCAGGACACCGTGTGCAACTTCTGCAAGAAGCCAGGCCATTGGTGGAACGATTGCAGGAAGAGGCTGGGTATGTGTTTACTTTGCGGTTCAGCGGAGCATCAGTGTAGAGAGTGTCCCAAGAACCCGACACCGTTGGCTCAGATAGCACCAGGAGCTAGGGCTCCGACAGGGCAGCAGAGGGGACCACCATTGCAGACTCAGCAGAAGAGGTTCGTACAGCATCAGCAGCAAGCCAGGGGAGGCCAGCCAGGGCGAGCTTTCGCCATGACAGCCGAGGATGCTCAGGCCGTTGGAGATCTAGTTGCAGGTTCCGTTCTTGATTCAAATTCTAAAATTACTGCCTTGAACTTCGATTCTCTCTGTTCCTTGTTGGTTGATCAATGCTGTCTTGTTATTTTTGTGTTATGTTTGATTTTCTTCTGAGATGAATCATATTGGCTAGGTCACCCGGTTATGGAATCTAGAATCTTCGATGGTCGTGTTTAGCTGGCATAGTGAGGACATATAATCAGATTTAGGACGTATTTCTCGGGTGTGGGAATTTAAGGTTTTCGCTGCCAAGCATGCGGCAACGCAAAAATCTTAAATACCATGATTTTAGAGGTATGTGCCTTAGTCGAGGACTCTGTGATTATCGTAACCTTGCTCACTAGCACGACGAAGATTCTGAGTATCATGATTTTGGATAAACGCATATGATTATCTGACGGTATGTTTGAGACTTTGATTGTGGGGTGTTTGACCTAGAAGGACTGCTACCATCTTAATTTCGAGGACGAAATTTTTATAAGGTGGGTAGGATTGTAACACCCAGTTTTTCCAAAAGAGGGTAATTTTGAAATTTTATAATTTTAGTCTTTTAATAATGATATTTAAATCATGATGTAATTTTTAGTGATTTTTAGTCATTTCAAACTATTTTAAATCATGACTTATGATTTTGGTGTTTATCTAGTGTAGCCCTAGAGACTACTTGACCAGGAAACTAACCATGATCTTGGGAGCCTAACCATGTGAGTAGAGTTTCCATTTAGTACATTTTAGCGTAGAGGGTACTTTGGTCACTTTGGGGATTTATTTAATTTAATAGGATTTGTTAGAACTTATTTAATGTATGAGAATAATTGCTTGGTATGTGATGTGATTAGCCTAACCTAGAAGGACCTACCCTAATAGATTGGACTAACCTAGATTAGCCTTGGTTAAGTAGATGATTATGTTAGCATTGACTAAGGTTGGTTAGCCATGACTTATGACTTGATTAGTCATGACTAGGATTAGTCATAGTCTTGAGTTAGTATAGCTAAAACCTAGGATCAATCTGGACCATAGATCCTTAGTGGAAGATTGAGAGCCATAGATTGGGCACTAAACCCTAGGATGGCCAGCCATGTAGTAGTTTTTCCCATATATAAGCCTTCATGTTGAACTCTTGCCTCCTTTTTATCATTCTTGCAAGTCTTGAAGAAAGAGAGGTATAGACTCCTTCCCCAATCCATAGTTCATCCATTTTTGATCCTTTTTAGCCCTAATCTTTTGCAATAGCACCTAACCAATCCCTACTTGCTGTTTTTGTGGAGCAAACCCAGCCTAGGAGCAATTTGGGAGCCTACATTGCTAGAGAACCTCTCAGCTTTGGGATATTCTGGAGGCTGAAAACTCACTCAGGTTTAACCCTAAAACCCTATTGAAACCCTAGATTTTATTGTATATTCATGTAACCCAAGGTGGCCACCTCGTCCTGGCCAAGTTTGGTGCCATGTTGTATTGGATACGTGTCCGTATCGGACACGTATCAGTCGTGACTGCAAGTGTTGATGGAATGCTGGAATGAATTCATTTTTTGTTATTTTCGAATTCTATTTGAATAGAAATCTTGGTTTTGATATTGCTTAATGATTTCTTAGTCTCTGAGGTGATTTTCGTGTCCTTTTGTGTCGCATTTTGGTGTTGGACACGGCCTGTGCACAGCCCACAATTTTCTTCTGCTATTCGAACCTCACTGTGGCCACAACACGGGGTCTTTTGATCTAAAAATTTGTGTGGATTGAGGGAAATTGACTGACTTCCTGCTCCCAAAGTTTGGGAGCGTCTCGTGGTCTGTGCGCGAAGAAATCGGGGCCGCACTGGCCGTGCGCTGTCGCGCGCAGGCGACTAAACACGTGCACAGACACGCACGAACACGTGTCCGTATCCTCTGTAGACACGTCGTGGACACATATCAGGCTATTCCACGTGTAGCCCTACTATAGGCGACCATGTGGGTGTGTGCACGTGACACGAAGTGTCGTGTCTCGTGTCCTACACTCGAGTGCATGCGTGCACGACACTGTGCAACACTGGGTGCACCCCACGTGTTTGCAACGTGTTGGACACGTCTGTGTCATAGTTTTTGGACACAAAAAGACTCACACGACACGTGTACATAGGCTACACTAGTTACCAACACATTGATTGTGATTTTGATGGCTATTTGCATTCGAAGATTTGAATTTCCCCTTGTTAGCTGATACGTTCTGATACTGAGTTGAACTCAGTTTTTTATTTGCATTTCTCTGATTTTAATGCTTATAAATATTAATTTTAGGCTCACCTACATATGTATTAGATGGTACAAATGTATGGTTTATGATTAGTGTTAGGTTTTGGTGTCGACTTTGATTTTTGGATGTTGAATTTAAACATGTGTCAACTGTGACACTTACCTTCCTGAATTTGCACAGAGCCTGAATACCTGAGTCCAGTTGTTTGAAAATTGGTTTTATGATGTTGATTGGTTTTACTGATATATGATTTTGGTGATTCGAAATTGGATACATGTGTATGTACATGTTGTATACCTATTTTAGGTTGAATAAAAATCTGAGATTAAGTTAATAAAAAACTGAGAATGCAAGTATTAGGCTTAAAACTGGAAATTGAATTATTTGTGAAACTGTTTTGAACTGATCTGTACATGGTTAAATGATTTAGAATATATGGGAGAACTGAACCTGAGAACTTATAGGCTGCATGTAGCCAAGACCAATACAAATAAAACTGAGTTTTAAACAGCATGTTAAGTTCTCATATTGGCATGGGATTTGGGTTCGAATGGGTAAAATGATGTGTAAACCTTTTGTTTAGACTGTTAGTTAACTGTCAGTTACCTTCATTTCCTAAGAACAGTGTTGGCACTGATTTTTCCTGGGTTTAGACAACCTATCTACTGATTCCAGGTTGCACAAGCATTGCACTGAATTCACATTGAAATGTTTTTCCCCTATGAATTTCCTGTCACATTGTTTTCCCCATTTACCCACACATTCACACACACATGTAATGGACACCCTATCTCTAATTTTTCCCTGTACACCACACCCTTTATTCTATTTATGTCATGATTCAACTGTGATTGTAAACCTGAGATGAGTGGCAACTTCATATTGAATTGTTTTGTACAACCTTCCCTTACCCCATACACACATACACATGACAAAACAGGACACCCCCTTAGTTCCCTATCAAACAAGTTTTCCTATTTACATTCTACACACACTCTCACACATTCCTATCTAACACACACAGAGGTATTCACTGTCACACACTCACTTCTGCCTAGTTCCTCTATCTATCTCTATGTGTGTATATATATATGTATATATATTTAATGTCTAACATAGTGTATGTATAAGGTGATAAATAATGTGAATGTGTAGGGTGATAATGGTGTGTGGAATAGATAGTTCAATAGCCTATGTGAATATGAATATAAATATGGTGTTTGGTGTTTAGGCCTATATGTGATATGGCCTAGTGCTTGGCTAATTGCCTATGGCCTATAACCAAGGTACATAGCCTAAGTACCCTTGAGTGGTTTGTGTGTATGAAATAAACTCATGTGTGATACCCTGTAGACTAGTGTATGGTGTGTTCTAGCTAGGACAGACTATTTAGGCTTGTTAGACCTAGTTTGACCATAGTTGACCTAGGTTTGACTTCTTGGTTGACCAGTGTTGACCAAGAGTTGACTTTGACCTAGATTCATGTAGAACGCATTGAATTGTATCTTATTATTATTTTAGACTTGTTGTGACTTACACTGTTCTATAGGAGACAGACACCACTCCTCGGACAATATATTCTCTTCAGACACTCAGGAGATCAGGCGAGTATATTTTCTGACCATTTCATACTTGTCTGGATTTACATTCTTGCTCTAGATTACCGTACTTGATGCTGACACGATCATTATCACGGATTGGTACTATATGAATCTTCTTCAGAGATGTTATCTCCTTGTATACATATTGTGATGTGCGTTTCACTTACATATTGTATTTATTGAATACCCTTATCATTGTACACTCATTGTGCATATTGTACTCTCATTATCACATTGAGCTATTGTACAAGCCATTGTACAAGCCATTGTACAAGCCATTGTACAAGCCATTGTACAAGCCATTGTATAAGGTAACGTAACTGAATTGGATCCTTGTGTATTAATTGGGGGAGGGAGAGTAGAAGTGGTTATGTGATCAATCCTATTGTATAAGAAATTGTATATGTCCATTGTACACCCACGTACAAAGGAGTCCCATTTTATTGTATAACCTAACCCATTTACATAACCATATTGTGCTCTAAATCACATGTTGCTTACAGTTCTTACTTATCATATATAGATATTTCCCATTATCAAATATCTACTATTTTTTCTATACATTCTTCTTTCAGCGTTTCATGTATCTTACTCTATTACATGCTTTATAATTCCTAACTTGATATGAACTGCGTGAGATGTTTTGTGCTCGCTCCTGTCCTGACTGGACCTGTTGAAAATATTACAGAGGATGAGGATGAGGCCTGCATAGATACCTTCTATGGGACAGCTGTAGATGGCTCGTGTGACCCAGATTTTTAGCCTGATCCACTAGCTTAGAGACTGAGGCTCCCTAGTTTAGGTTTTACTATTTCTGTCCTCTGAGATCAGGATTGTATATATATACTCTTTCATATTCAGTATTAGACTTGTATTGAGCTGGATGTTCTATTTTGTATAGCAGTAGACACTTAGACTCTCTCTCTGATTGTATCCTGTAGATCTTTATTTCCAGTATTTCTCTATCTATTATTTATCTTATCATTCTGCCTTAGTTGTGATTGAGACTGTATTTTGCTATGTCACCTCCATTCGGAGGGTATATACTTACAGGTACCTTTATATTGTTAGACGATTGACCTAGGACAGCGTTCTACCGCCGACACTGCGGCGTAGGCTGGGCGTTGTTACGTCCTCGTACCCTCATAGTGGATGCGGGTCGTGACAAACTAGAAGTGGAACATCGATGTGTACTTACAGCCCTTGGTAGATGAGCCGAATCAGTTGTGGGAAGTAGGTGCAACCACATATGATGTTTCCATAAAGCAGAACTTTCAGATGAGGGCCGCACTAATGTGGACCATCAATGATTTCTCGGCCTATGGAATGTTATCGGGTTGGAGCACCCACGGTCGGCTCGCATGTCCGTATTGCCTGGATCGCACTATGGCTTTTCGTTTGAAACACGGAGGAAAATCGAGCTTCTTCGATTGTCATCGACAGTTCCTGCCAAAGGATCATCCGTACCGGAGGAACATGAATACTTTTTGTGCTGGCGTGGTAGAGAAGTCCAGTCCACCGCCACGGTGGTTCGGGGACACGATATGGGAGGAAGTTAAAGAATTGTCAAGTGCTATTGAAGAGACTACAGCGGAGTACAAGTGTGATGGATTTGGCCGCGCTCACAACTGGACGAAGAGGAGTATATTCTGGGACCTGCCATATTGGAGTGACCATCTGCTCAGACATAATCTGGATGTCATGCATATCGAGAAGAATGTCTTTGACAATATAATAAATACTATGATGGACGTAAAGGGGAAGACGAAAGACAATCCCAAGGCCAGGTTGGACTTAAAAAAAATATGCAGACGTCCAGGGCTACATTTGATAAAGAAAGGCAGTGGAAAGTATAAGTAGCCCAAGGCTATTTTCTCACTGGACAAGAAGGACAAATGTAGACTTTGTATGTGAATCCAGGGCCTAAAATTTCCAGACGGGTACATATCGAATTTGAGAAGATGTGTTGACCCGAAGGAGAACAAACTACAGGGTATGAAGAGCCACGACTGTCACATTTTTATGGAGAGGCTAATCCTGATTGCATTTCGGGAATTCTTACCCTAAGTCGTTTGGGATCCACTGACAGAGCTTAGCATATTCTTCAGAGATCTTTGTTCTACTAAGTTGCTCGTCGATCGGCTTGAAAAAAAGGAGAAGGACAATGCAGTAATATTGTGCAAGCTTGAGAGGGTGTTCCCTCCTGGATTCTTCGACTCTATGGAGCATTTGCCAATTCATCTTTCCTATGAGGCACGTGTTGGTGGGTCCGTCGGTTATTCGGTGGATGTACCCGTTCGAGTGCCATCTAATCCACCTGAAGAGGAAGGTAAAAAAATAAGGCATAGGTCGAGGGTTCTATTTGTGAAGCCTATGTCCTTGAGGAGATTACAAACTTTTGTTCAATGTATTTCAAGCCTCATATTGCTACAAATAAAACAAGAGCTCCGAGGAACGACGATGGAGCTATAGAATATAATGATGCATTATTGAAAGTCTTCAATGCTCTTGGAAAGCCTTCTGGAAAACTGAAAAAGAGATATTTGAATGATAATAAACTAAGGGCTGCCAGTTATATATATTACTCAACTGCGAGAAGGATGAAGTGGAAAAGCTAGAGTGGTAAGTAAAAATCTTCAACGTTCAAGTCATCTATTTGTTGATTACGTTATTATAATTTAACTAATTGACCGATATTTATTGGTTTTTAGCAAATTTAATGATGAGGTGAGGTCAAGTAGACCATACATTGCAGATGAAGAAGTAGAAGAAGAAATGAGACTTCATTTCCCGTCTTGGTTGAATGCATGTGTAAGAAGCTAGTTAGAATCTTCCCCCATTTGTATTTGCACAAGAAATAACTTAACATTGAACTTAATTTTGTATCTTCTCGTGTTTAGGTCGATCATCCGGACGTCACCCTTGAGAATGAATCTATTAGAACTCTTGCCAAGGGACCAATTTAGGCCGTCAAAATATGGCCAAGCTATTGCGTGAATGGATTTAAGTTCAAGTCAACAAATGCTCCTATCAGAGATAGCTTTCTGGATCTTGATTCCACAAAAAATAGTTGCTTGTGTATCAAATCTACAAACTATAAAGATGTCACTCCAGGCAATGATTTCTATGGCGTCTTACGGGAGATTATGGAATTGAGGTACAATTATGGCACAGAGCCTGCTAAGATCGTGTTGTTCAAAGTTGATTGGTTCGATCCGATACAAGATCAAGGATAAAAAATTGACAAGCATGGTCTTGTGGATATTAACTACCGTCGTCGATACCAAGGATACGAACCATTTATCCTAGAAAGTCAAGCTCAACTCGTATATTTTACAACATATCCTAGAAGGAGAACAACGAGGTACGACTGGGAAGTATGCAAGACTAAAGCCAGAAATACCTACGACGTCGACGAAGTGGCTTATCAGGAGGACGAGCTGCCTCTTGTACCAAATACAGTTGATGTCGACTCAGCAGAAGTTCCCAATTTCATGTCTACTTGTGTAGAAGAGGTACAAGTATCCAAAGAGGAAGACGAAGGAGATGCTAGTGAAGATGAGGAGGAAGAGGAAGATGATGAGGAGGAGGAGGCAAACGAAGAAGATGAATTTTCAGAGGATGATTGAGAAACTGCGATTTCAATGTATTCATATTTAAGTAATCTTAAATTATGAACTGTGATCATTTCTATTAGTATTCAGATTTTTGTAAACTTAAATTATGAACTCCGATGTATATATGCAGATATTTCTAAACTGTCATTGTATTTATTTATATTTTTCATCATATGTTATTATCAGCATGGCAGGACGATGCAGAGGCATAGCAGGACGACGCGGAGATAGGTCAGGACGAGCCGTATCCTTAGGTGGGCAGAGAGCTCCGTTACCAGAGGATGGCTCCGGACCATCGTTCGACCCGAGCACTCCATTGGACCATACGGCCGTAGGTCCGGGTGGCAGTACACCTGGGACGAGCAGTTCCAGGCTTGCTGATACTCCTTCCCCTAGCCTTCCTACCGCTGATGGCAGCATAGAGGGTGGGGAGCAGGTGGAGGAGGTAGACCCTACTCCCGCCCGTGTGGATCCATACCAGAGCGACCTCCATGCGCACCTCAGGAGGAGACGATGATGGAGATTTGGGCCGACGGTCCTACGAAGTAAGTTAAATGAATATATATTATATATATATATATATATATATATATATATATATATATATATATATATATATATATATATATATATATATATATATTCATGAATATAATTATCGTTGTATACAGATATCGTCCCTCGTCGGTACAAAGAGCGTTGGGCTCCTTTCTGAGGTCCAACTATGGGGGTCCGTGGATCAACTAATCGGATGCCTCGGAAGAGAGGAAGGCATTCTGGTTTGTCCACTTCAAGGTAATTAAAGATAGTTAATTTTGTAGGATTGATATAATTTTAAGCATTTTCTAGAACTTATTATTTTAATTTGTAATTCTTGTAGATGACCTATTTTATCCACCGTACCGGGCCGAGCAGATTGAGAGGCAGTTTCCTGCCGTCACCGCCAAGTTGATCCGTGATGCAATTGACGATCAAAAAGCTCGTCAGCGCTCCGAAAAGTTGATTGCTTGTTGGATCACGCCTGACCAGTGGACCGCGATGAGGGCTCGATTTGAGGAGCCCCGGTACAGAGAGCGGTCGGAGAAGGCGAAGACGGCCAGGACGAGGGCCGAAAAGTGGTGTGGTGGATCGATTCCTATGACGGAGCATTTTCGTCGTCTGGTATGTAATTTATTGTAATATATAAGATTTTATTGATAGTAGGAAAGAAAATTTTCTATTTTAATAAAGAATAAATTATAACAAATACGTCGGTACAGAGGGGTGAGGACGCAAACACGGTGACCGTCTTCCTGGCCACCCTTTGGGAGGACGGGAAGCTCATCGACGAGCGGGCTACTCAGAGCTACGTAAGTACTAATTTAGATTTCGTTAATTTTAACATAACTTGAAGAATATACAGATAACCATATAGTTAATAATAATTAAATACTTTAGACGATTCTTAGGCTAATTTAGGTAAGTACTAATTTATAGAGATGCACAATTTTCTAGGACGAGTTTATTAGGCTACGTGAGCGTGCGAGTGCTAGTGCACCTGCAGAGGGAGGGGTTGGTACATCGCAGCCCTCTCCGCCTCAGTCGAAGGACGAGCTCTGGAAGACCACCGTTGGTGGTCTTCATTGGGGTACGTACTACGGTACAGGGTCCTACGACGCATTTGTTGCGACGCATGCATCTAGGGCTCACTCTGCCAGTGCGCATTTACAGCCCTCATAGGCCGAGTCGGCTCGAGTCGAGGATACCATTGCCCGCCAGATTGCTGAGATGCGCGACGATATGCTGAGGAGGATTTCTGAGCAGCCAGGATCTCAGGCGCAAGGGGACGCTGCGTTGGTCACCGCACGCTTTGACGAGCTCGAGCGCACCGTGAGGGACGTACAGGGGACGCAGGAGTCCATTTACGGCACCGTTACTAGGATAGCGGCTTGCATGGAGCAATGCAGTGCCAGACTGCTAGCTCTAGAGAAGACGCGGACGCACCCATCTCCAGCGGTTACACTGCCTCCTTCTTCAGCGGTTACACTGTCTCCTTCTCCAGCGGTTACACTGCCTCCTTCTACAGCGGTTACATTGCCTCCTCATTCATCGTCGTCGGTGGTTCTTACACCAGAGCAATATGCTTACCTTCTTTCCAGGAGTGGTGATGCTCCTCCTGATCAGTCGTAGTCGACATATTGTTGTGTGATGGTCCATTATTGGGTTTTTTATGTGTTTCTACATATATTGTTATTGTGTTTAATATTGTTTGATACTATTTTTGAAATTTTTTCATATATCTGTCTTGAGTGATGTGATTGTGTTTCATATGTGTTCGTGATTGTGTTCGTAATTATGTTTCATATTGTTTGATACTTTGTGTTCGTGATGCTCCTCCTGATCATCCGGTGTTGAGTGTTCCACCGAAGGGGTCGACAAACCCAGAAAATTCTACGGAGGGTTGCTCCAGGGCTTACATTGAAGCGACGTTCAGCGACGTCCAACGACGAAAAGAAACGTCGCTAAATAAGTATCGGAACATCACTAAATATGTGTCATCACGTCGCTGATCGTCGCTAAACGTCGCTACCATGCTGACTGGCATTTAGCTATAGACGTCGCCAATACGTCGCTATGTGTCGGTAATATAGTGACGTGCCGACGTCGCAGAACGTCGCTAATGTCATGATATGCCAGGTCAGCATGGCTGTAATGAGCGTCGCAACTACGTCGCTAAATGACGTCGGTAAAGGCAGTCGCTGTACGTCGCTTGTAGTCGATATATCAGCGACGCGTCTTCGTCGTTAATTGTCATCGCAATAGCGACGTATTGCGACGTTTTGCGACTAGGTAAATCGTGACTACGTCGAAACGTCGCTAATTACGTCGCCAATTCGATTTAGCGACGTATCTGTCCGATTTAGCGACGTTCTCCGGCGTCGCTGATTGGACAGATTTTGGTAGTGCACTAGGACTAATTCTTCTAAAGCAATCAATTGTACGTAAAAAGGGGCGACCAATTTCAAAAAGATGCCAGGGTCGGTGCGGAGCAAAAGAAGATGCCAATACTCTGGCTCTTCGGGTCATCGTCCTCAGCAGAAGATTCCTTTCGACGACACATCTCGAGCACATTACTGTGGCTGTCGGAGTGGGCATGGATGATAAAGGTGGGGCTGCATGCGAGCCGGTAATTGTGGAGAAGTCATCCCGGCTTGAACCGCACCCTACAGGCGCCACTACGGCCCGCCTCTCTATTCCTCGTGTCGTTGTTGCTTCCTCCCACAGTTCTTCGGTATCTCCCGCTTCTTGGACGGAGACAGTGGGGGTTGTGACGAGGAAGAGGATTTTGTAATGCCCGCCACCAGAGAAGAAGGTGCAGCGGAGAGGAATTTTGGAATTGGGGAGAGAAATTTTGGTATATATATATATATATATATATATATATATATATATATATATATATATATATATATATATAGAAAAAAAAAAAAATATATATATATATATATATAGAGAGAGAGAGAGAGAGAGATAAATAGTTTAACACATATTTAACATAATAATAAATAAACTTACATCTGTTAATAGTCTTCTTGGGTTACCGAGTTAATGATCAGAATCCTACCGTAACCTCAATGCGATCGGTTTGAACTATTATCCAGATAAATATATCTTGTTCTTGTTATAAATGTATTTATAGTTTATTATAGTTTTGAATTTTTTTTTTATATTTGAAATTGACCGTCCTATCTTAAAATTATGCGTCGGTCGCTGAATTCTTTGGCAACCATAATACTAAGATAAACACTATTGCTTATCTTGTTGTTCTGGTACTTGTCACTTGCCCGTGTGTTGAATTGATTCTACAAATATCTTTGTATAGGTCTAAACCTTGTTTGACAATTTAGTGAACGTGGTTGTACAAAACCAATGTTTAGACCTAAACCATGTGTGAACTTTGACTATTACATATTATCCAAAAAATTATAACTATAGAATTTAGTGAACCTCTTTGAGTCTAATATCCGAGTAGTGAACCGTCCCTTATAGGAAGGGTGGTAAATGGGAGGAAGGAAAAAATTGAGGGGAAAGTGAGAGAAAAATTTTAAATCATGGTGTTTGAAAAGGAGGAGAGAAAATGAGGGAGGAAAATTTGAGAGGAAAAAGTAGGTGGGTCCCACCAAAAAAATTTTCTCCCAAAAGTGGGAGGAAAATGGAGAGAGATGAGAGAAATTTGAGTGAATTTACCCCACCACCCCTCAAAAAGTTAATATTAAATCATCATTTGAGAATACCAAGGAGGAAATAGTAATTTAACCTCTATCCATAAACAAATAAAAAATTGTTTTTAAACTTTTCCTTCCCCTACTTTTTGTCCATCCAAACAAAAGAAGGAAAAATTAACTTTACTTTCACTTTCCTCTCCTCCATTTTTCTTTCCCTCAAATTTTTCTCTCTCCCCACAAATGTTCCCAAACATAGTGTTATGCTCCTCTCTCTCTCTCTCTCTCTCTCTCTCTCTCTCTCTCTCACTAAGGCCTAAGCAATCCCAGCCTAAGTGCATCTTTATAAATTTTGACGTCCCTTCTTAACATGTTGTGGATGAATATTATTATTATTATTTTCTTTTTTGGATTCTTTTTCAAAAGCTTATGTAGAAGAACCATGATAAACAACTCCAAACTCAGCCTAAGTGCACTTTATAAATTTTTAGACAATAGTCACTTCTTAGCATGTTTATATTATTATTTATTTATAATAAATATAGGAGGGTTTAATGTATTTCTAAATGTTAATAAGATGTTATAGGAAGTAACAAATGGATGGACGTTGCTTCACATGTGATATCATTTTTAGAGTTATCCTGTCAATGCGGTAGTTTCTGTCTTTCTATGTAAGGTACTCTCCAATGGAAGTTTCTGTCTCTATTTATATTGTAGAAATCAGTTCTAGAAAAAGCTTTTCCTAATGGAGATTTTTCTCCGAACTTCTATCCTATGTGACCATCATATGTGACGGTGATGTAAGATGAAAAGTTGTTATATGAAGGATTCTACATATAGGAACTCATACATTTTCCTCTCTCCTACCAATTAGTATTGTTTATATGATAGAATTGAAAACCATTGTAGAATAAAAAAAAAATTGTGTGCAATTTCTATACAAAAACTCTAATATATCATAAAGTATGACAAGTAGTATAGAAACTCAATTTCAGAAATCCAGATATGGCCTAATGCAAATTTTAGTTTCACAATAATCCATCTATGATGAGGTATCGGCAAGGCTGGAGCCATGAATTTAAATTTTTTCGAACTAAGTCTATTTCGATGGACAAATCTTAGTTTACACCCAACTATTATTGAATGAATAATGCTATTTGTCCCTCCAAACCATCACTCCTTACGTGACAGCTGATGTGGCAGCTGACATGACAAATTTTAAAATTAACATTAAAATTAATATCAATATTAATATTAATATTAACATTAACAATAGTATTAATATTAATATTAATATTAATATTAACATGAAAAAAATGGATAAATAACTTTTTAGGTTTAAATTTGACATATCATCTGTCATGTCAGACGACACATAATACTGCTTAATATGTCAAGTCAACTATCACATAAGGAAAAAAAATTTGGAGGAACAATTTGATGATACAAATAGCATTACTTTTACTGAATATACCTAAAAAATTCTTTTATCCTAACTATAGTCCAACCCAGCCTACTCTATCTTCGGTCCGTGGATATCAGTTATCAAGGCACAAAAAATTTAGGTTGTTTCCACCTCCATATATTATCGTAGTAATTACGTGGAGTTATATGGCTCTTCTATATTCCTTGTGCCGGCATCTCCACCATTATCGGAATAACTCCATGGCCATTATGGAGCATGATCGTGTTCTTTTTCACTTCTAATGTTACGCGAGTCACTAGATGGTCATATTTTCTATGTGAGGGAGAATGATGGCAGATCCTCTACACGTCCAAATCGCATTGGTTTAAGTTGAGATAAGTATTAATATATTAGTTTTTGGTCTTAAGATCACTGTTCACTTGCCTATGTGAACGATAATTTTAAGATCCAAATACTAACGTCGGACATTCTAAAAACTCAAATCATATATCAACTATTATGTGAGAATCTTTTACTAAATAACCCAAAGTTGTATTTATCTTTTGGGTCAAGTTCAAAGTCAATCAATACTACATACATTTTTTAGCTTAATATGCATTTAAGTATCCAAAACTATTAGGACCTGCTTGGATTGAGAGAAAAAAAAATCAGTTAAGTGGGATTATAAGTGACGAGAAGTTAAGTGAGGGAGAATAGAGGCAACACATATAGTCTTGCTTGGATTAGGGTACGGGGTAAGTAGGGTGTGTTTATTAACTCTTGTTTGTATTGAAGGTTTTGAGTGAGAGAATGATAATAAAAATATAATAGTTAACAAAATATTCTTATTGCATGTGTCATAAAATTAAATTTGAGTAATTTTAATTACAACTTGTCAAAATATCACAATTAAGGAAGCTACAGAGCAGCATGTTCATGTTGGAGTGGGTGGGGTTCCCAACCTATGTGGAGAAGACCCCGGAGTGCGACGAGCGCCGTTCGTATGTCGAAAAAGCTCGGAAAGTAGGCGACGCGGAGTTGCTACTGCTGCTGCTGCTCCTAAGGGAGGTTCTGGACTGGGTCTGCCGAGTTCGGCCCGAACTCGATCCCAGGCCGAGTTCTGGCCGAACTCGGTCTGGCCATTCCAGAATGTTGGCGTTAGGTGCTGTTTGCTCGACACAGAGTTCTGGCCGAACTCTGTGTCGTCGGGGGCTGAAGCGGATTTTTGGTGACTTTTCACCACTGGATCTAATCCAACGGTCCAGGTTGGTTACGGGATTGGGGAGTTAAGTTGAGTTTTCTCAACCCTAATTCAGAATGCAACATTATCGCAAGGTAACACAAGTTTGAGAGAGGAAGGAGGCAAGAGTGCCATTGCAACTTCGGAGAAGAAGACGGAGGATTGAAGGTCGCTATTCGAAGGAGATCGTGTTCGGATAATCTCTACTCGTCGTTCTCGCTCTTCGTAGCCTTGTAATCATTGTGCTTATCTCTGAGTGTTGTGGGGATCCGATTTGGATCGGGAGGAGTTTGTAGAGGGTGTAATTCTTCTATTCTATTAGTGGAGGCTTCTCAGGGTTTGACTCCGATCGTCCCGTGGTTTTTCCCGCAAGGGTTTTCCACGTCAAAAATTCTCTGTGTCTGCGTGGATTATTTTGTGTGTTTGTTTTTGGGGTTCGTACGTTGTATTGCTCGGTCCTCTCGCAGGTACTCTCCGATTTGAGAAAAAGTTTCCGCGTTTCTTTCCCAATAGAATAGTATCAGAGCCAGGTTCTGGAATTCAGAAGGAGTGTCAGTAGTTGACAGAGAAACCAGAGAGGAGAGATGGACGCGAAGCCGGTGCGCATGGTGAATCTTAATGGCACAAACTATCATTATTGGCGGAGCAAGATGAAGGATTTGCTATTTGTCAAGAAGCTGCATCTACCCGTGTTTGCATCCGAGAAGTCCAGTGATAAATCTGAGGAGGACTGGACATTCGAGCATATACAGGTGTGTGGGTACATACGGCAGTTTGTTGACGAGAACGTGTACAACCACGTTGTCAATATTGAGCACGCGAAGACGTTGTGGGATAAGCTGGAATCCTTGTATGCGAAGAAGACCGGGGTAAACAAGTTGTTCCTGATCCGAACGATGATGGGTCTGCGATACAAGGATGGGGCGTCTATTTCGGATCACTTGAGTGAGTTCCAGGGCGTGGTTGACCAGCTATCTTCTATGGGAGTCAAGTTCGACGACGAAGTTCAGGGACTATGGCTGCTGTGTACTTTGCCAGACTCGTGGGAGACCATACGAGTATCTATGATCGCTTCTGCTCCAGAGGGCGTGGTCAGTCTGGAGTTTGCCAAGAGCGGGGTGCTGAATGAAGAGATGCGGAGACGTTCTCAGGGCACTTCATCCACATTCCACCACTCAGAGGCATTGGTTTCAGAGAGCCGCGGAAGGGGCAAAAGCAAGGGTCCAGGTGGTGGCAGAGACAAGAGCAGGGGGAAGTCCAAGGGTCGTTACGAGGACTCAGAGTGTTACCATTGCGGTAAGAAGCTGGCCATATCAAGCGGAATTGTTTCGCTTGGAAGAGAGAAAAGAAGGGCGACAAGGGGAAGCAAGAAGAGAACACTACAGCGGCGGCCTCGATGCATGGAGGCGATGTGATCGTCGTAGGTGATGAGGTCATTACTAACCTCGCCTGCGATGACAATTCTTGGCTGGTGGACTCAGGGGCTTCAGCACATGTATCTCACAACAGGGCACTGTTTGCCACTTACACGACAGGCGACTGTGGCGTGTTGAAGATGGGCAACGGAGATGTGTCGAAGGCGGTTGTCGTTGGAGATGTGCATTTGAGAACGAAGACGGGTGCGGTTCTTGTTCTCAAGGATGTTCGTCATGTCCCTGATATCCGTTTCAACCTGGTGTCGGTTGGAAGGTTGGATGACGAGAGATTCTTCAGTCTCTTCGAGAACAGTCAGTGAAATCTTTCCAGAGGTTCGTTGGTGATTGCCAGAGGAAGTAAGAAGTCCGGTCTCTACTATATGGAGGGGAGCGCAGAGGGGGCACAGGAGGTGAACGCAGTCAGTGATGCGTCTACCGAGTTGTGGCACAGGCGGCTCGGCCATATTAGCGAGAAGGGGATGAGCTACTTGGTGAACAGGAAGGTGATTCCGGGGCTCAAGTCTACAAAGTTGGAGAAGTGCACACACTGTTTAGCTGGGAAGCAAAATAGGGTGTCTTTCCAAAGTCACCCAAGTTCAAGGAAGCCGGCGTTGCTCGAGTTGATTCACTCGGATGTCTGCGGTCCTATGAAGGTAAAATTTCTTGGTGGTGCTTCTTACTTTGTAACCTTTATTGATGACTATTCCAGGAAGGTTTGGGTCTATGCCTTAAAGACCAAGGATTAGGTGCTGCCTACTTTCAAGAAGTTTCAGGCCTCTGTTGAAAGGAAGACGGGCAAGAAGTTGTTGTGTGTTCGGTCCGACAATGGCGGCGAATACATCGGTCCCTTTGATGCGTATTGCAGAGAGCAAGGGATATGACACCAGAAGACTCCGCCAAAGACACCTCAGCTCAATGGTGTAGCGGAGCGCATGAACAGGACACTGATGGAGAGGGTGCGGTGTTTGCTGTCAGAAGCAAACTTGCCGGGCAGTTAATGGGGTGAGGCTCTTCTCACAGCTGCTTATGTTATTAATTTATCTCCTAGTGCTCCTTTGCAGGGTGATGTGCCTGATAAAGTATGGTACGGCAAAGAGCCGTCATACAGTCACCTGCGGGCGTTTGGTTGTAAAGCCTTCGTGCATGTACCGAAGGACGAGAGGACCAAACTTGAGCCGAAGATGAGGCGATGCGTCTTTGTCGGCTACGGTCGGGATGAGTTTGGCTATAGACTCTACGACCCAGTGGAAGGAAAGCTCTACAGAAGCAGGGACGTGGTGTTCGTCGAGGATCAGACCATTACCAACACTCAGGATTCCGAGACGCCTTCTGAGGCTGAGGAATTACCTGAGTTAGAGTCATTTCGCTTCGAGCAGTTTCCAGAGGACATCGCAGAGGATCCAGTTATGGGGAAGCCAGTACATGGAGTTGCTCCCAACCTTGATCATCAGCCTGCTGATGGTGGTCAGGGTGTCCCTCAGGAGGATGAGCATGCCGGAGAGGCAGTTCCTGAAGGGGAGGAGGCTGTTGGTATACAGCCAGCACCAGTAGCTCCATTGAGAAGGAGCGACAGAGATCGTCGACCATCTACGAGATACTCACCAGATGAGTATGTGCTATTGACTGACGGAGGAGAGCCCGAAAGTTTTGCAGAGGCTATGGAAGACGAACACAGGCAGGAGTGGATGGAGCCTATGCAGGAGGAGATGAGTTCCTTGCACACCAATTCCACTTATGATCTGGTACGGTTGCCAAAGGGCAAGAAGGCTTTGAATAATCGATGGGTGTTCAGAGTGAAGCAGACGGATGATGCTACTCGCCCTCGATACAAAGCGAGACTGGTAGTCAAAGGCTACGGTCAGCGAAAAGGCGTGGATTATGATGAGATCTTTTCGCCTGTCGTCAAGCATTCGTCTATTCGGGTGGTGCTAGCATTAGCAGCCAGTCTCGACTTGGAGGTCAAGCAGATGGACGTGAAGACGGCATTCCTCCACGGTGATCTTGAGAAGGAGTTGTACATGGAACAGCCAGAGGAATTCTGTGAGAAGGACAAGTCACATTTGGTCTGCCGGTTGAGGAAGAGCTTGTATGGTCTGAAGCAGGCTCCGAGGCAGTGGTACAGAAAGTTTGAGTCGTTTATGGGGGAGCATGGTTATGCACGGACGACGTCGGACCATTGTGCATTTATGAGGTATTTTGCCGAGGATGATTTCATCATTTTGTTGCTCTATTTAGATGACATGCTATTAGTGGGTCGGAATGCCACTAGGATAGCGGAGTTGAAGCGCCAGCTGGGCGCGGCCTTCTCTATGAAGGATTTGGGCGCAGCGAAGACTATTCTTGGGATAGAGATCAGCCGAGAGAGAGAGTCCAAGCTGCTAGACTTGTCCCAAACAAAGTACATTCACCGGGTACTTCAGCGTTTCGGGATGGACGGGTCAAAGAAAGTGAGTTTCCCCCTCGCGGCTCACTTTAAGTTCACTGAGGAGCAGTGTCCATCTACCAAGGACGAAAAGGAAGATATGGAGCGGGTTCCATATGCCTCAGCTGTGGGGAGCCTTATGTATGCTATGGTATGTACGAGGCCAGATATTGCTCATGCAGTTGGTACGGTTAGCAGGTATCTTTCAAATCCTGGAAGGGTACATTAGAGTGCGGTCAAGTGGATTCTACGATATCTTCAGGGCACTGCTGGTTGGAGACTTTCCTTTGGTGGTGACGAGCCGAAGCTGGTTGGGTATACCGACGCTGATATGGCTGGAGATGTAGACACGAGGCGATCGACTTCGGGCTACGTGATGATGTTTGCGGGAGGAGCGGTGTCGTGGCAGTCGCGGTTGCAAAAGTGTGTTGCCTTGTCGACGACAGAGGCAGAGTACATTACGACGACGGAGGCTTACAAGGAGCTGTTGTGGATGAAGAAGCTGTTGCAGGAAATGGGACTGAAGCAAGAGCAGTATACTTTGCTTTGCGACAGTCAGAGTGCTATCCATCTTGTGAAAAATCAGACGTTTCATAGCCGGTCCAAACACATCGAGACTCGGTATCACTGGATACGGGATGTGGTTGAGAAGAAGGACGCGGAGCTTGAGAAGGTTCATACAGATGACAACGGAGCTGATATGTTCACGAAGATTCTACCAAGGGGGAGTTTGAGTACTGCAGGCAGGTCGTCGGGATGACGACATCCTCCCCATAGTTGTGAAGGAGGAGATTTGTTGGAGTGGATGGGGTTCCCAACCTATGTGGAGAAGACCCCGGAGTGCGACGAGCGCCGTTCGTATGTCGAAGAAGCTCGGGAAGTAGGCGACGCGGAGTTGCTACTGCTGCTGCTGCTCCTAAGGGAGGTTCTGGACTGGGTCTGCCGAGTTCGGCCCGAACTCGGTCCCAGGCCGAGTTCTGGCCGAACTCGGTCTGGCCATTCCAGAATGTTGGCGTTAGGTGTTGTTTGCTCGACACAGAGTTCTGGCCGAACTCTGTGTCGTCGGGTGCTGAAGCGGATTTTTGGTGACTTTTCACCACTGGATCTAATCCAACGGTCCAGGTTGGTTGCGGGATTGGGGAGTTAAGTTGAGTTTTCTCAACCCTAATTCAGAATGCAACATTATCGCAAGGTAACACAAGTTTGAGAGAGGAAGGAGGCAAGAGTGCCATTGCAACTTCGGAGAAGAAGACGGAGGATTGAAGGTCGCTATTCGAAGGAGATCGTGTTCGGGTAATCTCTACTCGTCGTTCTCGCTCTTCGTAGTCTTGTAATCATTGTTCTTATCTCTGAGTGTTGTGGGGATCCGATTTGGATCGGGAGGAGTTTGTAGAGGGTGTAATTCTTCTATTCCATTAGTGGAGGCTTCTCAGGGTTGGACTCCGATCGTCCCGTGGTTTTTCCCGCAAGGGTTTTCCACGTCAAAAATTCTCTGTGTCTGCGTGAATTATTTTGTGTGTTTGTTTTTGGGGTTCGTGCGTTGTATTGCTCGGTCCTCTCGCAGGTACTCTCCGGTTTGGGGAAAGGTTTCCGCGTTTCTTTTCCAATAGTTCAAAGCAAAAAAAAAAAGTTATAATATTTTGTACGACAAATAAGGAATATGTAAGAGTTTCTAAACAAAATCTTTCTTCGTTAATCCTCCGATTTAGTCGTTGAAAAAATAGACAAAAGAGAATTAAATAAACCCATATTTAATCTCATGTAACCCTCCATCCTAAACTTCCACCTAAATCCAAACATGTTTTTATATTTTTTTTTTCTCACTTAACTTTCATCACTTAACTCTCTTAACCCTCAATCCAGCCAGACCCTCAATTTTTGTCATATTAATATGTTGAACCCTTTTTAGCACATAATTTTTTTATTTTTTACTTTTTAGGGTTTTGGAAGTGACCTTTTCTTTGCCGTACCACTTGTGGTAATTTTATTTCAAACATTTTTTGTCCCTATCAATAATAAATTGTTAATATAGTTTTGTAGGAGATCAAAACTTAAAATCCTAATCCTACCCCCTGTGTCAAACTCCTAAGCCCTCGTTCCTTGGCCATGAAAGGACGGAGAACCACCTCCTGGCTGGAGTGGGCTCAAGTCCCTCTATTTTTTTAATATTTTTTTTGTACGAGTCAGTCAACATCTGAGTCTATTGTAAGTCATTTTAGTCGATTCCAATTTAAATTTCTGATTTCGTCCTGCAGTCTATTGTAAATCATACAGTGTCGAAAATATATTCTTATAACAATAAATTCAATCAAAATATGTTAAGCAGAATATATGGTAGCAATTTAAACATACGATATAATTAAGCCAGCTCAAAGTCAAACATACACCATTGCCACCACAAGGCCTGTAAAAACGCTCAGTTTTTTCTTTCTTTCTTTCTTTGTGGTAGTGGTATGAGCGTAATAATTAGAAGGAAGCGTGTTGGTGGTTCCCGAGCAAGCGACACGAGGAGGAGGAGGAGGAGGAGGAGGAGGAGGAGGAGGAGGAGTTGTTGATAGAGCTGACCATGACCATTAAAAAGGGTCAGGTCAGGAGTAGAAAGGAGGATTGGACCCATTCGTAGAAGTACTGAAAACATGGAGATGGAGAAAGCAGCTGGTAGCCATCTAGCTAGATAGTACTACTCCCCTGTAACAAAGAAAGAAAAGGGAGGGAGACTTTGGACTTTGGAGTCGATATATAGATAGAAGGATGGAATGGAGCAGTAGAAAGAAAGGGATAGATAAAAGGATTATTCAGTAACAGAGTCTGATAAAGCAGTAGATATTATAATTTGGATCTCGAGAACAGTCGATATTGGAATTTGGGTTTCCAAATTGATGTTTGCGTAGACAACTGAAAAGTAATTTGGAGACCCAAATTTTAACGTCGGTCTTTTTGATATCCAAACTCGAATTTTAACTATTATACAATATCCAATTATCAGGATTGGTCCTGAGATAAGCTGGACAAGACTTGGGACTTGGACAACCCTCCTTCGGTAGGACGACCCATCCGGACTCAGCATAATCCAACCAAAAGTCGGGGTCACGGAGGACCACCAGGATCAGTTGACAAAAAGGGTCAATGAGCAACCAAAATTAGCAATATGATAGGACAATCCAACCCTCCGGGTCGGCCTTGCCTATTACTTGAATAACCCTATATAAAACGTGGGGGGAGTGTTGTTGAAAGCAATGTTGTAAAAATCGGATCGGATCGGCGGTTGGACCGGGTCCAGCATGTTTATGCCAAAAAGTCGTTCCGGTTCGACTAAGATCGATTTTTTTTTTAATAACCGTCGATTTTTTGTCAAAATCGGTTTCAACCGGTGAACCGGTCGAACGGGTTCACAATTAAACCGGTCAATTTTGATTTTTTAGAAAAAATTAAAATAAATTATCATGTTAAATTTGGACCATTTGATTATTGATTTGATTTTGATCGACCTTATAGTTGTAAAATTAAACCAAATCAATATATTTATGACCAAACTAAACTAAATCAAGAAAAAATATATAAATATCTTATCTATTGAATCAAATCAAACCAAGTCTATTTGAATTCCGGTTCAATGTGTCCGATTTTTAAAACATTGGTTGGAAGCAAATAAGAAAGGAAAGAGCGGATTTATGTTTTAATTGTTCGTGATATTTGGAGAAGAGAGAGAGAGAGAGATAGGGGTGCAACTCGAGCGGGTTGGGTCGGGTTTGAGGTCAATCCAAGCCCAACCCGATAGATCATAAGCCTAGTCCAAGCCCAAGCCCAACCCGACTTCAGGTTCAACATATGAAGCCCAAAACCAAGTCCGGAGGATCGGGTTGGGCTCGGGTTGGGTCGAGTCCATTGGGTTTATCGGACTCTAATATGATATTTGAAATAATTTTAAACAAGAGTAATATTAAATGCATAATCAAATATCAATCAAGCCTCAATCATTACAAAATAAAACTGAAATGAGATTTAGGACAAGGAATTGAAGAGTTCGGGTGAAAAAAATTATAGTTTAAACTTTTTATTTAAGTAGTATGAAACAATATATATATATATATATATATATATATATATATATATATATATATATATATATATATATATATATATATATATATATATATATGTCGGATTTCGGGTTCTTCGGGTTACCCAACACATGAATCCAAGCCCAACCCGATTTTTGATCGGGTTCAAATATTTTAATCCGAGCCCAAGCCCGAACCCGAATATTTTCAACCCTAATCCAACCCATTAACGTATTTATCCGATCGGGTTCGGGTTTAGCCCACCCGAGTTGCACCCTACCTATAGAGAGAGGGGAGGGAGGGAGGGAGTGAGGTTGGTTGGGACCCACCCACCGCCCATCAATCACCCTCCCTTATTATCTATTCAAAGCAACACCATCTCTCGATCTCATCCAATCCAGGCCCTCTCTCTCTCTCTCTCTCTCTCTCTCTCTCTCTATAGTTTAACTTCCCTTTGACCTAACCCTAACCGACCCCTCGCTCACATTTCTCTCCTCTTCCCTTCTTCATTTCCATCTCCAACATCATCTGAAGAAGTATATTTGAGAATTTATATGGTTGGGATGGAAAGAAGAAGAGCAGGCTTCCTCGCTTTTGTTGTTGCAGCTGCAGCTGCAACTTAGCTTGAGCTAGTGGCGGTGGTGGTGGTGCCCAAAGCAAGAAAAAGGAGGGGCAGGCAGCAGTCTTGATCCCTTTGGCTAGCTCTTTCCACTTTTCTTTCCCTAATCTATTCTCCTCTTTTCCCTTGCTTAGTAATAGCTATAGCTATTCTTAAGTCTTCTTTCTTTACAATTACTCAGCTCCTCTTTGCTTCTGCCAGTACTGTTCCATTTCCTAGGTCTACTATTTGTTTAGAGGCGCGTGCGTAATATTGTATGGGAAGAAGAAGGAGCTGCAGTTAGGAAATCCATTCATCAGTCAAAAACTTTTATGGATCAAATAACAGCATCATCACATGGCCATCATCTCCCCCCTCCCTTCCACACCAGGGACTTCCATCACCAATTCCAGCAGCAGCAGTTTCATCAACAACAGCAGCAGCAGTTTCATCAGCATCAGCAGCAGCAGCAGGTGAAATCCGAAGACGAGAACAGCGGCACCAGCGGCCTCAACCGCGGCCAGAAGCGCGAGCTCAACGACGCCGACAACGACAACAACAACAGCGGAGGCGGGGACGGCAAGGAGCTCGTCCCCATGCCGAGCTCGGGCGGGGAGGGCGAGATGTCGCGCAGGCCCCGCGGCCGCCCCGCGGGGTCCAAGAACAAGCCGAAGCCGCCCATCATCATCACCCGCGACAGCGCCAACGCGCTCCGGTCCCACCTGATGGAGGTCGCCGGGGGCTGCGACGTCGCCGAGAGCGTCGCGACCTTCGCGCGCCGCCGCCAGCGCGGGGTGTGCATCCTCAGCGGCAGCGGCACCGTCACCAACGTCACCCTCCGCCAGCCCGCGTCCCCCGGCGCCGTCGTCACGCTCCACGGGCGCTTCGAGATCCTCTCCCTCGCCGGGTCGTTCCTGCCCCCGCCCGCGCCGCCGGCGGCGACGGGCCTGACCATCTATCTGGCCGGCGGGCAGGGGCAGGTCGTCGGGGGCAGCGTGGTCGGGGCGCTCATCGCTTCGGGCCCGGTGGTTATAATGGCGGCGTCGTTCGGCAACGCGGCCTACGAGAGGCTGCCGCTCGACGAGGAGGAGGCTATCCCGGGGCAGCTGGGATCCCCACCCGCCGGAATGATGGGGCAGCAGTCACCGCCACCGCAGCAGCAGCAGCAGCAGCAGCAGCAGCTGTTGGCGGATCCCAACGGAGCAGCACTCTTCCATGGGCTTCCTCCCAATCTGCTCAACAACGTCCAGCTCCCCGCCGACGCCTACGGCTGGGCGACGGGAGGAGCCCGCGCTCCGCCTTTCTGAGCATACACTGCGATCGTTCGATCGATCGATATTGGAACGTTATTGTTGGATTCAGGCTCTTTCCTCTCTCGCTCTCTCTCCTTCTTCTCATTTTTTATCATCTCATCTTTAATTAGTACTTCCTTTCCATTTGGTTCTCCTTCTGTTGGGTTTTCTGTTGTTTGGTGCATGATAGGGTTGACTTGCCATCTTTTGTGGGTTGAAGAAGCTTGTACAAATCTCTGAGTTCTTGGTTCCAGTTTGATAGATGAAGCTAGCTTCTTGGACTTAATATTTAGTAACTCTACTATTATAGAGGAAGAAGAGAATGGAAGCATTCATGCATTCTTTTTCTCTTTACTTTCACATTTTCTAGTTCTTGCTTGAAATTTTATGTTTAGTTGCTGGTTTATTTCTAGTAGTAATGAAGAGGAGGGGGAAGTAATGTAATGTAATGTAATGTAGTTTGGGAACTCCTGAGGATTTTCTCGGGTCCTTTCTTTCTTCGAAGCAAAGCACTGTAGATCTTGATCAGTAGTACACTGCCACTCCTCCACTGTGGCTTCTTTTACTTATCAAAAACAACAACTCATGCCGCCCATGACCTGCTGTCCTCCGGGCTCATCATCACGCCCACGTACTTGCTCTATTTACCACTCCCCTTGCTTTTTCCTGCTGCAGACACCAACATCATAACTCTCTCTCTCTCTCTCTCCAGGCTAGCACTCTGGACATGATTGTTATTTTGCCATCATTTGATCATACCATAAATGACTAGAACATATGGTTTTTACTGCTTCCTTTCCTTTCCTATGTGGTGATGATGATGTTGACAGAACACAGAGCTAGAGAGAGAGAGAGAGCTGGTGAGTATATACACTTGCAGTGGAGTGAATGTGGATGTTGTCCTACATGTGCATTGTTATGAAAGAGAGAGCTCGATCCTTTTCGAGGCAAACTGCAGCAAGCTACACGGACATGGACATGAGAGCTTTAAAGTTCTTTGCTCTTGTGCAGTTTTCTCAGGGATAAGGAAGCAGCAGCAGCAGCTGCTGCCGCTGCTGATGCTGCAGCTGATGGAAGTATTCTGACAGATCACAGGCCGGTTAACGTTGTGCGAGCAAAGCGAAACGCAGGTAAATATTCTTTTTCACGGTTCTCGCAAAATACGTTTGTTTACTTGGATACTTGATATTCCATTTCCTCTCTCACTTCTTGGTCTTTTCTTCATCGAGCCTCACATTTTGTATAGGACCAGTAAATCTCAGAATATACAAGTATGTTGCCATGACTTTATAACTAGGTCTCGAAATCAAAAACCTGTCCTGAATACTCCCTCCTCCATGTCCCTCCGCCACATGTACCTCCAAAAATGCTATATGTACCTCCAAAAACTCCCTCCTCCATGTCCCTCCGCCACATGGCACTGCCTTATTGACCCAAGCAAATAGGGGGGAGAGTTGGAGGAAGACATGAGCCAATAGAAGAGGGCCACGTGGCGGAGGTATATGGAGGAGGGAGTTTTTGGAGGTACATAAAGTATTTTCCTATATATATATGGAAAATATTTTATGTACATCCAAAAATCCACCCCTGTGCCACATAGTCCTCTTCTATTGGCTCATGTCTTTCCCCAAACCACCCTCCTATTTGTTTGGGCCAATAAAGGAGTACCACGTGACGGAGGGACATGGGGGATGGAGTTTTTGGAGGGACATATAGCATTAAGGGAAATGCTATGCTTACAACCAATTTTGATTGTAAGCTTTACAACCGTCTACGTGGTCTCCCTTGATTGGGGGAGAAGAGGGACCGGGTGGGACCATGTTAGCAGGGGATGGGTATGGGTTGTAAGAAAGTAATAGTAAACTTTTTCGTTTTTTGGACATTCTTCGTGTAATATATCACGGAGAATGGTCATTCCAGTGTTAAAACGCAGGAGAATGGCCATTCTCCGTGTAAATTAAGACGGAGAATAACATTCTCTGTCTTAATTTACACGGAGAATGGCATTCTCCGTGTTAATTTGGCCATTCTCCGTGTTAATTTATACGAAAAATGGTCATTCTTCGTGTTAATTTACACGAAGAATAGCCATTCTCCGTGTAATTTAGCACGGAGAATGGTCATTCCTGTAACACCCAGTTTTCTAAATGAGGATAATTTTAAAATTTTTATGTTTTAATTTATTTAATTATGATATTTAAATAATAATATGATTTTTGGTGATTTTTTATCATTTTAAAACTGTTAAAAACCATGACTTGTAATTTCGATGTACAGCTAGTGAAACCGTAGAGACTGTCTGCTCTAGAGCCTAATCCTGTGATTTGGATTATTAATTACCATTTTTAGCATAGGAGTAATTTGGTCATTTTGACTTATTAGAATTATTGATTTATTTATTGGATTGACGGTTGTTGATTTTGACTTTTGCTAGTTGTGACTTAAGAGGCTAACCTAGATGCTGACTCTAGTTAAGGTGACTTGATTAGCATGGTGAGACCCTAATCTAACTTAAGTCGACTTGGTTTTGACTTGAGTGACATAGCTCTTGAGAAAATTAGGAAGGATTTTAATGTTGGACTTAAGGCTAAGGTAGAGAGCCCATTGCTCATGTGACTTAGCCCAAAGCCCACTAACTAGAAACCCTAACCCTAATTTTATCCTTTATGACCAGCCACTAGGTCATCCCCAACCCTATAAAGTCATCTCCTCCATGTTCTTGCCTCTTTTGTAATGTTTCAACATTTTGAAGAAAGAGGTAATGTCATTTCTTCCCCAATTCCTAGATTCTTCAATTTTAATCCTTTTTCACTCTACTCTTTTGCATATGATCCTAATCTAGCCATATTTTGTATTCATGGAGAGAAATCTCAGGTTCAAATCAATTTGGAGATTTTGGCTATCAAGAAGAACACCCCATGTTTGAAGCTTTCTCTTGAGATTGACACCTATAGGTAAAACCCCATAAATTGTATTTTAATTCCGATTTCTTTGCATATTAGGCTAGCCCTAAGTGTCCCCTAGCTGTCCTAAAGTTTGGGTAGATTTCGTGTCCGTTTGGTGTCCGTATCGGACACGTATCAATGTATCTATGTAGGTGTTTGATGAAATGCTCGAATGGATTAAATCTTAGTATTTTCTAAAACAAATTACATATTTGGGAAGCCCTTGATGTATGTTTTCAAAACCCCACTGACTGAACACGAATTCGTGTCGTTTCTGTGTCGAAAATGGCCGAGGACATGCTGCACGACACAGCGCACGGGTGCCCTGATGACACACACTATTTTCTTGGACTCGTGCCACTTGACACAGAGGTGGGGGCCATCACTGATAGACCCCCCCCCTCGAGTTTCAGGACACTTCGTGTCGTGTCGGACACGAAAACACGAGTGCACCGTTAATGCACTGCACTGTTCCACGCGGGAAAAGGCTACTGACATGGCTTTCGTGTCGCGTACAGACACGACGTGGACTCGTGTCAGGAACTTGAAACACTAGCCCTATACCCCCTCTATGTGTGTGCACGAGCCCATGGGTGTTCGTGTCCTATGCTGTGCGCAATCGTGCACGACACGGCTTGGCTTCACGAGGCCATGTTGAGTTACTGATTCACTGATATTGTTTTCACTGATTGGACACGATTCGTGTCCAGTTCTTGGACACGAAGACACCCCTTGATACCATCACTTATGTATCTTCATTTACCAACCACTAAATTAAATTATTAGTTGTTGAATTCAATTCGAAAATTGGGTTTTTTTTCCTATTTTTCTGATACAAACTGTCACTATTTTCCTGAAATATTTCGAATGTGCGAACAACTGTTTGTAGGATTAATTTGTGCTGTGGGTCACTAATATACATCTGGGATTGATCTACCATATTAGGGGTTCACTTTAGCATGAAAATTAGACTCGAATTTCATTTTTGGTCTGCTAATGTTCACTGTTACATAGGGCTGAGAATTGCCACATGTTCTACACTGAAACTTGAGAGTTGAGTTGCCATGGTGTTTCCCTAAAATGGTTTGGTTCAATTTCATATTAATTTCTCATATTAAACTGAGTTTGGTTGCAATAGGGAATTCATGGTTGTGTTGATGGTTTGATTTCGAAATCTATTGAGAGATCAACCTATAAACTGTGCTGAAATCTGGAAATGAAAACTGAGATTTAGACTGATATCTACACACTATTTTTCCCACATTGTTCACACTATTTTCCTGTTTTTGACACCCACATTGAAGACACCCCTGCTACACTCCTCGACACTATGTGACTGAACCTAACCTGAGGACTTAACCATATACACACACACCCATTCACTGTTGAATTCTGAGAATTATTCATTTTGTGTGTAAAAGCCTAAGATGACTGAAACCTGAGATTTCCTATGACTGTTACACACCCATTTCCTTGTCCCCCTCTCATATGCCACACACCTAACTGTCACCCTCACTGTTTCCTGAAAAAAAAACTGAGAGTGATTTAGGTTTATATGCCTGCATGTTTACATAAAATCTGAGATTTAGATTTGAATTATAGGCTTGAGCCTAATGTTTTGATTCAAAACTGAGAATGGAATTAGCATCTTCAAAACTGGGATTTATGTCACTGAATTCCTGAGATTCAAGTGGTAGTTAAACCTGGGTTTTAGAATAACTGAGATTGGATTCTTGTTTCGATTTCAATTTGGCTTGAGTCTTGTTTCAATTGGTTGTTACATGTATACAAACCTGGAAATGGATGAAAACTGAAATGTTGCACACTGTCAACTGATACACTTTGGTCTGAAACCTAAAAATTATGCACACTGTTGTTTATACACATCTGTAGTTAGTTTAGAATGTTAAAGGATTTAGTTCATAATTGCATTGGGTTTTATTGGCAATAAACTGTTAACTGAATATACTTTGCACTGATTTTTGACACACTAAATTGAGGAGCATTGTCTTCTCCCACACACACACACACATTTTCTTATTGACACATCACCCCCACCTAATGTTTTCATTGATACACACATGAAAACACACACACAAATCACATTCACTCATTCACATACACACACATGCTCATGTACTACTAAACCCCTTTGCCATGCCACATGACACACACACACATGCAATGTTTCCCTCTATCCCTCTCTCTCTCTCTCTCTCTCTCTCTCTCTCTCTCTCTCTCTCTCTCTCTATATATATATATATATATATATATATATATATATATATATATATATATATATATATATAATAACCTAGTGTGATAATGCAATGTAAAATAGTGTATATATACATATATTTATGCCATGTTATATGTATATAGGCATTAGCCCATATGTGTATGCTTACCTATTGTATATATGTAATGTATATATAATGCAATAATGGATAGAATATATGCATACATGTGTGTACATTGCTTGTATGCTAGATTCTTAGCCCATGAGATTCTATATATAGTGTATGTATGTATACTAGTGTGTGATGCTTGGTTTGGCTTTGTAATTGTGTGTGAGTGCTAGGCTAGACTTGGTTAGGCTTAGTGAGACTTGTTTGGGCTAGGACTTGACCTAGTTTGGCTAGTGAGGTTGACTAGAGTTGACCAAGTGTTGACTTTAGTCTAGTTTGACCTAGACAGCATGCAGATGCATTGTAGATTACAATTATCATCCCTTGTATACATCTTGACTTGTGTTGCTCTAACTAGGAGTCAGGTACCTCTTCTCGGACAGTACATTTACTTCAGATATTCAGATACCAGGCGAGTACATTCTCTGATCATTTCATAACTTGCTTAGAATTATATTCCTGCTCTAGTTTACCTTATTTGATGCTGTCACGATATTATCACGGATTGGTACTAGATGGATCCCTACATTGAGATGTTATCCCCCTCGGGAGCATCGGATACATCATGTCTTGTGTTTCATGTACATCATGTATTCCTCGCTCTCATGTTATTCATGTTTCTCATGTGCTTCATGTTCGTTCATGCATGCTCGTGTACTCTCATGTGCTCTCATGTTCGGTCATGTTTCTCATGTATCTCATGTATAATCTATACTTCATGTGCACTCATTTATGAGCCCTCATGTGAATTTCATGTGCACCCATTTATGGGCCTTCATGTGAATTTCATGTGCACTCATTTATGAGCCCTCATGTATACTTCATGTGCACCCATTTATGGGCTTTCATGTAAAAATTATGTGCGTAACATAACTTGTCTGGATCCTTGTGTATTGATTGGGGTATGGAGAAGTATAAATAGTCATGTGAACAATTCCAAAGTAGTATATCCATGTGCGCCTCTTTAGTATATTCATGTGCAAATCCAGCCGTTCACATGTCGACTTTGTACTCTAAATCACTAGTCACTGGTAGCTCTCTACTTATAGTAGATATTTCTATTACAGTTCTCTCTCTATTTACATCATGTAATTTCTTTCAGTTTTATGTATCGTACTCGCTTGCATGTTTATATTTTCTAACCTGTTATGATCTGCGTGAGATGTATTGTGCTCGCTCCCGTCCTGACTGGACCTGTTGAAAATTTTACAGAGGATGATGAGGAACCCTGTACCCCTTACCATGGAGCTTGCCTAGATGACACTCGCGACCTGGACCCCTGGGGAGGTTTAGGCAGCTGCTGAGGATGATACCCATGCTTAGTGTAGATAGTCTAGACTGTTCCTTATTTTTATGTTAGTAGTTGTCTGGATTCAGAGTTGTATTATTATGGAGACTGGTAGTTGTTGAGACTTATGTTATTTCATTTCTGTTGTACCTCAGTTAAGGATTTTCTTATCTATTTCATCGTGCCATATTCTATCTCTAGATTGTGATTGAGTTGTACTTTCTGTGATTGGCCTCCAGTTGGAGATTATTCCATATTGTGTTAGCTATAGTGCATGACCTAGAACAGCGTTCTACCGCTGACACTGCGGCGTAGGCTGGACGCTGTTATGTACTCGTACCCTCACAGTGGGTGCGGGTCGTGACAATTCCATTATTAAAATACAGGAGAATGGCCATTATCCGTGTTAGAAACACGGAGAATACTATTCTCCATATTAAATAACATGGAGAACGATATTCTCCGTGTTAATTTACACGGAGAATGGCATTCTCCATGTTAAAACGTATGAGAATGACCATTCTTCGTATAATTTACTACGGAGTATGGCATTCTCCGTGCTAAATTACACGGAGAATGGCCATTCTCCGTGTTAAATGACACGGAGAATGGTCATTCAAATGTTTAAACACAGGAGAATGGCCATTCTCCGTGTTAGTAACACGGAGAATGGCATTCTCCTTATTAAAATGTAGGAAAATGACTATTTTTCGTGTTATATCGACGGAAAACAGTTGACAAAGACCTAATTTTTTATTTTTTTTGTTTTGTGAAAAAAAAAATTTGACATGAATAAAGATTCAAGAGTTTTCGTTCTTCTTTCAAAATGATGCTAACTCTTATGAAAAAGAAGAAGAAGATCTTCTTTCCATAAATTACCTAATTGTCGGAAGAGGAGAAGAAGAAGAAAAAGAAAAAGAAGAAGAAGAAGAAGAAGAGCGATGATCGAAGTTCGACTGAAAAAAGTATGGTGAACTACGAACGATCTTTGCGATCTCTGCTGAAGATGAAAACAATGGAATTTAGATCTCTCGTGAAGAAGAATTAAGAAGAAGAAGACGACGAGAATCGCAATCCAAATCTGAGTTTGTGCGGAGGGGTAGTTATGGTATTAATTTTGTAAATACAAAGCATCTAAAAGGAATCTTGGAATACTTAACGTGGAAATATATAATTCTGGGCATTTCATAAAACCTATCCCGCGGGTGAATTTTTCATAAAAACCAATCCCGAAATTGAGTTTCTCAGCAATTTCTAATATATATATATATATATATATATATATATATATATATATATATATATATATATATATATATATATATATATATATGACTTACTGTATAATCAATCCATTTCAGGCAGTAGCTATATATATTGTTAACTTGTATGTATATCTATTGTTATAGCCTGCCACTGCACGTTTTATAGGTTGAAAATTGAATTTGAAGAACAAATAATTTCATGTATAGTTTTTTTTTGAAAATGCACATTTATGCTATGTTTGGGAAGGGAGAAAAATGGGGGGAAGGAAAATTTTGAGGAAAAAGTGGGTGGAAAATTATAAGTTGGGATGTTTGGAAAGGGGAGAAGGAAAATAGAGGAGTGAAATTTGGGAGAAAAATTTATGTAGGCCCCACCCAAAAAAATTTCTCCCAAGAATGTAAGAAAAATGAACACACATGAGAAAATCTTGGTAAATTTACCCAACTACCATTCATTTAATTTGTTGCATTTTTCTATGTTGAGAAAATCAAAGGTTAAGTAGTAATTTTATCTATGTTCCACAAAAAACAAAAAAAATTAATTTTTTTACTTTCCTTTCATTCTTTTTTTGTCATCCAAACAAGGAAAGGTAAAATTAATTTTCCTTCCTCTCAAATTTTTTTCCCCTCCATTTTTCTTCATCTTAAAGTTCCCAAACATAGTGTTATGGTGAGATTTAAATTTTACACCAAGGTATAAATGTACTGATGTATGGGGATACTATGTACATTTATCAATGCACATTTTACAATTATCAATACAAATTTTAAATGTCCGAACTCTCTAGCCTAGTGGTATTAGAGCGGACATCCAGAGGGACATGCAAGGTCTGAGTCCCCCATTGTGTGTGTGCGTGAGATTTTAAAAAAAACATACATTTTAAGTGAAATATGCATTGATAAATATGTTGATACAAATACCAATACAAACGGTATATTTATCAATGTGTTAACATGTGCCCATTGAACACATGTTAAAAAAATCCTTTATATAAAAGTTCTTTTCAGATGTGCATATAATTTCTAAAGTTCTTTTTAATGCCAATCGGTCTGTCGATATTTGAAAAACCTGGGTGACTTGATACTATTGTTGGAGTCCAGTCTGGATTTGATAATAACATATTTATGGAGTCCAAATCTGATTAAATATTTGTTAATTTGATTTGGATGTCCATAATTAGTGTTGGGCTATTTTAGATATAATAAGATTCTTATTTGAGAGTTTCCTATTTAAGAGATCCTATTATAATCTAAAATAGGATGTTGATGGACTATTTTAGGTGTAGTAGGATTCTTATTTGAGGGCTTCCTATTTAAGAAATCCTATTATGACCTAAAATAGGGTTTTCTCATCCTATATATATGGGGTAAGGGTAGAGGCACAAAGCACAGCACAAAAGTGGAGATTCGAGGTGCTCATCCACAGAAAATCTAAGAGAAAGTTCTGCACTTTACTCTTAGGACTTCGCCATCCAAGACAGAAGGAAGAATAGATCTAATCGAGGGGTCGTCGACTTCGGTTAGGAAGATTGCTATGGGTTGGTGAGCGATTTCAATTGTAATCTCTTTCTTTTCTTCTTGAGTGTGGTGAGGGGGTTGAACCTATTAGGATAAAGGGTTCAACATTAGTTTTTGTCAATCTTGTAATTTTATCTGAGTTATAGAGATTAGAATTTGTCCAGGTAACGTAGTCACCGCCATATACTTGTCTTTATCTGTGCTTGGTGTCCGTTAGACGGGGGTTGGTTATTTCAGGTGGGTTGGCCTAAGTTTTCGCTGCGGCAACGTCTCAGACACGGTATCAAAGTACAGGAGGGCATATTCGATTCCCAATATCTGGTATCAGAGCTTTGGAGGTTCTGGCAACCATGTCTACGGAGCAGATGAACACTCGTATGATCACCCTCACAGGGGAAAACTTGACGATTTGGAAGCCAAGAATAGAGGATATACTCTAGTGCAAAGAATTGCATGGTCCATTGGAGGGTGACAACGCAAAGCCAATGGACAAATCTGCTGGATTGAGGGCTGAACAACGTATGTATGTAGGAATTTGGATGTGAGCAGCTTTATTAGCAGGAAAAAGAGTGCATCTTTAAGTTTCTAAGGGGACATTTGGTTCAAGTTTTGAAGGCTTGGGAATAGAATTCCTTAACCATGTTTGGCATGTCTAGGATTGGTAATTATCGGAGAATAGGAGGGGCTTTATATTCACATTGATGTGGGAAAGATATTCCCAACCCCGCTTGAGAATTGTTTTGCTTTCCTATGAATGTTGTTTGAATTTTTTGGACGATAATACCCTCCATTTACTATCAAAATTTTAATTTTTATCCCAAACATGTGGATTTATGTAACAGTAGCATCATGGAATTAATTAAACGATATTTATGGAAAAGTAAACAAATTAGATTTCTATCCCTGTGTGAACTGAACATGAGAATGAAAAAATTGAATTTTTTTGACTATATGTTCTCAATCTAACCAAACATGGATATGAAAATATTGAATTCTTTTTCCAACAAAAAGGAATAAAAAATGGATTCCTACAAATACAAAAACTCCATCCAAATGAGCCCTAAGGGAAGAGTCAAGGTGTTGAGTGTGCCGGTACGGCTCCAGTTTTGATCGAACCTAGGCTGGCTCGGACTAGTCCGATTAAGATATTTGGTCCGGGACGGACCAAGACGGGCTTAGAGAGAGAAATCCAAACCCCAGCTCGATCCACAACTCTGAAAGAAAACGAAAAAAAAGGTAGGCGTAATCGAGTTGGGTCCGTATTGGGTCCAGGTTGGCCCGGTTATTAAAATGGAATAAATTTGATTATGTATAGTATATGAATATGTACTTGTGTCACCCCCGTTTTTTCTTGTACGTATTTCCAGTATACGTGTACGGGATCCTGACACGTATTTTTATTCTCCTGTCTTACTAGCTAATTTTGGTTTAATCTTGTTTAGGTTCATCATGGCATGTCATGGTTTGGCTTGGTTCAATTTGGTTGGCTTGGTTTATTTATTGGTTGGTTCATCATGTAAACCCCCTACCTATCACCATCCCCCTTTATAAACCCACCCACTTTTCTCTCTCCTCATTACTCTTCATAACTTCTTCTTCTCCATTAAAACCTCTCACTTTCCATAGGCAAGTGTAGGGGTGAGCATATAACGGTTGAAAATCAAAAATCGAACCGAACCGAACCGAAATATGACAAACGGTTTGGTTTTTCGGTTATCGGTTCGGTTTACGGTTTAAAAATTTGAAAATTTGAAATAACGGTTCGGTTTTCGGTTCTTCATCCGAAAAACCGAACCGAAAACCGATTTAGATTTAGTAATTTATCAAACTATCTACAATATACATATACTAATGTTTATTAACCCCTAACTGAGCGCACTCTCTTCTCCTATTCTATGTCGGTGCTTATTTGAGCACTCTCTCTATCTACCATCAATCTATATATACTAATATCTTTCACTCTATGTAATATAACAAATTATAAATACAATAATGTCATATATTTTTTAAATTTTTGTTATTTAAATAGGCTCATTTTGCTAAAAACTTGAAGGCCATGCACATTGGCCCATGAATCCGAACCGACCGAAAACCGAACCGAATTAATTCGGTTCGGTTTTGTTCAGTTTTTATAAAAACGGTTCGGTTTTCGGTTTTGAGAAATACGGTTTACGATTATTTCGGTTTTCACATATTCGGTTCGGTTTGAACCGAACCGAACCGATGCTCACCCCTAGGCAAGTGCAATCTTGCTCTCACTTGAGAACCTATTTTGGCTTCTTAGCATGATTCTAAAACACTTTAGAACTTGTAGATTTTTATTTTGGTGCATGGATTTTTATAGATCTAGGAAATTGCCATCTTTGGATTTTTGAAATTTTGATCTATTTAACTTCTTCATTTGCATGATTTGATGCTTCCATGTGGTAGAGAATTTCGTTCTACCCTATTTTGACCTAAGGAAGTCCGAATTTGGACTCCGGACGGAGAAATGGCGGAGTTTCGAAGTTTTCGACCATGGTTCGTTCTTCCCGGATTCGTCGGGAAGACGAACAGTGCACTGCTTGGGCGCATGGACTTGTCATGCGCCCAAAGCATTCTCCCCACTCTAGTGGGCGCATAGATCTCCATGTGGGCGCATAGTGTGCCACATGTGGGCGCATAGACTCGTGTTGGCGCATAAAGCCTTCACGACTTGTTACCTTGCATTCATTTTCCCTTAGCCTTAGCCACAAGGAGTTCAACCCATATAGGTGCATAGGGCATGCCTCACGTGGGCGCATACTAGTAGCCAGTGTGGGTGCATGACTTGTGTATGGCACATGGCCTTCACACGTAATGCACAAACACCTATTTCCACTCCTTGACACTTGGTCATGCAAGTGCCTTGGCCATGTTGGCACCCATGCTTGGGCGCATGACTTCCTTCATGTGGGCGCATAGGGGATCCCATGTGGGAGCATAAGCCCCCTTCCCTTGGGCACATCGAAGCCCATGACCCTCATGCTTGGCTTTCGCATGTTTCGGCTTATTGCATTTTTTTAGACTTGTGATTTTATGCGATTTTCTTGCAATTGATTGACATGACACGACACGACTCGTGCGTGCCACGGCTAGGCATGGCACGACTCGACACGGCACGACTTATGCAAGTCGCAGTACGACTTGGCACGATTAGCACAATTTTGTTGATCGTGGCACGGCTTTCTACGTTTTTGCTAATATAGAGACACGACACGACTTGTGCAAGCCGTGGCACGGCTTAGCACGATATGGCATGTATGTGTCCTTTATGTAGGCGCATAGAACCCCGTGGGCGCATAGCCTTGGGGCACACAATGATTTGGCATTGTTCCCTTTCTATATGTACCTTTCTCTATATATTGCCATGTCTTTTCGGCTTTATTGGGTCTTACATTTCATGATATGACTTCGTTCCATCGGTGGCCCGTTAGGGTGCACTCAGGATATGTCTCTTTTGTTTACATGATGATATGCTTATGATCATAACCATGAATTGTAATGAACCATGATGGCGGCCCGTCGTGGCGCGCTCCTAACAAGTAACAAGTACAAGTAATGTAACATGACAGTGGCCCATTGTGGCGCACTCCAGACAAGAACATGATAAGTAACAAGACATGATGGTGATCCGTTGTGGTGCACCCCTAACAAGTAATCTTGACGGATAACTCATGAACGCTGTTACGACGGCTAACTGAACGTGCTACTAACTCTCATCATGACACCGTGGGTACGTGATTGTATTGAATGTGCTTGTATAAGCTACCAGTCATGTTTTGCATCATGTCTAGGACATGAATTCCTGGTTACCACGGTCAGGGATTCATACTGAATCTGACTAGGTTAATGACTAGATTGATCAAGTAGTTCATATAGAGAGGTATTCCGGCTACAAGCAATCCCGTTATCTGGACGTCTTTCTGATGGACTTGTAGCCTGCCGACGAGTAGGACACATTTCCAACTCACTGTTATGTGGGGCACTTCAAGCAAGCAACGATTACTAAGCACACTGTCATGTGTTGCACTCAAGTCACCGAACAAGTAATGATAACTCTTAACATGAACCTTGCGCCTGGATAACCTGAATAGTCTGCAGGGCTTGTGGCCGTAGGAATCCTCATTGCATCTTGCTAGTAACTAGGCTTGTGATAACCCTAGCTAGTTAAAGTATTAAGCCATACTCTTGCTTGGCCGTGAATGATTGGATGAAGTCCCATTTTGTCTAGTCTTGTCTAGACCCAGTACATGACTATCTCTGGACATGATTGTGTATGCTTTATTTTACCGATAATTGGTTAGAGACTAAGTTCCGTTCAGGCGAAGGGTTACAACCCCGGTCCTTGTTTGATTTACGGGTTGTAACTTGGTTACCGGAATGGTCCTTTAGTTATCTTATCGTTTATCACATGTTACTATAACTCTTGTCTATTGTTATTTCATCTATAACCTATTGTGCTAATATGCTGGTTTTAGTTCTTAAGTGAAGCCTCCTTTGTGGCACTTGCTCTTCCTGGGGTCTGACCCAGCTGGTTTTGTATGGCCAGATTTTGGAGCAACTACCGAGGATCTTCCAGCCTTCCTGCCAGATGGTGACCACTAGGCACAATCCTGGCAACGAGTGGGTTTTATTTTCCTCTCCCACTCTATTGTAAAAATATTCTTTTGAGGCGTTTAGCCGCCGAACAAGTGTTAGCTCGTTTGTAACTTTAATTACTGTCTGCCTACGGGCTGTAACATGATTGACAAATCCTAGGGTTGATCATGTATGACTTAAACTCTTGCTAGTCTTCGCTTTTTGTATGACTAGCTTCATGATCATCTGAATATGTAATGTATGGAACACCTTACTTTGTATGTCTGATGATCTACCATCTTGTTACATTTACTTGCTTGCTTGAGATTGAGACACTAGGCTTGTTCTTGACCATAGGAGACTGATGGCTTGTAGTAAACCCTCATGCATCTAGACAGCCATGATCGTATTGCGAGGTGGAATTCACTTCAATGTACGTAGCCGGCTGTGTTTGTCCCCCGCTCTCCAGTATTCTGGTTCTGGGATGAAACGCCCCAGAACCAGAATACTGGAGAGCGGGGGCGAACATAGCCAGCTACGTATATTGAAGTGCAACCCACCTCGCTATACGGTCACGGCTGTCTAGATACATGAGGGTTTAACTACAAGCCATCAGTCTCCTATGGTCATGAACAAGCCTATTGTCTCAATCTCAAGCAAGTAATAACAGTTGCAAGATATCAGAGCACCAAATATATAATAACAAGGCATCCCATACATTACATACTTGGATGATCATGAAGCTAGTCGTACAAAATATCAAGACTAGCAAGAGTTTCAGTCATACATGATCAACCCTAGGATTGTCAATCATGTTAGGCAGACAGTAAATAAAGGTGCAATCGAGCTAAACACGTGCTCGCCGGCTAAACGCCTCAAAAGAATATTTTTACAATAGAGTAGGAGAGCCAAAAATGAACCCACTCGTTGCCAGGGTTACGCCTGGTGGTCACTATCTGGCTGGAAGGTAGGTAGATCCTCTGGAGCTGCTCCGATATCTGGCCATACAAAACCAGCTGGGTCAGATCCCAGAAAGAGCAAGTGCCACAAAGGAGGCTTCACTTAGGAACTAAAACCAGCATATAATAAGTAAATATTAAAGATAATTACAAAAGAAACTGATAATAACAGGGACAACAACAGTGAATTGAGTACGAAAAAACCATTCAAGTAGCCAGGTCACAACCCTTAAATCAAAAAAGGACCGAGGTTGCAACCCTTCACCTGAATAGAAACCCGTCTCAAATATTGTTAGTAAAGTAAAACATGTCGAGCATGACGTAGTGTGCAGTAAGACAATGAACGAAGAGAGGACACAGAACTGCTCCGGGAACCAGGTTATAACCCTTAAACCAAACAAGGACCGAGGTTGTAACCCTTCGCCCGAACAGAACTGGACCCCTGATCATTATTGTTAAGGTAAGCATAAATAATCATGACGATATATGATAAGACAACCATAGGACTATTCAGATAGCCAGGTTACAACCCTTAAACCAAATAAGGACCGGGGTTGTAACCCTTCATCTGAAAAGAACTTGGTTTCTCATCATTTATCGATAAGTAAAGTACAAGAAATCAGGTCATGTTATAATCTTGTACAGGATCAGGACAAAACTAGGCTGGGCTAGACTCCATCCAATCAATCATGGCCACGCAATGAGTACGGCTTGATACTTTAAGTAACTAGGGTTATCACAGGCCTAGTTACTAGCAAAATGCAAAGAGATTATTCCAACAGCCACAAGCCCTGCAGACCATCCAGGTTATCCAGATGCAATTAGGGGATTGCATTCATGTGGGTACACCGTCCAAGAAACGTATGTACCCTTAAGTAGTTTGGTAGTTGCAACACATGTCAGTGTGCTGGAAATGTGCCCTACTCGACGGTAGGCTACAAATTCCATAATGGGACGCCCAGATAACGGGATTGCCCGTAGCTGGGAAATCTCCCCATGACTACTGGATTTTTTAGTTATTAGCCTTAGTCAATTTCTGTTGGCACCCTGACCGTGGTATTCAGGGGATCCCTATCCTAGACATGATGCAAGACAATACTGGTTTATTTGTACAAACACAATTGTCCACGGTGTCCAGGTCATTCATTCTTGTCATGTCATGCTGGCTGTCGTAATAGCATATCGAGGTGTATCATGTCAGGTTTACTTGTCAAGAGTGCGCCACGATGGGCCACTATCGTGTTCCGGAAATATGTACAAAATCTACATGATTCAAGCCTTCACAGAGGGTCAGGAAATATGAGCATAAGTATAGCATTTCAATATAATAATAATAATATAATAATAAAAGAGGACAAAGATTATGGAAAGAGCCATGCGGCTGAGAGGGAACTGGCATATGCGGCAGGGAAGGGAATGGGCGCATGCGGCAGGGACAAATGGGTTCATGCGACAGAATAGAAACAGGGACTCATGTGGCTCAGAAGGGGACAGGGGCACATGCGGCAATGGGATCATATGCGGCAGGAGGGAACCATGGCCTATGCGGCTGAAAGGACTCATGCGGCTGAATGGACTGCGAGCTCATGCGGCTGAATGAGGATGGGAGCATGCGGCTGGAAAGAACGATTCATGCGGCTAAGTGATGCGCGCATATGCGGCTACGGGAGACACGGGTTTATGCGGCAAAGAGCACAAGGCGCATGCGGCTGAAGAAGCAGAAGTTCATGCGGCTGAAGGCAACAAGTTCATGCGGCAATGGAATTCAGAAGTTCATGCGGCAATGGAGATGGGTCTTATGCGGCAAGGGAATTCAGAAGTCCATGCGGCTGAAGCAGCCGTGCGGCTAAGACTGCCATGTGGCTAAAGAAACTTGTCGCATGAAAATCCATACGGCTAAGTACTGCTCTTCTTCCCCGTTTGTCCGAGAAGAGAGCCATGAAGTCCATGGCTTCCAAGCTAAACCTTCATCTAAGGTCAGAATCCAGACTTCCATAGGTCAAATGGGGCAGAAAGAAATTTCCTACAACATGGAACCATCAAAACTTGAAAATAACAAAATTAGGTAGATCAAAACCCAAAAAATCCGAAAATACAACAAGCTTAGATCTACACAAATTGAACCATGGAAATTAAAATTGCTAAATATTAAAGTGTCTTAGAATCCCATAAGGAAGACAATGGAACAATAAAACTTGAGTTCCTTCATGAAGCAAGCTGCACTTGCCTAGGCTCTCTCTCTGGTAGGTGGAGAGTAATGGTGAGGAAGAAGAAGAGTTAATGAAAGTAAATGAGAGAGAAGGAGTTGGTGGCTAATAAAGGAAGAGAGGGTGGTAGGTGGGGTTGGTCCACATGAAAAACCAAGTCAAGCCGAACCATACAAACCGAACCGAACCAAGCAATGAAATGCCCAAATAAATCATACAATGAGACAGGCAATATACGTACACATATACCAAATACGTAATACGAACCACGGTCGTTATAACTCTACCCACTATAAAAGAATTCCATCCTCGAAATTTAATTAAGATGCTAGAGAGGCAAGGACAAGCTATACTAATCACAGACAATCTATACCAAGGCAATCAATCAGGCAATCATTCAAGCAAGGAATTGAGAGCATAAGGCATAAGGAAGACATTATACCTTACGAGTCAAACAGGTCGGGATTGTTGACACAAAGTCACAGTCAACCAAATATTGATAACATTGACTAAATAATACTTGTAATAATTCAATACGACACACGACGTCTACATCAAGCTCAAGTCAGACGACAGCTCAGTCTTTACAATTCAGTTGTTTATGAGTCTGTATTTTATACTTTTATTGAGTCTAGATTGTTGTAAACTGTGTCATGCTGAGCTCTTGAGACTTGACCTATAGCCTACCCAAAGATCCATAAACTCTACCATCCAGAAATAAGCCCATTGGTCCATTAGAACCATTCTGTGCTCTGAAGACAGAGTTCGGGCCGAACTCTGCCTCCACACAGAGTTCGGGCCGAACTCTGTCCCCTAAAAATTAGCAACCTAAAATTTAGGGTTAGCTGGTTGCTAGTTGTCCAACGACCAAATATTTGAAATTTTCTACCCGAATTCTGGCCGAATTCTGCCTACAAAAACCCTATAAATAGGCCTAGAATTCTCTCATTTCAATCCATCCAATCTTCTCTTCTCTTCTCTCTTAAGCTCAAATAAGCCATACCCTTCCCATCTACTAGCCACAAGCTTCCTAAGTCTCGAGTGCTCAGCATCTCTCAGTTAGGAGTCTTGTGAAAGAGTTGAAGAAGTCGCTTGAAAAATTCTGAGCAAATCGCCACTGCGATCCTCTGTAAGAAGTTGACGTGCTCTTCTGAAGAAAAGGCACGGGTTGTAAACTACTATTTCACAAATAGTGGATTTAATCCTGAGCTAGAGTTCTCAGGCCTGGACTAGTCCTCCACGAGAGAAACCAGGTTAAAATCGGCTGTGTTTGCGTATGCTCTCTTGCTTCTCACTTTATATTCCGCATTTACTCTGATTAGTTTTATTTGTGATAGAGTTGATTTTTAATTGGATATTTTCTCTATAAACTCTATTCACCCCCTCTAGAGTTGCCATCTGTTCTTCAATTGGTATCAGAGCTCTGTTCTCTTTACAAGGATTTACATCCTAGAGCTGATCCATGGCAACCACATAATTCTTGATTTTCAATCACGGTGAAGGACAGTCCACTCATAGGCCTCCCCTATTTGATGGAACTAACTACACGTATTGGAAAACAAGGATGAGCTTTTATCTCAAGTCGCTAGACTTTGACCTGTAGACTGTCATCACTGACGGTTACAAAAAGCCCGCCAGAATAGTTGTCAACGGTGATCTTGTTGAGAAATCACATGACAAGTATTCTGACGAGGAGAAGAAACAGGCAAGTCTAGACGCGAGAGCTATTAATGCTTTATTCTGTGCTATAGACAGGAATGAGTTCAACAGGATATCTACATGCACCACATCTTACGAAGTGTGGAAACTCCTAGAAGTGACGCATGAAGGAACCACCCAAGTCAAGGAATCCAAGATAAGCCGTCTCACTCAAGAATACGAAGCTTTCAAGATGAAGCCAAACGAGACGATCACGCAAATGTTCACAAGATTCCTCGACATCATCAACCCCCTGTCTTCACTTGGAAAGCAATATTCAAATCACGAGAAGATTCGCAAGCTACTTAGGGGGCTACCAAAAATTTGGAACCCTAAGGTGACAGCCATCATTGAAGGAAATGATCTCACAACCATGTCCATGGAGACCTTGATGGAAAAGCTAATGACTCATGAGCTTGACCTCAAGGACTTCGAAGAGCCTGCTCCTAAGGCTAAGGAGATCGTACTCAAAGCTCACCGACGGAGGGCTGAACCCGAAGAGACGGATGACGACAACTCAGAAGACGATGATCAAGCTCTTATGGTCCGCAACTTCAAGAAATTCCTTCGCTTCAATCGAAGAAAGAAGGAACCACAAGAAGATGGCGAAGAAGAGCCAACCTGCTACGGTTGCAAGAAGACTGGACACGTCCGAAAAGACTGTCCATTCTTAAAGAAAGGCAACCGCTATGAGAAGCCATACAAGAAGACCTCCTCAAAGAAATATGCCAACACAAGCATTTGGCATGAAAGCGAAGCTAGTGACTCCGAGGAAGAAAAGGACTCTCCTCAAGATACGGCTAATGTGTGCCTAATGGCGACGTCCGATAAGGTATCAAACGAAACTCTTGACGACTTCTCTTTTGATGAACTTGGCGATGCTTTCACCGATTTACTCGATGATCACAAAAAGATCATTGGTAAATACAAACATGCCAAGGACAAAATCAAAAGTCATGAAGTCGAAATTCAAAGACTGTCTTTATTGCTTGATAATATTAGAGACACTTCACCTACGGAAGTCACAGATGAAGTATCTAAGCTTAAACTAAGCCTTCATGATGCCGAAGCACGTATTGAGCAACAAACACAAGAAATCACAACACTCAACACGATGCTTGCTGAAGAAAAGAGTAGACACAAGATTTCTATGACTAAGATATATGGTTTAAATGCTAAGGTTACTGAACTGCAGGCTGTCTCTAAGAGATTAGAGACTAAATTGGGAAAACAGGTTGTTCAACCTCAAACCCAATTACATGAGACACACACAAAGCATAACATTTCTCATACTAGTCTTCCACGTCATTCATCTACAATACGTAACCATGCTTTCATGTACACACACTTTCATAAAACACACAAACCACATACACGTAGAAATAACTCTCATATGATACACAATTATCATGCTACACATAGATACAATCATCACAATGTTGCACAAAGACAATCAACATCATTCTACATATAGGCATCATCACCATGCTGCTCCATATAGACATTATCACCATGCTACTCCATATTACTCTGATGTTCCACATAGACAATATCACCATGCCACTCCACATCACTCTATGTATAGTCATCATCACCATGCTAATCATCATACTTCTCCTCATTATAGACATCATCAGCATGCTCCTAATGTAAATAGGAATGCTATATGTACTTATTGTGGTTTACATGGACACATATTACCACAATGTAGGATTAGAAGATTAGTAGATAGAAAGATATATGCATGGTTTCCAAAAACTAACTTTTCAGGACCCTCAAAAACTTGGGTACCAAAGGTCACATCTACTCTTGATGTAGGTGGACCTTCCCTCCTCAACTAAGAGTAAGTGGATTCTCGATAGTGGATGCTCGCGACATATGACGGGAGACGCACATCTTTTCGTATCACTATCGATGAAGAGAGAAGGATATGTATCCTTCGGTAATAACCTAAAAGGTTATATTATAGGTAATGGTATTATTGGCTATCCTCCCTCTCCCGTAATAAAGGATGTCTGCCTAGTGACCGAGTTAAAGCATAACTTGCTCAGCATCAGTCATCTTGCTGACCATGGTTATGACATTAACTTTGGTCAAAACAAATGCCTTATTTATGATAGGTCAACGGAAGACATTGCTTTTGAAGGGGTAAGAGAGGATAATATTTATATTTTCTATTTGTCTGGAAATACTAACAATGCAGGTAGATGCTTATTTGCTCATAAAGATGAATGACTACTATGGCACCAGCATCTTGGTCATGCCAATATGGATACCATATCCAGGCTATCGACCAAGAAGCTAGTTAGAGGCTTGCCCGACATTACATTCAAAAAGGACATCGTATGTGCCAAATGTGAGTTGAATAAGGCAACCAAGTCATCTTTTCATTCCATAAACTCTGTAAGCACTACTAGACCCTTGCAACTACTCCATATGGATTTATTTGGCCCTAGTAGAGTAGCCAGTCTTGGTGGAAAACTCTATGCCTTTGTTATTGTTGATGACTTTTCAAGAATACTTGGGTTTTCTTTCTTACTTATAAAAGTGATGCAATTTCAGTTTTCAAGATTTTTGTAAAGAAAGTTCAAAACGAAAAAGTCTACATGAGTACTCGAATCCGAAGTGATCATGGAGGCGAGTTCGAAAATTCTGATTTTGAAAGGTTTTGTGATTCTAATGGTTTTGATCATGAGTTTTCTTGTCCAAGAATTCCTCAACAAAATGGTGTTGTGGAGCGGAAGAATAGGACTCTTGGCGATATGGTCAGAGTTATGTTGAACAAGTTTTCACTTCCGAAATATTTTTGGGCTGAAGCTGTCAGTACAACATGCCACATTTTAAATAGGGTGCTTATTCGTCCTATTACGAAGAAAACACCCTATGAGCTTTGGTTTGGGAGAACCCCAAATGTTTCTTATTTTAGAGTTTTTGGATGTAGATGTTTTATCCTTAACACCAAAGACAACTTAGGCAAATTTGATGCCAAAGCTAACGATGGTATTTTCCTTGGCTATGCTGCCAAGAGTAAGGGATATAGAGTTTTTAACAAACGCTCTTTAATTGTGGAAGAGTCTACAAATGTGACTTTTGATGAAGATAACAGTGCAGCAGCTACTCTTGATGATGATGTTGAGCCATCAACGTCTACTCCAATGAACACCACAACCGAAACAAATTCTCTGGAAAGCTTGCCTAAGAAATTCTCTTTCAAGCCATCACATCCAGAAAATTTGGTAATCATTGAGGTTTCACGAGGAGTAACTACTAGATCATCATTAAGAGACTCTATTGCTAGCACTGCCTTTATTTCACAAATTGAGCCTAAAAACATTTCTGAAGCTTTAAATGATGAATTTTGGATTTCTGCTATGCAAGAAGAACTCAACCAATTCAAGAGGAGCCAAGTATTGGAACTCGTTCCTAGACCGGCTAATCACTCGATTATTGATACTAAATGGGTTTTTAGAAACAAAGTAAATGAAGATGGTTCAGTCACACGCAACAAAGCTCGTCTAGTAGCCGAAGGATACAACCAAGAGGAAGGTATCGACTACGATGAGACGTATGCTCCTGTTGCTAGATTAGAATCCATTCAGATGCTCTGTGCATTTGCAAATTTTCAAAATTTCAAATTATTTCAAATGGATGTTAAAAGTGCTTTCTTGAATGGTTTTATTAAGGAGGAAGTTTATGTAAAACAACCCCCTGGTTTCGAAAATCACAAATTTCCCGACCACGTGTTCAAGCTAAAGAAAGCGCTGTACGGCCTCAAACAAGCCCCTAGAGCTTGGTATGAACGGCTAAGCAACTTCTTGCTTGAGAAAGGTTTTTCAAAAGGGAAAATTGACACTACACTTTTCATAAAGTCTTTGAAGGACACTATTCTTTTAGTCCAGATATATGTAGATGATATTATTTTTGGTTCTACTGATGAAACCCTCTGTCAAGATTTTGCCAAGTGTATGCAGACCGAGTTTGAGATGAGCATGATGGGGGAGCTCAACTACTTCCTCGGGCTGCAAGTCAAGCAAATGTCAAATGGAACCTTCATCTGTCAGTCGAAGTATACAAAGGACATGCTGAAGAAATTCGAACTTGATAATGTCAAACCAATCAGCACTCCTATGGCTACTTCAACCAAACTTGAACCAGATGAAAGCGGCAAACCCGTAGATCAACGTAAGTATCGAGGTATGATAGGCAGTCTACTCTATCTTACTACTAGTCGCCCTGATATAATGTTTAGCGTTTGCCTGTGTGCTAGATATCAAGCAAATCCTAAGAAATCGCACATGACCGCAGTTAAGCGTATCTTTAGATACCTTAAGGGTACGGTTACAGTAGGCCTATGGTATCCCAAGTCAACATCATTTGACCTCATTGGTTACTCTGATGCTGATTTTGCTGGATGCAAGGTCGACCGTAAAAGTACAAGCGGTACGTGCCATTTATTAGGAAAGGCTTTAGTCTCTTGGTTTAGCAAGAAGCAGAATTCTGTCGCACTATCCACAACAGAAGCTGAATACATAGCAGCTGGGCATTGTTGTGCACAAATTCTGTGGATGAAGCAAACTCTTGAAGACTATAATTTATCTTTCATACATATTCCAATCTTTTGTGACAACACTAGTGCTATAAACTTGACTAAGAACCCCATTTGTCACTCACGCACGAAGCACATTGAGATACGACACCACTTTTTGCGTGATCATCAGCAAAATGGCACGATTAACTTAGAATTTATTGACACTGATTATCAGTTAGCAGACTTCTTCACCAAACCATTATCCGAAGAGCACTTCAATTTCCTTTGTCGTGAACTTAGAATTTTAGATGAAGCTGTCATAAATTAAAATACACCTGCGTAAATATCGATTATATTGTGATTCTCTTATAATGAACTTGCTATGGGTACAAGCCGAAAGGGCCCTTCTGACAACAAGGCGTAAAAGCCTAAGCGACACGGTGCACTAGTCCTCAGGACTACCGCTAGCTGGGATCCGGCCCCTGCAGCTAACCCATGGCAACTTCAAAATATTGAATTATGATTTAACTCCTTGTTTGTTATACGGTACATTTTGATTTATGACCTGCTGACATACTAATTTTTTTTTCAATTTCATATTGCTATCCTTCTACTTCTACTATCTGGTTTATTGAATCTTTTAAACATTTATCTTTATATCTTATATTGGTTTCCCATACTTAACTAATATTTCATCCTTTTAGCCTGATTTCAGTTCTGGGACAAGGACCCAGAATTCGGGCCGAACTCTGCCCTTACCAGAGTTCGGGCCGAGTTCGGCCTCCCTGTTCCAGAATCGGGGACTGTTCCAGCCGTGGATCTCATTGTTGATCCAATGGTCAAAATTGAACCCGACCAAGAGAAACCCTCACCTTTATTTCGGTTTTTCTTCCCTCTCCTTCATTCTTACCACCTCCTCCACTTCTCCTCCACTATTTTCTCAAAACCCTAACCCTAATCTCTTCTCTATTATGCTCCATTCTTCCCCAAACTCAAGAAGAAGGGCTTTTTTCCAATTCTCTTTCACTGTTCATCAATTATTTGAGGTATAACTCACTCTCCTTCTCTATCTCAGTTTTATCTATTTTGTGCTATGGCTCCTCGCTTGCTCAACCGTGGGAAGAGACCTCGGACCGAGGGTGCATCCTCGTCGAGTGTTCCTCCTTCCGTTGAGCAACCCATTGAACAACAACAACCACCTCATCCGTTGTTCAATCCTTCACGTCCACGTGATCCAAACACTTACGACGACCGACTTTTTATATCACTAGACGCATCCAATGACTGGTTTAGTGATTTTCGGACACGTCCGGTGTTTGCGGGACACCCCATAAATTTCACAATTTTCTCACAGTATGATGCACTATTTAATGACCTTTGTCTTGATGAACTCGTTACTTCTAATTCGGTCATTTATCGTAGTGCCATACAAATATTTTATTGCAATTTGACTCATGATGATACTCGTATCTATTCACGTGTTGCGGGTATTGATATCTCATTTGATGACTTTGAATTAGCTGAATATCTTGACCTTATTGAGCCTAATTCTTGGGAGAAGCTCGTTGAAGCTAGATCCTTTATCTTTCCCGAAGGGATTTCTCTATAAAGCTTCAAGGACGACCTATGAAGTCCTAACACACGTCCTCGTAAGCTTTTGGCAAAATACCTCAATCCTTATTTCTATGAGCTTCATCGGATCATTTTCAACACTATTCTACCCAAAGCGGGTTCTACCGATAAAGTTACCTACTTTGAGATATCAGCTTTGTACCATCTCCACTTCCATGTTTCCTTTAACCTCCCACGCATAATGATGGATTGGATGATCAACTGTAGGAAGAAACCAAGATCCTTGGTTTATGCTTTATATCTTCCTATGATCTTTCGTGCGTTCCATGTGCCTCTTGATAATTATCCTTTCTTACCTGCCCCTGCCTTTTTCTCCAAGGCAAGGAGGCTTCATGCGGCCATTGGCTCCCCGGTCGTATCTGAGCATTCTGAGGATGAGCCGGATGCCCCTCCTCTCGGACAGGATCCTCCTCCTCCTCCGGCCACTCTTGAGTTACTTCAGGCCATGCTTCGAGATCGTTTCACTTTGGAGGACGATCGTTGGACTCAGCTGGATTATCGGACCACCTTGCAGATGAGTGCTATCGGCAACTCACTGGATGATCTTCGATATTCCTTGTCTCGCCATTCTACCATGCCCATTCCTATGGAGAGAGACCCCGGTCGTGAGGGATTCCGTATCGATGACCCTTGGGTTCGTCGCTACATGGATCCGGATGCGACCTTTGTGGACCCACGTCGCTCCTTTACTGATCCTTCGGACGACGCCGGGCCCTCTCGTGCTCGTTGATGGGTTTTGGACTGCTACTTGAGGCTGCTACTGGAGATCTTAGATTATGTTTTCTGTATTTTGCTTTAGTTGCTTTTATGTAATTGCTTTATAGTAGACTCATTATGGTTTATGCTTTTGAGACTTGGTAGTTCTTTTATCAGTTTCTATGTTACTATGACTCTTGGGCATTATCTTAGTTTATATGCAGTTTCTTCTCTTTTGGTGTGATTGCCAGTTATTGTTTCTATATCTCATATTGCTATATGCCAAAAGGGGGAGAGATATGTATATTCTGTTTATATTTTTTGGTATATGTGTTTTTTTTGTGCTTTTGGGAGATATTCCTTATCAGGCCAACAGGTTCAACGCATTGTTTACGGGGGAGCTATCTTGTTTAGCTTGGCACCGATTATGGAGGAGCTATGCTTTTGTCATTGACTGTGTCCAGGTATAAATATTGAATATACATTTATTATTTTGTCAATTAACAATATGGGGGAGATTGTTGACACAAAGTCACAGTCAACCAAATATTGATAACATTGACTAAATAATACTTGTAATAATTCAATACGACACACGACGTCTACATCAAGCTCAAGTCAGACGACAGCTCAGTCTTTACAATTCAGTTGTTTATGAGTCTGTATTTTATACTTTTATTGAGTCTAGACTGTTGTAAACTGTGTCATGCTGAGCTCTTGAGACTTGACCTATAGCCTACCCAAAGATCCATAAACTCCACCATCCAGAAATAAGTCCATTGGTCCATTAGAACCATTCTGTGCTCTGGAGACAGAGTTCGGGCCGAACTCTGCCTCCACACAGAGTTCGGGCCGAACTCTGTCCCCTAAAAATCAGCAACCTAAAATTTAGGGTTAGCTGGTTGCTAGTTGTCCAACGGCCAAATATTTAAAATTTTCTACCCGAATTCTGGCCGAATTCTGCCTACAAAAATCCTATAAATAGGCCTAGAATTCTCTCATTTCAATCCATCCAATCTTCTCTTCTCTTCTCTCTTAAGCTCAAATAAGCCATACCCTTCCCATCTACTAGCCACAAGCTTCCTAAGTCTCGAGTGCTCAGCATCTCTCAGTTAGGAGTCTTGTGCAAGAGTTAAAGAAGTCGCTTGGAAAATTTCGAGCAAATCGCCACTGCGATCCTCTGTAAGAAGTTGACGTGCTCTTCTGAAGAAAAGGCACGGGTTGTAAACTACTATTTCACAAATAGTGGATTTAATCCTGAGCTAGAGTTCTTAGGCCTGGACTAGTCCTCCACGAGGGAAACCAGGTTAAAATTGGCTGTGTTTGCGTATGCTCTCTTGCTTCTCACTTTATATTCCGTATTTACTCTGATTAGTTTTATTTGTGATAGAGTTGATTTTTAATTGGATATTTTCTCTATAAACTCTATTCACCCCCCTCTAGAGTTGCCATCTGTTCTTCAATATCGCGATCGGATATCATCATCACGAGTCAAAGAGTGATGACCCCAAGCAACACGGACTAACTTAATAGTCTTTTTCTTGAGTATCTTCTCTCTTCGGTCCAATATAGATATGGGCCTCTCCTCATACGAAAGGTTGGTACCAACAACCAATTCCGAATGATCCAGAATGTGGCTCGGGTCTGGGATATACCGTCGTAGTTGGGATATATGGAACACGTCATGCACCTCACGTAGCGACGGCGAAAGAGCGAGACGATAGGATACATCACCTACTCGCTCCAGAATATCGAACGGTCCTATATACCTAGGACTAAGCTTTCCCCGTACGCCGAAACGAATGACGCCACGGTTAGGCGAAATCCTCAGGAATACATGGTCGCCCACCGAGAATTCAAGGGGGCGCTGATGGGAATCGGCCCAATGACGCTGGCGATCTTGCGCTACGCGAAGATGATCTCTGACTCTTCTGACCACCTCAACTGTCTGGGCAATCATTTCCGGACCGAGCATCTGCCTCTCTCCCACATCGTCCCATGCTAGCGGAGATCTGCACTTCCTACCATATAGTGCCTCGAACGGTGCCATCTGGATACTGGCCTGGAAACTGTTGTTGTACGAGAACTCCACCAGGTGCAGGTGATCTTCCCACGAACCACCGAAGTCGAATGTACAAGATCTCAACATATCTTCCAAGGTTCGAATGGTACGCTCCGACTGACCATCTGTCTGCGGATGATAAGCTGAGCTGAACTGGAGGTGAGTTCCCAAACTCTCTTGTAAGCTGTACCAAAAGTACGACGTAAATCTTGAATCTCTGTCCGAGGTGATACTGACTGGTACACCATGAAATCTGACGATCTGTCTGAGGTACATCTCTGCTAGCTGAGCCGTCGACTGACCAACTCTGAACGGAAGAAAATGAGTCACCTTCGTGAGCCTGTCTATAATAACCCAAATAGCATCTCTACCTGCCGGGGACCTAGGTAATCCAGTCACAAAATCCATGGTTATATGCTTCCACTTCTATTCTGGAATCGACAAGGGCTGAAGAAGTCCAGCTGGCCTCTGATGTTCAGCTTTAACTTGTTGGAAAACCAAATACCGTGAGACAAACCGGACTATCTTCCTCTTCATGCCATTCCACCAAAAGTGCTGATGAATATCACGGTACATCTTCGTACCATCGGGATGAATGGAATACTGAGAACTGTGAGCCTCTGCCATGATCTCCTGTCTGATGTCACCACTGGGTACACAAAGACGCCTCTCATGTCGAAGTGTACCGTCTTCATGGATACATAACTCTGGTCTTCGTCCTACCTCACACTCTGCTCTGAGTCGCTGAAGCTTGGAATCTGTTGACTGCGCCATCCGGATCCTCTCGACTATAGTGGACTGAACTTGCATACTGGCCATCAGTGCCACACTGGTAGGAAGGACAACTTCTATACCCATCTTCTGAAGATCTGCTAACAACTCTGGTTACACTGTTAGAAAATAAACTCCGGCTCTCCTGCTCAATGCATCTGCTACAACGTTGGCCTTCCCAGGATGATACTGCAGGTTGACATCATAATCCACAAGAGCTCTAGCCATCTCCTCTGACGCATGTTAAGATCCTTCTGGGTGAAAACATACTTCAGGCTCTTATGGTCGGTGAAAATCTCCACCCTATCTTCGTACAAGTAATGTTTCCAGAGCTTAAGTGCAAACACTACTACTGCCAGCTCCAAGTCATGGGTTAGGTAATTTCTCTCATGATCACGAAGTTGACGTGACGTATAAGCTATTACCTTTCCATGCTGCATCAGAACACATCCTAAACCTCTGCCTGAAGCATCACAATACACTGAGAATCCCCGGTCCCATCTGGAAGCGTGAGAATGGGTGCCATCGTCAAACCTCGCTTCAACTTCTCAAAAGAATCCTGGCACTCTGCTGTCCAAGCAAACTGCACATCCTTGCGGGTTAACTGGGTCAATGGCGCTGAGATCCGAGCAAAGTCTGAAACAAATCGCCGGTAGTAGCCGGCCAAACCAAGAAAACTGCGAACTTCTGCAACTGTGCGGGGCACTGGCCACGTCTTGATAGCCACGATCTTCTGGGGATCCACTTCCACTCCTCCTCTGGTGATGATATGACCCAAGTACGAAATGCGATCGAGCTAGAACTCACATTTACTAAACTTGGCATACAATTGGTGCTCTCTGAGAATCTGAAGAACAACTCTGAGATGCTGCCCATGCTCCGCCTCACTCTTGCTGTAGACCAGGATGTCGTTTATGAACACAATCAAGAACTGATCCAAATAAGGCATGAAGATGCGATTCATGAGGTCCATGAATACAGCCGGCGCATTGGTTGCTCCAAATGGTATCACAAGGAACTCCCAATGCCTATATCTAGATCTGAAAGCTGTCTTCGGAATGTCCTGTTCTCTGACTCTGATCTGATGGTATCCTGAGCGCAAGTCAATCTTCGAGAATACTGCTGTCCCCTTGAGTTGATCAAACAAGTCATCTATCCTCGGGAGAGGGTATCTATTCTTGATTGTCACTGAGTTCAAGGTACGATAATCTACACATAACATGGACGTACCATCCTTCTTTTTCATAAGAAGCATCGGAGCTCCCCAAGGCGATCCACTAGCACGAATGAATCCCTTGGTTCTTGTACAATATCTCTAGCTCTGACGGCGCCATCCTGTAGACTCTCTCTGACACTGGGGCTGTCCCTGGGATCAAGTCGATAGTAAACTCGATCTCTCGCTCTGGCGGTATTCCTGGAAGCTCTTCTGGGAAAACATCTGAAAACTCCTCAACTATCCGGGGTAACTGTACTGCTGCTACTGCCATCCGCAATACTGGAGGAGAAGGTTCAACTTCGCCTCGAAAAAAAGAAAACTCTGGCTCGCCTGGAATGCTAAAAACAACCCTGCCAATATGGCAGTCTATCCTAGCATACTGGTCTCTCAACTAATCCATCCCTAAGACCACATCATAATCGGTCATCGGAAACTCTATCAACCTAGCAGGAAACTCTCTACCGTTAACTACGATCCGACACGAGGAAAATACTCTATCTACTCCCACAAGTCCATTACCAGTAAGTATATTGAGCCTTACTGATAATGACTCGGACTCCAGTCCTATCCGTGTTGCAAATCGTGCAGACATAAATGAATACGATGCACCAGAGTCAAATAATACTGAAGCTGGAAAGGTGTTGACGAGAATAGTACCTGCCACCACCTCACATGCTGCTAATCCTTCTTCTTCCATGGTCAAAGCCAGCACTTGACCATGTTCTCTGGGTGCGGGTCCCCTCTGCTGAAAACCTATCTGTCTGCTCTGGATCAGGGCTTGGGCTTGGGCATACTGCTGCGGTCTCTGCTGCTGGAATGCCTGGGCCTGCGGCAGCAATGTCCTCAGGAACGGGTACTGCTGCTGCTAGACTGGTACGGGGGCTGTCCCCCTAACTGAAGGACTAGAGAAGGCTGATAAAGATGAACTCCCCCTGTTCGGACAGTTCCCAACCCTGTGGTCCAGGGCACCACAAACCAAGCATAAATCCTGTGCTCTGCGACACTCTGATACCACATGCCCTGGCTTTTCGCAGTGTGAACATCCCACTACGGAAGAGTGCTTCTGCTTCTGCTGCTGAGGGTACGTCAGGGTTGAACGTTGAAACGACGTTACTGAGGCCGCCCGCCTCGGAGCTCCAATGGTCAAAGCCCTAGCTGTCGGGGCTGGTGCTGAGGACTGATTCATCTGGCTGTGGGATCGCTTCCGACCCCCGGTCCTATCCACGATCCTCTGGAAGGTATACTCATGCCTCCTGGCTGCTCTCAATACCGCATCAAAAGTCTGATGCTCAAACTGCTCCACTGTCAATAAAATCTCGAGATGGAGCCCCTGCAGGAACCGCTGGGCTCTATCGAACTCGGTCGCTACCAAGGCGGGAGCAAACCGACTAAGTCTCGAAAACTCGACCGCATATCCATCGACCGTCCTGCCCATCTGCTTCAGATTGGTGAACCTCGTCTGGAGGTCGTACCGAGCTACAACATCGAAGTACTTGGTCTGGAATCTCTCACGGAATACTGTCCAGGCAATTGGTGCCACTAATCTAACAACCTGCGCCGTCCACCAGCTGCGGGCAAGATCCAATAACTGCAGGCGCACCACGACCACCTTTTCGTCTTCTGGAGTCCTGGCTGCTTCTAGAATCACCTCTGTGTCCTCAAGCCATGCATCAGCAATGATAGCATCTTCGCTACCATCGAAGAAGGGAGGGTTCAAGCGCTTGAAACTGTTGGCCGTGCTGTTCCTTTGATGACCTCCTCTGGTCAGAGCATCTGTCACTGCCTGGTGCAAGGCATCTCCTCGACGATCCTGAGAAGCTAACAATGTCCTGATGAGATCCACCAAGGTGCCATCATCAGGCTCTGCAGGCTGGACGGGCTGAACTGGTGGCTCTTGACCCCCAGTAGGCATGACTCTGGAGGCTACTCCTGAATTATGGGCTTGATCTCTAGGTTGCTGCTGGTCCACGGGAGGTGCTCCGTCTTGCTAATCGGTAGGACCAGGAATAATGTTGCTGAAGAAGATGACATAGGGAACAATAAGGAAGGATCAGGACAGATCAACGATACAAGCATATGATCAGGTCAATAATTCAGGGATTTAGAGGATACGGGCAGAGATCAAGGGCGAGTACTGATTGAGACATCTATTCGGTAAACCCTCACATATCTTGATTTACAAGACCTGCATGGGCCACCACTTAAACCATGTAACACCCCAGAACCAGAATACTGGAGAGCGGGGGCAAACATAGCCAGCTACGTATATTGAAGTGCAACCCACCTCGCTATACGGTCACGGCTGTCTAGATACATGAGGATTTAACTACAAGCCATCAGTCTCCTATGGTCATGAACAAGCCTATTGTCTCAATCTCAAGCAAGTAATAACAGTTGCAAGATGTCAGAGCACCAAATATATAATAGCAGGGCGTCCCATACATTACATACTTGGATGATCATGAAGCTAGTCGTACAAAATGTCAAGACTAGCAAGAGTTTCAGTCATACATGATCAACCCTAGGATTGTCAATCATGTTACAGCCCGTAGGCAGACAGTAAATAAAGGTGCAATCGAGCTAAACACGTGTTCGTCGGCTAAACGCCTCAAAAGAATATTTTTACAATAGAGTGGGAGAACCAAAAAAGAACCCACTCGTTGCCAGGGTTACGCCTGGTGGTCACCATCTGGCTGGAAGGTAGGTAGATCCTCTGGAGCTGCTCCGATATCTGGCCATACAAAACCAGCTGGGTCAGATCCCAGAAAGAGCAAGTGCCACAAAGGAGGCTTCACTTAGGAACTAAAACCAGCATATAATAAGTGAATATTAAAGATAATTATAAAAGAAACTGATAATAACAGGGACAACAACAGCGAATTGAGTACGAGAAAACCATTCAAGTAGCCAGGTCACAACCCTTAAACCAACAAGGACCGAGGTTGCAACCCTTCACCTGAATAGAAACCCGTCCTAAAAAATGTTGGTAAAGTAAAACATGTCGAGCATGACGTAGTGTGCAGTAAGACAATGAACGAAGAGAGGACATAGAACTGCTCCGAGAACCATGTTACAACCCTTAAACCAAACAAGGACCGGAGTTGTAACCCTTCACCTGAACAGAACTGGACCCCTGATCATTATTATTAAGGTAAGCATAAATAATCATGACGATATATGATAAGACAACCATGGGACTATTCAGATATCCAAGTTACAACCCTTAAATCAAACAAGGACCGGGGTTGTAACCCTTCATCTGAACAGAACTTGATTTCTCATCATTTATCGATAAGTAAAGCACAAGAAATCAGGTCATGTTATAATCTTGTACAGGATCAGGACAAAACTAGGCTGGGCTAGACTCCATCCAATCAATCACGGCCACGCAATGAGTACGGCTTGATACTTTAACTAACTAGGGTTATCACAGGCCTAGTTACTAGCAAAATGCAATGAGATTATTCCAACAGCCACAAGCCCTGCAGACCATCCAGGTTATCCAGACACAATTAGGGGATTGCATTCATGTGGGTACACCGTCCAAGAAACGCATGTACCCTTAAGTAGTTTGGTGGTTGCAACACATGTCAGTGTGCTGGAAATGTGTCCTACTCGACGGTAGGCTATAAATTCCATGATGGGACGCCCAGATAACGGGATTGCCCGTAGCTGGGAAATCTTTCCATGACTACTGGATTTTCTAGTTATTAGCCTTAGTCAATTTCTGTTGGTACCCTGACCGTGGTATTCAGGGGATACCTATCCTAGACATGATGCAAGATAATACTGATTTATTTGTACAAACACAATTGTCCATGGTGTCCAGGTCATTCATTCTTGTCATGTCATGCTGGCTATCGCAACAGCATATCGAGGTGTGTCATGTCAAGTTTACTTGTCAAGAGTGCGCCACGACGGGCCACTATCGTGTTCCGAGAATATGTGCAAAATCTACATGATTTAAGCCTTCACAGAGGGTCAGGAAACATGAGCATAAGTGTAGCATTTCAATATAATAATAATAATAGAATAATAAAAGAGGACAAAGATTATGGAAAGAGCCATGCGGCTAAGAGGGAATTGCATATACGGCAGGGAAGGGAATGGGCGCATGCGGCAGGGACAAATGGGTTCATGCCGCAGAATAGAAACAGGGACTCATGTGGCTCAGAAGGGGACAGGGGCACATGCGGCAATGGGATCATATGCGGCAGGAGGGAACCATGGCCTATGCGGCTGAAAGGACTCATGCGGCTGAATGGACTGCGAGCTCATGCGGCTGAATGAGGATGGGCGCATGCGGCTGGAAAGAACGATTCATGCGGCTAAGTGATGCGCGCATATGCGGCTGCGAGAGACGCGGGTTTATGCGGCAAAGAGCACAGGGCGCATGCGGCTGAAGAAGCATAAGTTCATACGGCTGAAGGCTACAAGTTCATGCGGCAATGGAATTCAGAAGTTCATGCGGCAATGGAGATGGATCTTATGCGGCAAGGGAATTCGGAAGTCCATGCGGCTGAAGCAGCCGTGCGGCTAAGACTGCCATGCGGCTAAGGAAACTTGCCGCATGAAAATCCATGCGGCTAGGTACTGCTCTTCTTCCCCGTTTGTCCGAGAAGAGAGCGATGAAGTCCATGGCTTCCAAGCTCCACTAAACCTTCATCTAAGGTCAGAATCCAGACTTTCATAGGTCAAAATGGGGCAGAAAGAAATTTTTTACAACATGGAACCATCAAAACTTAAAAATAACAAAGTTATATAGATCAAAACCCAAGAAATCAGAAAATACAACAAGCTTAGATCTACACAAATTGAACCATGGAAATTAAAAATGCTAAATATTAAAGTGTCTTAGAATCCCATGAGGAAGACATTGGAACAATAAAACTTGAGTTCCTTCATGAAGCAAGCTGCACTTGCCTAGGCTCTCTGGTAGGTGGAGAGTAATGGTGAGGAAGAAGAAGAGTTAATGAAAGTAAATGAGGAGAGAGAAGGAGTTGGTGGCTAATAAAGGAAGAGGGGGTGGTAGGTGGGGTTGGTCCACATGAAAAACTAAGTCAAGCCGAACCATGCAAACCGAACCGAACCAAGCAATGAAATGCCCAAATAAATCTTGCAATGAGACAGGCAATATACGTACACGTATACCAAATACGTAATACGAACCATGGTCGTTACATGGGACGTGACAACTTGTAAAATCAAAATGATGTGAGACCTGTGGTTAGTTGGTGAAGAAACAAGATTTAGAAGGTTGAGTGTTTAAGTCTTGCTATATATATATATATATATATATATATTCAGCTACTAAAAGAGGGGAAATCTATCAGGTCGTGAAAACAGAGAATAATGTTCAAACAGCAGATGTTGTCTATACCTTAGTTATTACAATATTAGAACATTTTACAAGGGAAGTTTCTGACAATGGAGAGAAGATAAGAACTCTCTTACAAAATCTTAGATGCCCTACTTTAACTTACTTTAGATGGTACAAAGATATTTTCTTGAGTAGAGTTATGCAATTAGGTGATGCTAATAATGCTCATTGGAAATCCAAATTTATTGATGGATTACCAAACTTGTTTGCCGAAAGGGTAAAAGAGGAATGAGAAATAATCGTAATGGAGTAGTGCTTATGATAAATTTACTGATGGTTATTTAGTTAATATCTGCATACATGAAGGTTTGGCACTTTGTAATGATCTCAAATTGAAAAATCAGTTAAATTATCAAAAATTGTCTGGATAAAAATAGTTAGGAGATTTATGTAGCCAATTTGCTATGAACCTTATAAGCCTACTTCAGATCAGAAAGAAAGATTTAAAGATTTCCATAAATCTTATAAGAAAAAGTCCTATCATAAAAATTCTAAGGACAAAAGGGATCATTCTTTTAATAAGAAGAATTATACTTCCAAGAAAAGGAAGAGTTATATATATATATATATATATATATATATATATATATATATATATATATATATATATATCAAAGTGGGTTGGGCTTGAACCAGGTTTGGTCGAGTTCTAACTGGGACTGCGGACCCCAGAGCAGATTTCGAGTCATCTGGTTTGATAAACATCTTTAGGAAAGAGTCTGCATAGGCTCATATTCCATTCTATAGTCGTGTTATGATTTTTTTTACTAAAATTTGACAATCGTAACAATAATATGACTTGGAGGAAAAGTCTTAACCAAACATCGACTCTTATTGTATTTTCAAAGGAAAACATATTCATAATTTATTATGATTATATTTTAATGTATTGGTCGTAGAATGCTATATAAAGGGACCTTGAGTTCCTTCATGACATCATTTTTCTCTCATAGAGATGTTAGATAGGTAGCCACCAATTGATTAAGATAAAGAAGGAGAAAATAAAAAGAGGTTGAAGAAGATGAAAATATGAGGTCTTCTTGGATGTAATCTCTAGGAGTTTTTTTGGATTTTCATTATGTATTAGGGGTTGCAAAGTTGTAACAATTTTGTACCCTTATTTTACTAATGACATCATTCTCCCAATGGTTTTGCCGATTATGATTTTTCATGTAATGCTTTTTTGTTCTTTGTGTCTTGTATTTTGGTCTTATCTGCAAAAGTCGATCGTCAGTTCTCGTGTTAGCGAGTTCATCACGAGCGCATTTATTTCTAACTATCGTTAATAAAGCACTACTATTTGAAGATTTAGAAGATCGATAATGGTGATAAAGTCTACATCAATGCTCAGATGGTTTGAGGTGGAGAAGTTCAAGAAGATGAAACTTCAGACTATGGAGGAGAGGAGTAAGAGATCTACTTGGACAACTAGACCTTCACAATGTTTTTTTTTTTTGGGCAAAAACTCAACGGCAATAAAGGATGACAGTAGAGGAGCTAGCGCTGCGTGTTACTAACATCGCAACCCTACTTTTTAACGAATAATGTCATTATCAATGTCAGAAATGAAAATATTAGTGGGACTGGGAGAAATGGAAGTGGTTGGATCTTGCAAAGATAGAGCATTCAGGAGAAGCTTTTTTTACAGAAAATTTCACATACAACACTAAACTTTGATGTAATTCCAAGTATAGCATTAAGTTTTATAAAATTGTAGAAAAAGTAACCAACCGGACTTCAAATGTCCGTTTGGTGATGTCACCGAACTTCTTCTTCCGATTAGGCTGAATTAGGAGGAAATTAATTTCTGATTAGGAGGAGCCGGACTTTTGAAGTCCGGTTGCTAACGTCAGCAGCGTGGGCCGGACTTCAAAAGTCCGGTTTATATATTTAATTTTTCTTCATTGGCATCCAACGGCTCTTTCTGGAGAAAATTAATACCAACCCCCACCCCGTCCATCTACCCAAATAAATAGGAGCACCCGGACTTCAAAAGTCCGGCTCCTTGCGTCACCTCATGACGTCACCTATCGGACTTTTGAAGTCCGGCCGCTCTCTAATTGTGGGATTAGCAGATTAGGAGGGTCCGGACTTTAGAAGTCCGGTCCGGTACCCGTTTGGCAATTTTCTAAAACTTGATGCTTCTTTTGTAATATTCTAAAAGTGTGATGCTTATTATGTAATTTTCTGCTTTTTTTTTAAGAAGGAAATGTTTAGCCTGACATGTTTACAGAATCTTGAGCCATCTCAGTGTCGTTGGTATCAAGATGGAGGAGGACATAGACCTTGTGTTGTTTGTCTCGCTTTCTACTTCATATAGGCACAATGTGTCCGACTCTCTTGTACATGATGAATACGATGGTACTATATGTTGTTATGGACACCTTATTGTAGCTAGGGCATGTGCATGTTTTTGAAGTGAGCAACTATTGGATGGTAATGGAAATAGAAGGATGTTTGGCAATGGATTTGTAGCGACATGATATTGACTTTTGAGTTATGGGACGGAAAATACGTTTACTAGGCAGATGTACTACATAATATGTGACATTTTCGAATGCCTTTTGACCTAGTGTTTACTCAATCATGCATTTTGCATAGTTGTTATTTCAAGTCCGTTCACATGTTGAAAGTTGTGCTCCTAAATACCATGAACACTTAGCTATAGATTCTTCACATATGATCCATATATTGAATTTCATTTGTTATTACTTGTATTCATCTTATTCGATATTGTCACTTATTTTATTTCTATCATGTTAGTCCATTAGACATACACTTGTAGTTTGTCTAGTTTCTACTTATTTTTTTTTTTTTTTTAATTCTGACTGGATAAACATAACATGATAGCTTTAGAAGAGGCCGATTCTTTTGAAGACTCACAGTCTAAAGTTACATACTTTTCCTTCATATGTTTTACAAACTGTTCTTTATCATAGTTGCTAGTACTTTATATTTCAACGGATTTGTTTCCCAGCAGAGACATTGTATTTTGGATATTTGGTGGATTTTGGTTAAATCTATTTATTCGAGACGTTTAGGCTATGTTGTTCTATTCGCATAGCTTCTTTGGATGTATGATATGATATACATTGTTCTTCGATGGATATGTAGGTAGTACTTGATGTTGTAGATCAATGTAATATGTGTTTGGTAGTGTTAGTATTAGTTTTCTATTGCGTATATGTTGGACGTCGTACTTAAGTATTTAGGAACGGATTGTAACATCAATAGCTTAAGAGAAAGAAAGGAAAAAAAAAATAGAAAAAGAAAGGTCGAAGAAAGTAAAGATATGATTTTTCGAGTCTTCTCGGTTGTAGTCACTGTTATTTCTTAAAATTTTCTGACACTTTTTTGTTCATCGTCCGTCGTCATTGTTATTGTGTCAAGTTCCTTCCTCTGTGCCCCTGTTATTAAGAGAGTTGAGGGTTATAATATTTTAGTACTCCAATATGTACAAGTTGTACTCCAATATGTACAACCCTTTTTTTAAAATATTGTTCGACGTAACGTGCGGAACTTTGTGCACGCTCGTTGCATGCCATTTGGACCTACTGCCCCCAATATTCACACACACACCCACACCTCTCCGGCAGTTCGATCCCGAGACTGTCCACCTAGCCAAGAAGATTATACTTCTCATCGCTGACCACAAGAGCCAGCTTAGTTCGGTAATCCTTCTCCCAAATGGGAAGATCACCTTTATTTCTATTCGGTGTTGGGAGATCGCATATACTTCGACACTACATTTTGTGATAGAGGGGGCTCACCCTTCGGTTGTGATTCTGTTAGGAGACATCACACTATTTTTTTAGGGGCAACACACATCTCAAATCCAAACACTCTTATTCCCTCTTCTAAATCATCTTCCTCTCACTATTCATCTTCTTATTCCCTCGTCTTCATCATCTTCCTCTCACGATTCATCTGATGAATCACATATGTGGGATGGCTTAGATTTCCTTCTCTTTCTCTTCCTCTTCATTTTAAAGTACTTCTTTCGAAAAAAAATTCAAATAAAATTGATCCCCCCAAAATTTTAGAATTTTTTTTCCTTTTGATTTCTAAAACACACCAATATATTCGAAATTTATTCCTCTAGTTTTGAACCTCCATTATAGGGATTTAGAAACTTCATAATTTCTTACAGTTGGGTTGGAGACGACGCAAGCAGACCAAATTCTGAAGTTAAATTTATTAGGACAAAATTTTCGGCAGCTAATAAATTTAAGTTCAAATTTTGTGATAGGTCATAACATTTTCAAAATGATGTTGTGGGTATGAAAAAAAAAAATGAACATTTTACAGGGGGATTCAGATAGCTAGGAGTTCATAATGCATCATATTTGGACATTGCATGAATAACTTGGAACAAAATGCACTTGTTAAGTACTAATCAATCAAACAATCGCATATATCTGCCTTTTTTCAATAGTTATCTAAAAATGAGCAGGTGTATACAGTTCTATCTTTAAATAGGATTTGGCTATAAAGACAAAAATAGGTCAAGGGAGCATTGTGTGATCAAATTAGGAGTAACGTCTATTGTCTAACTTGAATGTCAAGGATTTCAAGGGCCAGAAGCCCATGGGCCTTTTCAAACTTGAATGTTGAGGATGCATCAAACTTGATAGACTGTCACATGTACAAAACTTGCATGTTCTTCATGTCACAACTCATTCTCTCTTTCATCCGAGATGGTGCCAGACCAATAAAGTAGGCCCAGAAATCGGTTAATTTCCTCCCATATGACACGAAAATGTAAACAAAAATCCTATAGGAATTCTTAATTTTTAAGACTTGGCCGTTGGATTAGATGCATATAATCTCTTCTTCTTTTTCATTACAACCCACACACCTACATGTCTTTACAATTAGGGAGAGGGGGGGCCTCGAATCCTATCAGCCCCGCTTGATATTCATGTTGTTTTCCACATGAGCTACAAGCGTTGGACAAAAATGTGCATTAAATTGCACACCAACTCGCAGGTTGAATGGGACTAATCTCAAATAAGAACTCAAACTAATAACTTGCAATATGGATGTGACACATGGATTTCAGTAATACTAAAAGTGTACATATTTTACTCTCTAGTCCATGTATGCTTGTAACCCAACGTGGTTAATGGCCGAGTTGAAGAGCTAGCTCTAAAGCTCTTCATTCTCAAAGCATAATCTTGAAGTTCTGTCATCTCAAAGCTCAACATGCAATCGTCTCAATTCTGCTTGGAAAGAACTACCTGAACTCAGGGTTCTCCCGAGAGCAATCTCTTGTGGTTCGAACCAGCTCCAATGAAGCACCTCACTAATCATATCCTTCGAATTTATCTCTGAGAAAACCAACAGAGACCATCAGGTCACATTTAAGGAAGTTTGAAAGAGCGAAAGATCTACTCACCAGTCACCATGTTGTGCAAATGGAATAGTGCAAGCTCTATGTGGGCGTCTGATTGGCGCACCCACATCCGGCCTGCACTCTGGTTATCCTCGTGTCTGATTGGCGCATCTGCATACTCTGGTTATCCTCACATTAATTTCTCCACAGAAATTAAAAGTGCTTCCCCGTTGCTCGAATATGCAACCTCTGGAGGGATATGTCTCACTCTAACCAGTTGAGCTAGAGGTCCTTGGCGCATTACAAAACTAGTTGCTCTAGGTAAATGAATGATTTCTAAGATGCACCATGTTAGGTTTACTCAAAATTATAAGCAAACTAATGAAAAATTTCATCAAAGTACCATGTATATTTACTGAGAATGGTAAGTAAACTGCAATCCAGTACCAAGATGTAAATGTAAGACCGCTACAACATACAAACTGTATTTGTCCGTCTCAAAACATATCATGGTAAAATCTTGATACACAGAAGTTCCCCAAAAACAAAGTAGGAAAAGGGATAATTTTCACTTAATCAACCTGAACTATTAACTTATGGAACTCTAATACCCTGAACTATTTCTCTCGGCTACCCGTAACTTTTGTATTTTCACTCTAATACCCTGAAGTTGAGGATACTAATTAATTGCATCCACCATGAAATGTGTCTTATACATCAGATAGCAAAAGCTCACCTTGTGTAGAACCTCTAGATTCACACTTTGCAAAGTTTGCCAAGTAAACAAAGGAAAAATACATCATGTAAGCTAATGATCTAGAACACAAAAACAATAAACAAAAAGTGAAAAATAACAAAATAATCTAAAAAAAAGTGATCCATTGTTATCAAATAGTAATTCACAACATTTTTACTAAATGCATGAAATCACAGCTTGAACTACATTGTTTCATGTGATGGTTTTGTAGTAAAAAGTAGAGAATATAATTAGGGAAGACATCGTGTCAAACATTGTTGGATCTCTATAAAATGAATTATTATGGATTACAGGTTGGGGCATTCCTCAGTTGCAACGCGTTGCATCGTTTTCACCCCGGTAAAATGAAAAATGAACAATGGTGGATTGCTAGGTAGTCAGCAGTTTTTACCATCAAACAAAAAGTTGAACGAACTTTTGCATTTCAAACAAAAGAGTACAAAAGAAATCCTAAACAGAAGATCTAAGTACAATTATTTTTTATTCTGGAGAAGTGTGACGGTGGAGATCGAACGCTGCAGTGGTTCCTTTATGTTGGAGTGGATGGGGTTCCCAAATACCCCGGAGTGCGACGAGCGCCATCCGTGTGTCGGAGAAGTTCGGGGAGTGCATCGATCGCCTATATTGGAACATATATAGTAAGCAAATATATGATTAGATTTTCATATTTACTTTGATCATATATTTACGATTGGATCTTTCATATAGTAGTTTTCCATATATAATTGGACTTCCAATTATGGCAAGCCAATTATGATTGAATTTCCATTAAATTTGATGCATATTGGAAGTTTTCATATATATTGGCCTTCCATGTATAGATTACCAAGGACTTATAAATGTTGATGCATGCAAGTTGAAAATTATCTCAAAAGAAAACAAGAGTGATTTATAATATTTGAGAGAGAGAGGATTGAGGACTATTGTGAAGAAAAGATCGCTTCGAATAATTTTTCGACATCTCTTGTTCTTCGGAGTCTGCAATCAAATTTTCTTCTTTCAAGTGAGTTGTAGTGATCCGTGTTGGATCAGGAGGAGCTTGTAGAGAGTGTATTCTCTCTATTCCATTAGTGGAGGTTCTTAGGGTTGGACTCCGATCGTCCCATGATTTTTTCCGCAAGAATTTTTTACGTCAAAAATCTGTGTCTGCGATTGTGTTAGGCATTTTTTGGTTTCTGTGTTTTTGCTCGATTCTCTCGCAGGACTTTCTGGTTGGGAGAATGATTTCCGCGCTTTGTTTCCAACAGAGTGGTATCAGAGCAGGTTCCAGAGAGGTGTCAAAAGTTGACAGTCAAATCAGAAAGTAGAGATGGATGCGAAATCGGTGCGCATAGTAAACCTGAACGGTACCAACTATCATTATTGGCGGAGCAAGATGAAAAATTTGTTGTTCGTCAAGAAGCCGCATCTTCCAGTATTTGCGTCCGAGAAGCCCAGTGACAAATCCGATGAGGACTGGAACTTCGAACATATACAGATGTGTGGGTACATGCGACAGTTCGTTGACGAGAACGTGTACAACCACATTGCTAATATTGAGCATGCGAAGACTCTGTGGGAGAAGCTGGAATCTTTGTACGCAAAAAATCGGGGTAAACAAACTGTTCCTGATTTGGATGATGATGGGTCTGCAGTACAAAGATGGTGCGTCCATTATGGATTATTTGAGTGAGTTCCAGGGTGTGAAGGACCAGCTATCCTCGATGGGAGTCAAATTCCATGACGAGTTTTAGGGACTTTGGTTGCTATGTACATTGCCAGACTCGTGGGAGACCGTACGAGTATCTATGATCGCTTCTGCTCCGAAATGCGTAGTCAGTCTGGAGTTTGCCAAGAACGGGGTGCTGAATGAAGAGATGCGGAGACGTTCTCAAGGCACTTCATCCATATCCCACCACTCAGAGGCGGTAGTTTCAAAGAACCGCGGAAGGGGCAAAAGCAGAGGTCCAGGTGGTGGTAGAGACAAGAGCAGAGGCAAGTCCAAGGGTCGATACGAGAACTCAGAGTGTTACCATTGTGGCAAGAAGGGCCACATTAAGCGGAACTGTTTCGCTTGGAAGAGAGAGAAGAAGGACGACAAGGGAAAGCAAAATGAGAACACTACAGCGACGGCCTCGACACATGGAGGCGATGTGATCGTCGTAGGTGATGAGGTTGTCATGAACCTCGCCTGCGATGATAATTCTTGGCTGATGGACTCAGGTATTTCAGCGCACGTATCTTACAATAGGGCATTATTTGCCACTTACACAACAGGCGACTGTGGAGTGTTGAAGATGGACAACGAAGATGTGTCGAAGGCAGTTGTCATTGGAGATGTGCATTTGAGGACGAAGATGGGTACAGTTCTTGTTCTCAAAGATGTCTGTCATGTCCCTGATATCCGTTTCAACCTGGTGTCGGTTGGAAGGTTGGATGACAAGGGTTTCTTCAATCTCTTCGGGAACGATCAGTGGAAGCTTTCCAGAGGTTCAATGGTGAATGCCAGAGGAAGCAAAAAGTCCATACTCTATTATATGGAGGGGAGCGCACAGGGGGCACAAGAGGTGAACGCAATCAGTGATGCGTCTACCGAATTGTGGCACAGGCGGCTCGGCCATATCAGCGAGAAGGGGATGAGCTACTTGTTGAACAGGAAGGTGATTCCAGGGCTAAAGTCAATAAAATTGGAGAGATGCACGCACTGTTTGGCGGGAAAGCAAAATAGGGTGTCTTTCCAAAGTCATCCAAGTTCGAAGAAGTCGGCGTTGCTCGAGTTGATTCACTCGGATGTCTGCAGTCCTATGAAGATAAAATTCATTGGTGGTGCTTCTTATTTTGTGACGTTTATTGATGATTGTTACAGAAAGGTTTGGGTCTGTGCCTTAAAGACCAAGGATCAGTTGCTGCCCACTTTCAAAGAGTTTCAGGCCTCTGTTGAAAGGGAGACGAACACAAAGCTGCTATGTGTTCGGTCCAACAATGGCGGCGAGTACATTGGTCCCTTTGATACTTATTGCAGAAAGTAAGGGATACGACACCAAAAGACTCCACCAAATACACCGCAGCTCAACGGTGTAGCGGAGCGCATGAACATGACGCTGATGGAGAGGGTACGGTATTTGCTGTCAGAAGCAAATTTGCCGGACAGCTATTAGGGTGAGGCAATTTAGATAGCTGCTTATGTTATTAATTTATCTCCTAGTGCTCCTTTGCACGGTGATGTGCCTGATAAAGTATGGTACGATAAGGAGCCGTCATATAATCACCTACGAGCGTTTGGTGTAAGGTCTTCGTGCATGTACCGAAGGACGAGAGATCCAAACTTTAGCCGAAGACGAGGTGGTGCGTCTTTGTCGGCTACGGTCGGGATGAGTTTGGCTATAGACTCTACGACCCCGTGGAAAGAAAGCTCTACAGAAGTAGGGACGTGGTATTTGTCGAGGATCAGACCACGACCAACACTCAGGATTCTGAGATGCCTTCTGAGAGTGAAGAATTGCCTGAGTTAGAGTTATTTCGCTTCGAGCAGTTTCCAGAGGACATCGCAGAGGATTCAGTTATGGGGGAGCCAGTACATGGAGTTGCTTCCAACCTTGATCATCAGCCTGCTGATGGTGGTCAAGGTAACCCTCAGGAGGATGAGCATATCGGGGAGGTAGTTGCTGAAGGGGAGGAGAATGTTGATATACAGCTAGCACCAGTGGTTTCATGGAGGAGGAGCGACAGAGAGTGTCGACCATCTACGAGATACTCTCGGGTGAGTATGTGCTGTTGACTGACGAGGGAGAACCTAAATATTTCACAAAGGCTATGGATGTCACGTCCCGCTTCCGTAGGAGCGATCGTCCTCGCTAAGGCGTGATGCGGCACGAGCCTAGATTGCGCTCGTACAAGGCGGGTTCCATAACGGCCGATTACAGCAGCTGCGACGGGGTCATCGCACAGAAGTCCCAAGCAGAGACATTAAATAATAACAGCGAAAATTTGAAGCAAAATACAAGTTATTCAAAAGAAGCTCTTTATTGATATTGAAACAAAGGTTACAAAGGGCGCAAGGCCAAGATTACAAGTCACTCAAGCTCACTTTTCTCACATTACAAGTCACTCAGCTCTCTCTCATCTCTCAAATACAAGTCTTGAGCCAGCGGATGCTTCGGAAGGCGACGTCCATACATTATGTCCCGTATAGGTCTTGACTCCATGCGGCTACACGCTTCGAATCGCCAAGGAACTCCGTGTCTCGACGCATCCAAGCGAGCTCCGCGTCACGAGCTTCTACCTGTGCCTGCACATGAAAACTATGTGGGTGTCAGTACTCAACTGTACTGGTGGAATGAGCTCTTCGCCCATCCATACAAAACCGACACGTTCATTTACTTTGTGCAACATAGTCCCTTTATGATTGTCTTTCTACTCTTGCCTTAGGATCAGTTTTAGGACAGACGCTTTGGCCTATTTTGTGTCTCAAGACCATCCGGTGCTTGCATCAACGTTAACCTATCAAGTAGTGCTTGCCTTTTGGCCCGTAATCAAAGACGCAACTACTCGGTGAGACTCCATTTCTATGTGCCCGTGCTACAAATCCATCGTGCCGTGTCTCGCAACTCAGTGTGACTTAACCATATCGTCGCCTCGCGGCCCTTGCTACTTTGATCACCAACTGACCCAATCAAGACTTGTGGGCTAAGTGTCACTCGACCGACTTTGCCTTGCGGCGTTTCCTGACTTAAACTCAAGATGACTCAAATCCAACTTATGCAACTTATATGCCGACAACTTAAGACTCGACGCCACATCTCGTGCCGAAGCACGGTATCTTTGTTGCAGCCAAATCTTAGGCCCAAACATTGTCTTTCGATCGTGCACGCATTCGACTCGACTCATTGATATAGTGAACACCACACTCGACTCAATCCAAAGGCATACACGCGGATCGCCGCCCATGCCGACTCATCTATATGAACTAGTCACTAGTGCCCAGCGCTATAATGGACTCCCTTTGTAGCTTTTGATTAGACGGACGCCCCTTGCTGGTGCGAGTAGCTAGCTCCGCTGCAAGTTCCCGCCTAACCCGTGCGGTCATCTAGCACAGCTATGATGTCTACCATCGAAACGGTTCCCATGGGCCGCCTGGGTCGCCGTTCGAGAAACTGTTTTATTTTACCTTGTACAAGTTGTCCAATGACCATGCAAGACTCGACTCAAACTGACGTCTCACACAGTCAATCTACTTCTAGTGTTACCATCTCTTTCAGGGCCAAGTTCAATACTTCTCACATCTGAGACCTTGCCTCGACGACCCGGTCGCAAGCATTCTTCCTTCTTGCCCTATCATTTCATTCAACTCAGGAACGACTATTTGAAGGCCCTCCTTCCAACTCAATTTAATCAACCGTGGCTCGTGCCTTAAAAACACTAAGTCCGTGACATCGTGCCTTAAACCAACTTGAACTCTATGTGACACCATCGTCCAAGTCATACTCTATATGACGGGCCTTGAGACCGTAAGACTGTGGTTATATCCCGTCGTAGAACTCATAGGACCGTGCTTGCTACTACTCTGATAGCCTAACATAACTTGCCTAACTTAACTTTGCAACAACTTGACGGACAAAGGCTGCGTCAAGCTTTGCCTTGATGGAACGTGCCGTGCATGTGTCCGGCTTGAACAAATAAGTTATTTGGTTGCCTAGACTTATGCCACAAGCTGTGCAATGCAGCTTAACCAATAGGACGGGCAAAGGCTATGCCAAGCCTTGGACAATGGATCGTGCATGCTCTATCAAGCATTCATGCGAACGACGCCTGTGACTTAGGCTACGTTCATAACTTCTTCTACTCAACCAACTTTCCTTCTCCCAAGCCACGGGACGAAGGATCGAGTGTCATTTTCAAAGCACGCCGTGCACCAACTCTAAGCCGACCGTTGTACCTTTCCATATTCTAACTCAATACGATCCATCGAGATTATTCCCTTAGCTATGTGGATTCGTCTCTTTTATTATCAAGCCTACTTGTGCAAGTTGAAAACATGCGATTTATTATGTGAAGGTAAAGATGAGACGAGTTCACCGAAACTATCCCACCTGAGCGAGCGATCGCCTCGACCGAGCGATGTCTTCGAGCAGCCGTTGCAAGGTTAAGTCCAAACGCCGTTGGCGTTCCGATTCCTCCGATTGACTGAGCGGGACGGGACACTACAATGGACGACGAACAAAGACAGAAGTGGATGGAGGCTATACAGAAGGAGATGAGTTGACAGATTATGCTAGTCGCCCTCGATACAAAGCGAGACTGGTAGTTAAAGGCTACGGTCAGCAAAATGACGTAGATTATGATGAGATCTTTTTGCCAATCGTCAAGCAGTCGTCTATTCGGGTGGTGCTAGCATTGACAGCCAGTTTCGACTTGGAGGTCGAGCAGATGGACGTGAAGATGATATTCCTCCACGGTGATCTTGAGCAGTTGTACATAGAACAGCCAAAGGGATTCTGTGAGAAGGGCAAGTCACCCTTGGTCTGCTGGTTGAGGAAGAGCTTGTATGGTCTGAAATAGGCTCCGAGACAGTGGTACAAGAAGTTCGAGTCGTTTATGGGAGAGCATGGTTATGCACGGACGACGTTTGATCACTGTGTATTCGTCAGGTACTTTGTCGATGATGATTTCATCATTTCACTATTTTATGTTGATAATATGCTACTGGTACGTCGAAATGCCACTAGGATAGCGGAGTTGAAGCGCCAACTGGGCGCGACCTTGTCTATGAAGGATTTGGACGCAGCAAGGACTATTCTTGGGATGGAAATCAGCCGAGAGAGAGTCCAAGTTGCTACACTTGTCCCAAAAGAAGTACATTCACCGAGTACTTCAGCGTTTCGGGATGGACATGTCGAAGAAAGTGAGTAACCCCCTTCGGCTCATTTTAAGTTCACTAAGGAGCAGTGCCCATCTATTGAGGACGAGAAGGAAGATATAAAGCAGGTTCCATATGCTTCAGCTGTGGGGAGTCTCATGTATGCTATGGTGTGTACAAGACCAGACATCGCTCACACAGTTGGCACAGTTAGCAGGTATATTTTCAATCCTGGAAGGGTACATTAAAGTGCGGTCAAGTGGATCCTACGATACCTTCAGGGTACTGCCAATTGGAGACTTTTTTTGTGGTGACGAGCCGAAGCTGGTTGGGTATACCGACTATGATATGGCTGGAGATATAGACAAGAGACGATCGACTTCGGACTATGTGATGATGTTTGCTGGTGGAGCAGTATCGTGGCAGTCATGGTTGCAGAAGTGTGTTGTCTTGTCGAGGACAGAGGCAGAGTACATTGCGGCGACGGAGGCTTGCAAGGAGTTATTGTGGATGGAGAAATTACTGCAGGAAGTGGGGCTAAAGCAAGAGCAGTATACTTTGCTTTGCTATAGCCATAGTGCCATTCACCTTATGAAGAACCATATATTTCATAGTCGGTCCAAGCACATTGAGACTCGGTATCATTAGATACGGGATGTGGTTGAGAAGAAGGACGTGACGCTTGAGAATGTACATACTGATGACAATGGAGCGGACATACTCACGAAGGTTCTACCAAGGAAAAAGTTTGAGTACTGCAGGCGGATCATCGGGATGACGAGTTCCTCCACCTAGTTGTGAAGGGAGAGATTTGTTGGAGAGGGTGGGGTCCCAACCTATGTGGAGAATACCCCGGAGTGCGACGAATGCCACCCGTGTGTCGGAGAAGTTCGGAGAGTGCATCGATCGCCTATTTTTGAACATATATGGCAAGCAAATATATGATTGGATTTTCATATGTACTTTGATCATATATTTATGATTGGATCTTTCATATAGTGGCTTTCCATATAATTGGACTTCCAATTATAGCAAGACAATTAAAATTGAATTTCCATTAAATATATGATTGATGCATATTAGAAGTTGCCATATATATTGGTCTTCCATGTATAGATTACCAAGGACTTATAAAATGTTGATGCATGTAAGTTGAAAAATATCTCAAAAGAAAACAAGAGTGCTTTACAATATTTGAGAGAGAGAGAGGATTGAGGAATATTGTGAAAGAGAGATCGTTTCGAATAATTTTTCGACATCTCTTGTTCTTCGGAGTCCGCAATCAAATATTCTTCTTTCAAATGAGTTGTGGTGATCCGTGTTGGATCGGGAGGAGCTTGTAGAGGGTGTATTTTCTTTATTCCATTAGTGGAGGTTCTTCAGGGTTGGACTCCGATCGTCCAGTAGTTTTTTCCGTAAGAGTTTTTCTCATCAAAAATCTGTGTCTGCGATTGTGTTTGACGTTTTTTTGGTTTGCGTGCTTTTGCTCCGCTCTCTCGCAGAACTTTCTGGTTTGGGGGAACGGTTTTCGTGTGTCATTTCCAACACTTTACTCCGTTGAAGATCCGATGACGATCGAGAGGAAATTGCAAGTCTTCGACTAGACGGCAATTCGGCTCTCTTGAAGTATGCTCTGACTCTCTAAATTTTCGGGTTGAAAAAATCTGGGCTTGCCAATGAAGATATGAAGACCAAGGGGGGCCAAAAATGAAGGAAGGCTCCTTCTATTTATAGGCCGGTGGAATGAACTACCCATGCGCTCATATGCGATGCGCACATTGGTTTTTGGCGGACAGAAGCGATGCGCGCATGTGGTTCGAACTGAATCTGTTGTGACTGTACTGTTGGACTGCTGATGAGCTGACACGTGGCAGTTGTTAGGATCCAGTTGTTGCTGAGATCTTGGGTGGTTGACACCCGTTCATAGGCATGACCGAGTCAGTGACATGTGACGCGTGTACGTTGCTTAAATATCTCAATCTGTTGAAACAGAATAGATTTGATGCGCTGACTGAGTTCAACATGTGAAAAAAAATAGGCATGGCCTCTGGGGCACATGCGAGGTGTAGTCAAATCAGGCCACGTGGCGTCACACAACTGTAACTGACAAATGAGTAATGATGATGTCGACGTATGTGCTGGCATAGCCGCACGTAGGATGGCGCTTCGTTTGATGTGTATCCGTCAACTGCACTATTCACGAGGCACATGCTACACCGTGATTGAACGACAGTTGGCATCTGACACTTTGCAGTAAATGCTGATAGGATAGTTCTGGGTAGCCATGTTGGCGCATTGAATTTGGGGCGCACCATTTTGATTTGGCTCAGTTCTGTTTGAGGGGCACATTATCTTTGGTCAACTTCCTCAAGCGCTGCCGCTGCATGTGGCACGGGGCTCGAAATGATTATTTTTAACTGGACATGGTCAAAATCGAGGTGGCAGATTCATCGCTATTAATGTGAGATTCATCACATTAATTTCAGAGCTTTTGACCAACTGCCACTTGGCGCATGGGTCTGACTGTGCTTTTGGCCTATAAATATGGGTTGAGAGAGATTTTGCTCATTCTCTTTGCATCCAACTCCATGTTCGAACCCGACTTGGCTTTCGACGGCCGTAAGCTGCTTCCTTGGCGCGTTAGTCGGTTGTGTGTTGCAGATCTTTTCGTTCAAAGAAAAGATCGTTCTGATGAAGAAAACTATTAGAGAACTGAGATGCGCCTAACTGTTCATTGACAGAGTTGTTCCTGCTCGTGCAACATCTCGACTGTGTTCTTCCCTAAGACAACGTCGAGTGCCAAGATGTTGATTACGGGGTTTGGGTTGGTTGTCAACCCAAACTGTAATGATCATGGTTCGTATTACGTATTTTGGTATACGTGTACGTATTTTGACTCATATTGCATGTCCCATTGCATGGTTTACTTTCGTACTTCATTGGTTATGGTTTATCTTGGTTGGGTTGGCTTGGTTCGGTTTTGTTGTGAACCCACCCCTACCTACCACCACCATCATCATTTATTAGCCCAATACTCTTTCTCTCTCCTCATTAACTCTTCTTCTTCCCTACCATTACTTCTCCACCAACCTGAGAGAGGAAGGTGTAGACAAGTGCATCTTGCTTCATGGAGGAATCCCATTTTTTTATTGTTCCACTGTCTTCCTCATGTGTTTCTAACCCACTTTAGTACTTAGCATTTTTCATTTCTGTGGTTAATTTCTTGTAAATCTAGCTTGTGGTATTTTCGGTTTTCATGAGTTTGGATCTATCAAACCTGCATATTTTTGCTATTTGATGGTTCCATGATGTAGAGAATTCCATTTTACCCAAATTTGACCTACGGGAGTCTGGATTTGGGTTCCTATTGTTGTTTGGAGGAGCATGGAGGCTATGGTATTTTTCATGGACATGTTCTCTGTGGGAGCTATTAATTGCACTCTGAGCGGCATGAGCATTTTTAGCTCTGAGCCGCATGAGCATTTATTTGCATGGCCATTAATCAATTGCTTGGCCGCATATGGCCTTAGTTATTTGCTGGCCGCATGGCCTCAGCTAATTGTTGGCCGCATGGCCTTAGTTATTTGTTGGCCGCATGGCCTTAGTTATTTGTTGGCTGCATGGCCTTAGGCATTAGCATTAAATAATTATATGCTTTTAGCAGTTGCTTGCATGGAATTCAATGTTAGCCGCATGGCCAATACAAAGTCAGCCGCATATGACCAACACAATGTTAGCCGTATGGCCATTTAATAAACTGCATACATTGCAAGCATTTGCTTGCATATATATATAATTGGCCGCATGGCCTTTTAGCTAATATTAATGGCCTTTCCATTTCAATTAGCTTGCATGCATTAGCAACATGCATTAGCAATTCATTGCATGGCCTTTCCATTTCAATTAGCTTGCATGCATTAGCAATTCATTGTGGCCGCATGGCCATTGCTTTAAATGCTTGCATGCCTTAGCATTTATTTGCATGGCCAATTCTCCATTTAGCCGCATATGGCCAACTCTATTTGCTGGCCGCATATGGCCTTAGCTAAGCTTGGCCGCATATGACCATTAGTAATAGCTTAGCCGCATATGGCCATTAATATTTGCATGGCCGCATAGGCTCCAATGCATTAGTAAATATTTGCTTGGCCACATGCATGCAATATTTGCTTTGGCCCTTGCATGCAATATTTGCTTAGCCGCATATGCATTGTGGCATGGCTCTATTATTTGCTTAGCCGCATATGACTGTTGCATGGCTCCATTATTTGTCTTAGCCGCATATGGCCAATTCAGTGCATGGCCGCATATGCAATTAATTGCTGGGCCGTATGGCCATTAGCTTTAATTGCGTGGCCGCATGCACATTTATGTGCTTGGCTGCCTGCACATTTATATATGTGCTGGCCGCATGAAAATTTTTCCTGAGCCGCATGAGTCCTCCACAGCCCTTGCCCCTGCTAATATTTAACTACTACATGTATGCTTGTGTCATATTATTTTTAATATGTTTCCTGACACGATGGTGACCCGTTGTGGAGCACCTTTGACAAATGACATGACATGATAGTGGCCCGACGTGGCGCACTTCTGACAGTGAACATGACATGATATATATCCCGAAGGCTGTTGCGACGGCAAGCATGTCATGACAAGATTGAATGGCCTGGACACCGTGGATGATTGTGTTTGTACAATTGAACCGGTAATGTTTGTATCATGTCTAGGACAGGGATCCCTGAGTACCACGGTCAGGGGTACCTACTGTAAATGGCTAAGGCTAATAACTAGAATAATTCAGTAGTCATGAGAGATTTCTCCAGTTACAGGCGATCCCGTTATCTCGGCCACCATTGTTGGACTTGCAGCCTGCCGACGAGTAGGGCACAAGTCTAGATTCACAGATATATGGAAAGAAACGAGGCACTGCTTAATGAACCCAAGTCGTCTGGATAATGCAGGGCTTGTGGCTGGAGGAACATCTCACTGCATATTGCTAGTAACTAAGGCTTGTGATAACCCTAGTTAGCTAACGTAGAAAGCCGTAGTCACTGATTGGCCGGGAGCGATTGTATGGTGTAGTTTCAGTGCTCGATTATTGCAAGCTTGATCGCATGATTGTCACTTTTAACAATAAAGATCAGAGGCTAAGTTCTGTTCAGGTGAAGGGTTACAACCCCGGTCCTTATTTGGTTTAAGGATTGTAACCTGGCTCCCAGAGCAGTTCTGAGTCCTCTCTTCGTTTATTGTCTTATTGCACTCCACGTCATGCTTATTATGTTTTACCTTACCAACAAGATTTGGAGACGGAGTTCTATTCAGGTGAAGGGTTACAACCTCGGTCCTTGTTTGGTTTAAGGGTTGTGACCTGGCTACTTGAATGGTTCCCCCATACTCCATTATGACTGTTGTTATTCTTTTACTTTCAAGCTCTTTTGTAACTATTTTAATTTCTGACGTGCTGGTTTTAGTTCTTAAGTGAAGCCTCCTTTATGGCACTTGCTCTTTCTGGGATCTGACCCAGCTGGTTTTGTATGGCCAGATTTCGGATCAGCTCCAGAGGATCTACCGACTTACCAGCCCGATGGTGACCACCAGACGTAACCAGGACAACGAGTGGGTTTATTTTTTTGCTCTCCCACTCTATTATAAAATTCTCATTTTGAGGCGTTTTGCCGGCGAGCACCTGTTAGCTCGTATTGCATACCTTATTACTGTCTGCCTACGGGCTGTAACATAATTGACAGATCCTAGGGTTGATCATGGATGACTAAACTCTTGCTAGTCCTCACATTTTGTAACGACTAGCTTCATGATCAGCTGAATATATAATATTTGGGACGCCTTATTATTGTATATTTGGTGATCTTACATCTTATAACTTTACTTGCTTGCTTGAGATTGAGACATTTAGGTTTGTTATTGACCATAGGAGACTGATGGATTGTAGTTAAACCCTCATATATCTAGACAGCCGTGACCGTATAGTGAGGTAGATTCCATTTCATTATACGTAGCTGGCTATGTATGCCCCCGCTCACCAGTATTCTGGTTCTGGGGCGTTACATGGTTTAAGTGGTGGCCCATGCAGGTTTTGTAAATCAAGATATGTGAGGGTTTACCGAATAGATGTCTCAATCAGCACTCATCCTTGATCTCTGCCCGTATCTTCTAATCCCTGAGATTCTCGACCTGATCACATGCTTGTATCGTTGATCTGTCTTGGTCCTTCCTTATTGTTCCTATGTCGTCTTCTTCAGCGGTATTGTTCCTGGTCCTACCGATCGGCAAGGCGAAGCACCTTCCGTAGACCAACAGCAACCAGAAGATCAGGCCCAGCACTCAGGAGCAGCCTCCCGGGTCATGCCTCCCGGAGATCCAGAACCCCCGGTACAGCCAGCCCAGCCCGCAAGGCAGGATAATGGAGCCTTGGTTGGACTTATTAGGGAGTTGCTTGCATCGCAGGATCGTCGAGGAGATGCCTTGCATCAGGCAGTAGCAGATGCTCTGGACAGAAGTGGACATCATGGGAACAGTACAGCGAACAGTTTCAAGCGCCTGAACCCTCCATTCTTCGATAGCAGCGAAGATGTTATCGCTGCTGATGCGTGGCTTCAGGACACAGAGGTGATATTGGAGGCAGCGAAGACCCCAGAAGATGAGAAGGTGGCCGTAGTGCACCTGCAGTTATTGGATCTAGCCCGCAGCTGGTGGGCGGCGCAGGCCGTTGGACTAGTGGCGCCTATTGCCTGGACAGTATTCCGTGAGAGGTTCCGGACCAAGTACTTCGATGCTGTAGCTCGGTACGATCTACAGACCAGGTTCACCAATTTGAAGCAGATGGACAGGACGGTCGATGGGTATGCGGCTGAGTTTTCCAGGCTTAGTCGGTTTGCTCCCACCTTAGTGGCGACCGAGTTATAGAGCCCAACGGTTTCAGCAGGGACTCCACTTAGAGATTTTGCTGGCGGTGGAGCAGTTTGAGCATCAGACTTTTGATGCGATATTGAGGGCAGCTAGGAGGCATGAGTATACCTCCCAGATGATAGTGGACAGGACCGGAGGTCGGAAGCGATCTCACGGCCAGATGACCCAGTCTTCAGCACCAGCCCCGGCAGCTAGGGCTTTGACTATTGGAGTTTCCCAAAGGGCGGATTCGGTTACGTCGGTTCAGCATTCGACTCCGACGTCCCCTCAGCAACAGAAGCAGAAGCAGTCTTCCCCCATGGGCTGCTCTTATTGTGGGAAGCCTGGACATGTTGTTTCAGAATGTCGTAAGGCTCGAGGATTGTGCTTGCTTTGTGGAGCGCCGGACCACAAGGTAGGGTCCTGTCCGTTCAGGACTGACTCATCACCAGCCATGACCAGTTTATCAGTTAGGGGACCAGCCGTAGTACCAGTCCAACAGCAGTACCAGCCTCCGAGGCCATTGCCGCCTCAGGCACAAGTCTTCCAGCAGTAGAGACTCCCGCAGTATGCCCAGGTCCAAGCTCAGATTCAGAACCGGCAGAGAGGTTCCTAGCAGGATATCTTCCCTCTTCCTCATGCCTTCAAATTCCTTGCTTACATGATTGATTGTTTGACTGATTGCTTAGTATAGCTTGTCCTTGCCTCTCTAGCCTCTTGATTAAATTTCGAGGAAGAAATTCTTTTAAGGTGGGTAGAGTTGTAATGACCATGGTTCGTATTACGTATTTTGGTATACGTGTACGTATTTTGACTCATATTGCATGTCCCATTGCATGGTTTACTTTCGTACTTCATTGGTTATGGTTTATCTTGGTTAGGTTGGCTTGGTTCGGTTTTGTTGTGAACCCACCCCTACCTACCACCACCATCATCATTTATTAGCCCAACACTCTTTCTCTCTCCTCATTAACTCTTCTTCTTCCCTACCATTACTTCTCCACCAACCTGAGAGAGGAAGGTGTAGACAAGTGCATCTTGCTTCATGGAGGAATCTTATTTTTTTTATTGTTCCACTGTCTTCCTCATGTGTTTCTAACCCACTTTAGTACTTAGCATTTTTTATTTCCGTGGTTAATTTCTTGTAAATCTAGCTTGTGGTATTTTCAGTTTTTATGAGTTTTGATCTATCAAACCTGCATATTTTTGCTATTTGATGGTTCTATGATGTAGAGAATTCCATTTTACCCAAATTTGACCTACGGGAGTCCGGATTTGGGTTCCTATTGTTGTTTGGAGGAGCATGGAGGTCATGGTATTTTTCATGGACATGTTCTCTGTGGGAGCCATTAATTGCACTCTGAGCGGTATGAGCATTTTTAGCTCTGAGCCGCATGAGCATTTATTTGTATGGCCATTAATCAATTGCTTGGCCGCATATGGCCTTAGTTATTTGCTGGCCGCATGGCCTCAGCTAATTGTTGGCCGCATGGCCTTAGTTATTTGTTGGCCGCATGGCCTTAGTTATTTGTTGGCCGCATGGCCTTAGGCATTAGCATTAAATAATTGCATGCTTTTAGCAGTTGCTTGCATGAAATTCAATGTTAGCCGCATGGCCAATACAAAGTCAGCCGCATATGGCCAACACAATGTTAGCCGCATGGCCATTTAATAAACTGCATGCATTGTAAGCATTTGCTTGCATATATATATAATTAGCCGCATGGCCTTTAGCTAATATTAATGGTCTTTCCATTTCAATTAGCTTGCATGCATTAGCAATTCATTGCATGGCCTTTCCATTTCAATTAGCTTGCATGCATTAGCAACATGCATTAGCAATTCATTGTGGCTGCATAGCCATTGCTTTAAATGCTTGCATGCCTTAGCATTTATTTGCATGGCCAATTCTCCATTTAGCTGCATATGGCCAACTCTATTTGCTGGCCGCATATGGCCTTAGCTAAGCTTGGCCGCATATGGCCATTAGTAATAGCTTAGCCGCATATGGCCATTAATATTTGCATGGCCGCATAGGCTCCAATGCATTAGCAAATATTTGCTTGGTCGCATGCATGCAATATTTGCTTTGGCCCTTGCATGCAATATTTGCTTAGCCGCATATGCACTGTTGCATGGCTCCATTATTTGCTTAGCCGCATATGCACTGTTGCATGGCTCTATTATTTGCCTTGGCCGCATATGGCCAATTCAGTGCATGGTCGCATATGCAATTAATTGTTGGGCCGCATGGCCATTAGCTCTAATGGCGTGGCCGCATGCACATTTATGTGCTTGGCTGCCTGCACATTTATATATGTGCTGGCCGCATGAAAATTTTTCCTGAGCCGCATGAGTCCTCCACAGCCCTTGTCCCTGCTAATATTTAATTACTACATGTATGCTTGTGCCATATTAATTTTAATATGTTCCCTGACACGATGGTGACCCGTTGTGGAGCACCTTTGACAAATGACATGACATGATAGTGGCCCGACGTGGCGCACTTCTGACAGTGAACATGACATGATATATATCCCGAAGGCTGTTGCGACGGCTAGCATGTCATGACAAGATTGAATGGCCTGGACACCGTGGATGATTGTGTTTGTACAATTGAACCGGTAATGTTTGCATCATGTCTAGGACAGGGATCCCTGAGTACCACGGTCAGGAGTACCTACTGTAAATGGCTAAGGCTAATAACTAGAATAATTTAGTAGTCATGAGAGATTTTTCCACTTACAGGCGATCCCATTATCCCGGCTACCATTGTTGGACTTGCAGCCTGCCGACGAGTAGGACACAAGTCTAGATTCACTGATATATGGAAAGGAACGAGGCACTGCTTAATGAACCCTAGTCGCCTGGATAACCTGGATTTGCTGCAGGGCTTGTGGCTGGAGGAACATCTCACTACATATTGCTAGTAACTAAGGCTTGTGATAACCCTAGTTAGCTAACGTAAAAAGCCGTAGTCACTGATTGGCCGGGAGCGATTGTATGGTGTAGTTTCAGTGCTCGATTATTGCAGGCTTGATCGCATGATTGTCACTTTTAACAATAAAGATCAGAGGCTAAGTTCTGTTCATGTGAAGGGTTACAACCCCGGTCCTTGTTTGGTTTAAGGGTTGTAACCTGGCTCCCGGAGCAGTTCGGAGTCCTCTCTTCGTTTATTGTCTTATTGCACTCCACGTCATGCGTATTATGTTTTACCTTACCAACAAGATTTGGAGACGGAGTTCTATTCAGGTGAAGGGTTACAACCCCGGCCCTTGTTTGGTTTAAGGGTTGTGACCTGGCTACTTGAATGGTTCCCCCGTACTCCATTATGACTGTTGTTATTCATTTACTTTCAAGCTCTTTTGTAACTATTTTAATTTCTGACGTGCTGGTTTTAGTTCTTAAGTGAAGCCTCCTTTGTGGCACTTGCTCTTTCTGGGATCTGACCCAGCTGGTTTTGTATGGCCAGATTTCGGATCAACTCCAGAGGATCTACCGACTTTCCAGCCCGATGGTGACCACCAGGCGTAACCAGGGCAACGAGTGGGTTTATTTTTTTGCTCTCCCACTCTATTGCAAAATTCTCATTTTGAGGCGTTTTGTCGACGAGCACCTGTTAGCTCGTATTGTATACCTTATTACTGTCTGCCTACGGGCTGTAACATAATTGACAGATCCTAGGGTTGATCATGGATGACTAAACTCTTGCTAGTCCTCACATTTTATAACGACTAGCTTCATGATCAGCTGAATATGTAATGTTTGGGACGCCTTACTATTGTATATTTGGTGATCTTACGTCTTGTAACTTTACTTGCTTGCTTGAGATTGAGACATTTAGGTTTGTTATTGACCATAGGAGACTGATGGATTGTAGTTAAACCCTCATATATCTAGACAGTCGTGACCGTATAGTGAGGTGGATTCCATTTTATTATACGTAACTGGCTATGTATGCCCCGCTCTCCAGTATTCTGGTTCTGGGGCGTTACACAAACTCTATTCAACCAACGTCTATTCACATGTCAGACAAGCTGCGCCGGCTGTCAGCGGCTGATTCACATGGCCAAAGACAAGGTCAAGTGGTACGTCTACGCTGCCTGCGCCTGCTGCCAGAGGCTCATCCATATGGCAGAAGATAAGGTTATGTAGTGCGCCTGCTGCCAATATATGACCAAAGTGACGCGCCAACGCTGCCAGCAGCACATACACAGTAGAAATGTTGTGCCCTTTTTTGGATAGTATAGAGTAGGCTTTTCTGTAATAGACTTATGTAATAGATTTCCAAATGAATGAAAATCACCTTCATGTAACAGATTTCCAATGAATGAAAATCCTCTTTTCTGCACTTTTTTTGGGGATGCGTCAACTTGGCTGTGACGTACGACGCATGCTGTTTGTAGCGCCTAGGGATGCGCTTATGTGCATTTTTGTTTTTTGGGCGCATGAATTCCATGCTGCTACAAGTAGTAAGTGACGTGTTGCACTGTTACCACCCTGATGCAATGTCAATTGAGTAATGATGGATTAGGACGTTTCCAGAAAGACGCACCACGTTGGTACCCATGTGATGACAAATAAACGAGGGAGTTTATGATATAAGATGCAATTAGGTAAGGACTTGATTCATGGGAGTAGGATTAGATTAGCTATTTGGAGTTAGTGGATACAAAGATTACGAGGAAGATTAATATGCGTTGTCTACAAAAAACTAAGTGGGTGCGTAATAAATCGAGGAAAGTTGATATTACTATATTTATATACATGAAAAAAAGACATAAAAACGAGGTGGGGTAAGAATAATTGTGGATAGATCATTGACAAATAGTATTGTAGATGTAAAAGGAATAGGTGATAGGATGATAATATTAATTAAATTAGTATTAGGGGAGGATATTATTAATCTTATCAATGAATATGCACCCCCAAAGTAGGATTACATGAAAATACTAAAAAAAGAGAAAATATGGATAGTTTTCGAGTAGATGAAAGAAAAAGTTAATATATTAGAGGAGACTTAAATGGTTATGTTGAAAAGAAGAAAATGATTATGATAGCGTGTATGGAGGTTACGAGTATGGAGTTAGGAATAAAGGGGGATAAGATCTTTTATTTTGCAATATTATGTGACTTTATAATAGCAAATGCTTACTTTAGGAGGCGAGATAACGTTTAATTACTTTTAAGAGCAGGTCCAATTTTAGCCAAATAGATTACTTGCTTACTAGACAGGTTGATAGACTAGTATATAAAGATTGCAAAATTATACCAGAAGGGACTTAACCCCTCAACATAGGTCGACGCTCTTAAATATTACTATTACAAAATGGAAGAAATTGACTAAGTTATACAAGAGACCAAGAACTATACGGTGGAACTTGAAAGGAGAGAATTTAATACTATTTAAGGATAAAGTAAAAAAAAAAGATGGAACATAGAAGGAAAGTCTAATTATGTGGTGTAATATGTCAAATTGCATAAATAAAGTAGCAAAAGAGATTAAGAAAAAAAAACTAAAGTTTTAGAGAATTAAGTTGGATTTATGTTGGAAAGATCTACTATGGAAGTCATTTACTTATTAAGAAGATTAATGGAAATATTTAGAGAAACAAAAGAATTTGTGTATGATTTTCATTGACTTAGAGAAGGAGTTCCTATGAAGTTAAAGTAGTTTACTTAGGAGAAGAAACAAATTCCTAGTAGCTATATTAAGACTATCAAGAATATGTATAATGTAGACATGATAGCAGTGCGAACCGTTTGAAGAGAAAATAAAGTATTTCTTATTACCGTTGGCTTATGTCAAGGATCAACAATTAGGTCATACATTTTTGTGCCAGTTATGCATGAGATTGCAAGGCATATCTACGAGGAGCTTCCATGGTGTATGATGTTACGCGCTTCTTCTTGCTTGGAGAAGGCACGCGTAACTAGACGATGGAACGAAGACAATGAAGAAGAAGCCATCAGGTCTTGTGACCTGCCGGCCTTGCTATTGTGCCTTATCGCAGGCGCGAACGCTTCTCAGATCGGGAGAAGTACCGCCTATTTCTTTGGTTTAACTTTTCTTTGATATTTCTAAATAGAATTCCCACCTCTATATATAAATAGAGGACGGCTACAATTTGTTGGAAAGGAAACTACATAAAACTAATAATATCTTTCCTTGACAAGGAAGATATTATTTAGCAATATCTTATTTGAAAGGGAAACTAATTATTACTAATAATATCTTTCCTTGATAGGGAAGATATTATTTAGCAATATCTTATTTGAAAGGTAAATTAATTATTACTAATAATATATTTCCTTGATAGTGAAGATATTATTTAGCAATATCTTAATTGAAAGGGAACTAATTATTTAGCAATATCTTGTGTGTCCCCTTTTGCTGGTCCATACAAATAACGGGTAAAGGTTCGCCCGAATCGACCCGTAACAATACTCCCTCCCTTCAAACCCAGCGCGTTCTCGCGCTAGAAGTCGGGATGAAGGCGCTCGAGGGTGTCGTGTTTGACTCGTGTAGCATGGTCAGCGGTTTCTTCCGCCCAACGAACCAAGTATCTCCGAGTATCAAGTAACCATCCGAGTATCAAGTATCTCCGCCGGGACTGGGTGTTCGCATTTGTCAGCAACCATCCGAGTATCAAGTATCTCCGCTGGGACCGGTTGTTCGCTTGGTGTGAGGTCGACAGTTAAGGCCGGTACTACCGTCGGTGGTGGACCACGGAATGGCTTCAGCAAGAAAACATGGGAGACGTTGTGGAGGCGGGTCTGGAGAGGTGGTTCGCCGCTAGTAGGAATGGTCATGACCGTGATGGACTGATCATCGTGATGTGAGAGGCCCGAGAGTAGGACATCGCGATCCTGGAAGGTGAAGCGCATGGTGAGGTGCCGAAAGTCCCACCCGATCTCGTCCAGTGTCTTGAGCCATTCGACGCCTAAAACGACGTCAAAATGATCGAAAGGGATGACCATGAAGGGGGCTGTGAAGGCATAGTCTGCTACTGTAACGATTAGTATGTCGAGCTCCCCGAAGCAAGGTAGCTCCTTTCCGTTTGCAACCCGGACCGTTCTTGCTTTTTTTTTACACCTGGTGTCGTGTGCAAGCTGAGTCGTTGCGCAGCTGTCACGCCCCAGATCCAGAATACCGGAGAGCGGAGGAATGACTTAGCCAGCTACGTATTACGGGTAGATGAGTATCGTATAATACGATCAATGCTGTCTACAAGACAAGGGGATGTATACTACATACAAGTCTCACTAGGGTTACTCAACCTCTATTGTCCCAATCATTCAATAAAAAGCAGTAAGTAGAGAACATGCAAGAATAAGCAGTACGGCATCCCAAACGCTCAGTCAAAATGTTCTTGAGATCTGGCTTTACAAAACATAGCCAGATAATATAACAAGGTATACACAATCGTTATCAGCTGCAGTCTGACTTAGTTACAATTATGTAAAAGTAAGTACAAGACAGTCCGACTAACATGTCGGTGCCAAACGGCAAAAGTAAAGTAAGTAGCAAAACGAGCAGGGGAGCAAGGAACCCACTCGTGTCCTCCTGCGATCATCCCTCTAATATTGACTATCTTGGGGGTGGAAGTAAGCTGAGTCCTCGGGAGCTGGCTCTAAATCTGGCCATAAAAAACCAGAGAGGTTAGACCTCAAATAGCAAGTACCACAAAGGAAGTCCGACATGAGGAATTAGAACTAGTGATAAGAATTAAGAATATGATAAATAAGTTTCTGATTTGCGACTGGGATTAACACAACGTCACGACACTTCAAGCCAACTTCCCAACCAAATAAGGACAGAAGTTGACCCGTCATGTCTTGACATTCTGCTCATCTCATTAGTTAACAGAGTAGGTACAGTACACAAACAAATTAATTTAAACAGCAATACAACCACTACGGCTTGCTAACTATCAGTTCCAAGTTGCCCTAGAAATAGGCAATAAGGGATTCCTCGGTTCTTACAATGTATGAGCAAGGCTAGTCTATCTAGAAACCAATTGTGCCAATCATGAATTAGACGTGTCCCAGCGGGACGTCCGTCATCGATATGCAGAAAAATATAAACAGATACCACTCCCTGCCCGTGTGGCAGGTTTGCAGTATCCGTGGGAACCAGCCGGCATGTCGGGGCACTAATTATCCCAAGATGGCTGTCATGTAAGAACTCGGGAATCCATTCTCTCCATACAATAGTTATTTTATTTAACTTAATAGTCCCTACGTTAATTGAAATCTCATGCCGTGGATCATGATCATTCTGAATGAGTACTTCCGTACATAGTACGATATGCATAACTCTACAACGATGCTCGTGCGGTTAGGTTGTAGGTCTTACATAGCGTAATGCAACAATCAAACCTAGCCACGGGATAATCATGCCTTGACCGTAAGGTACACATGCTGCTTTTGTAGAAAGAAGTTGAAGTCAGCACGTGTCCATATGCCAATGTTCGGGATCGGCTAATCGATCGCAATGGTTCATGGTTCATGCATGAACGTGTCTCATTCAATTCAATAAGACGACTAGCCAGTCTTTTAGTTCCAACTAGGAACGCATGATCAATCATTTAGTCAAGGTAACAATCTATGTCAATTCGTGACAAGGCATGAATGTCAAACTAGTATTTAGTATGGTCGAGTCTATAACTCTCACGGTTAAGTACCATGATACGGGATGCCCACAAGCCAATCAAGACACGGGACACACTCCACACAACAATATGTATTAAATACTAACATGCATCAAGTGGCGCAATCCAGCGAAATGTGCGAGATAAGACGAAACGCTCGAATTCGACAAATCGTGCGGGATAAGACAGATGGCACGATTTTATCATGCGGTTTGCGGGACTCATGCAGTCCGCAGGACACATGCGGTCCGTAGGAGCAAGCGGTCCGCAGGACCAAAGGGGGCCAGGAACTCATGCGGTCAAATACTCATGTGGTCCACAGGACCAAGGCGGTCAAAGACTCATGCGGTCCGCAGGAGCAAGGCGGTCCGCAGGACGCATGCGGCTGAAGACTCATGCGGTCCGCAGGACCAAGGCGGTCTGCAGGACGCATGCTGTCACGCCCCACTCCCGTAGGAGCGATCGTCCTCGCTAAGACGTGATGCCGCACGAGCCTAGATTGCGCTCGTGCAAGACAGTTTCATAACGGCCGATTACAGCGGCGGCGACGGGGTCGTCGCACAGAAGTCCCAAGCAGAAATATTGAACATGCAACGAAAATTTAAAGGCAACACACAAGTTATTCAAAAATATTCTTTATTGATATTGAAACAAAGGTTCAATGGGCGCAAGGCCATGATTACAAGTCTCTCGTGCTCACTTTTCTCTCATTTTACAAGTCACTCTGCTCTCTCTCATCTCTCAATACAATGCTTGAGCCAGCGGAAGCTTCGGAAGACGATGTCCATACATTATGTCCCATATAAGTCTTGAGTTCACGTGGCCGTACGCTTCGAATCGCCAAGGAACTTCGTGCCTCGACGCATCCAAGCGAGCTCCGCGCACGAGCTTCTACCTGTGCCTGCACATGAAAACTATGTGGGTGTCAGTACTCAACTGTACTGGTGGAGTGAGCTCCTCGCCCACCCATACAAAACCGACACGTTCATTTACTTTGTGCAATACAAGTCCCTTTACGATTGTCTTTCTAGTCTTGCCTTAGGATCAATTCTAAGACTTGACGTCTAACCAACTCGTTATGCGACGACATAGTCGTGCTATCATGTCAACGTGTATTTCGATCGAGGCAGTGCCTCATCGCTTAGGTACTCGACCAAACTTCAACTCGGGACGGCAGGGTCGTGCCATGACATCTATTTGTGACTTAACATATTCGAGACAGTGCCTCACCGAGGAGCAACTTATGCAAACCCGGCCGTGCCAATACTTTACTTATTTCATGTGCCTCTAGACCATTCTCGTGCCAACAACGTTAACCTATCAAGTCGTACTTGCCTTTCGGCCCATAATCAGAGACGCAACTACGCGATAAGACTTCATTCCCATGTAACCTTGCCACAAACCCTTGTTGAGGCCGTGTCTCGCAACTCAGTAAGACTTAACCATATCGCCGCCTCGCGGCCCTTGCTACTTTGATCGACAACTGACCCAATCGAGACTTGTGAACTTAGTATCACTCGACCAACTTTGCCTTGCGGCATTTCCTGACTTAAACTCAAGAAACTCACATTCAAACTATGCAACTTATATGCCAACAACATAAGACTCGACGTCACATCTCGTGCCGAAGCACGGTGCCTATGCTGCAGCCCAATCTTAGGCCCAGACATTGTGTTACTGACTGGACCTGCATTCAAGTTCTAGACCCAATCTAAAGGCATACACACGGTTTTCCCGTTCATGCCGACTCATCTATATGAACTAGTCACTAGCGTCCAGCGCTATAATGGACTTGGCTCAGGGGATTCGGTCCGCCCTTCCACGGGTAGCTAGCCCCGGAAGTGCCGAATCTCCCATGCGGTTATCCGGCATCCATCTTTGAGCCAACTCGCTTCCCCCGAGCCGATATGATCCCGGTGCCCCGACGATCACTCGAGAAGACTTCCACCTTGTACAAGTTGTCCAATGACCATGCAAGACTCGACTCGAACTGACGTCTCACACAGTCAATCTACTTCTAGTGTTACCATCTCTTTCAGGGCTAAGTTCAACACTTCTCACATCTGAGACCTTGCCTCGGCGATCCAGTCGCGAGCATTCTTCTTTCTTGCCTCGACGACCCAGTCGCGAGCATTCTTCTTTCTTGTCCTATCATTTCACTCAACTCAAGAACAACTATTGAAACACTTTCCAAAACTCAATAAATCAACCGTGGCCCGTGCCTTAAAACACTAAATCCGTGACATCGTGTTTTAAACCAACTTGAAACTCTATGTGACACCACCGCCCAAGTCATACTCTATATGACGGGCCTTACAATCGTGAGACTATGTGGTTATACCCAGCCATAGAACTCATAAGACCGTGCTTGCTACTACTCCTGATAGCTTAACATAACTTGCCTAACTTACTTTGCAACAACTTGACGAGCAAAGGCTGCGTCAAGCTTTGCGTCGTGGGAACGTGCCGTGCACACGTTCGACATTGAACAACCAAGTTACTTGAGGTGCCTAGATTTATGCCACAAGCCGTGCAATACAACTTAACCCATCGGGCGTGCGAAGGCTATGCCAAGCCTTGGACGATGGGACCGTGCATGCTTTATGAAGCAATCATGCGGATGACGCCTATGACTTAGGACAATTCGAACGTCGGGGCAAAACGACGGGACCGTGCATGCTTTATCAAGCATTCACGCGGGCGACGCCTATGACTTAGGCTAATTCGAGTGTTGAGACAACTTAGCAATTTAGGCCAACTTTCTTCTCCCAAGCCACGGGACGAAAGACCGAGTGTCTTTTGAAAGCACGCTGAGCCGACTTCTAAGCAGACCGTGGGACCATTTTCCATGTTCTAAGACATTCTGACCCGTCGGGATTATTCCCTTAGCTATGTGCGTTCGTAGCTTTTATATTAGCCTACTTGTGCAAATTGAAAACATGCGAGTTATTAAGTGCAGGCTAAGATGAGGCAAGTTCATCGAAACTACCCCACATGTGCGAGGAGTCGCCTCGACCGAGCGAGCCTTCGAGCAGCCGTTGCAAGTCTAAGACCGAACGCCGTCGGCATTTTGATTCCTCCGATTGACTTTGCGGGACGGGGCACTACAACATACACCACTCAGAACAAGTCTCGTCCTCGAGACTTTCCTGAATGCAAGCCATCGTACCATTTCTATGGCCAAGACTTAATCGTGCCCAGATACGGGACTATAACAGTCGAGCGAGGTATGCCATAGTTCATCGTGCACACTGCGCCTACGCGTTTCTTCGATTCCGAGCCACGCTCGCACTATTATCAAATTTTCCTTTAACACGATTCGAAATTCTCGACACTCTTCCATTCCTCAAGTCTTGCCTGAACTCAACGTATCACTTGGTTGGATCGTGCACGCATTCCAGGCGTCCCCAAAATACATGCATTCAGCCAAGCCGCATGATTGAGAATTCGTCATTCTCACTCAAGTCGCATCGTGTACATACTCAGGCGTCCCTGAAATATATGCATGTCAGCCGAATCTCGTGAGGGGTATTCCTATATTCGTGATTCACACTATCCATCCATGTCAATCCTCAAGATCAATCTTTTCGATTACTAACTCTTGAAACAGGGGAGTCTCGCCTAACCGCTAGGCCATTTCTCAAGGCTAAGTCCATGTCAGGATTGGAATCATAGTTTACCAATAATAATGCCAACACTGACCCCATCCTAGGGTCAAACCAAAGTCGGTAGTACGGGATTTTCTACCCAAGCTCGCGTCACTCAGATTTCTAAACATCGAGCACGATCACCTAGTTCGCATCGAGACATTCGTTACGCAGATTCGAATCTATTCAATCACCATTTCTAACCAATTCATGTATTCGATCACGAGGTCATCTAGCTCGACAATATATTGCGCCCCAATCTCACGTGAGTCCGATCATCCACGGTGGTTCATGAATCACCATGCAACGCTCCCGCGGAATAATTATTCTCATTAGAGCGTAACTCTTGCTTGAGTCTAGACTAATTCATTCTCGATATGCGGATTGGACCTACTCAATCCTCAAGTTCAATTCATCAGGCACACTGAGTCATTCTCGAGTCCACCTTCGCGTCAAACCACAAGTCGATGCATATAAATTGCCACGCCATGCAAGTGCAATCACCCCCGCTGTATGAATCACCATACCAGCGCTCACGCGGAGTGATCGCCCTAATCGGCGTGACGCATGTGCGAGGCTGGGGTTGCGCTCGTATAAGACAAGAACGTCAACGTTGTGGTTATCGTCGAAGCAATCCAAACATTTTATTTTTCATCCAAGCCAAGATCTCAGTTCGATAGTTTGATCGTCATACGTTCAACTAGAAAATCCTCGAGCCAAGTCTATATTTTCCTCGACACGTTTCAATATCCCGAGCATAGCATCCATCGGAACAATGACATCTTGCACAATCATCATTCCTTGAATCATAGTACCCCTGAGTTATCGCACATCGATCTTTGATACGCCTCAATACCATCGACGATGTATGTAACCTGACGATCTTCCTTTGTAACGAACTCCGGGTCGTGCAACTGATGCTATTGTCCGAAATGGATACGCCACAATTCCAATCGATCAAATCCGAAATCACAAGCACGATCCTCTAGGTTTCCTCGATCAAGACATTCACTTTTATTCATCATTCCGAATCGCTTTCTAACTTCCGTCGCCCAATCACAAGTTGTCCGAACGACATCTCGTTCGGGACATTCGAAGTCACGACCAACTAGGCGTGACGCGTTCTAAGGCTTTGCACGATCGCATCGTCTCGTCGACATACTCGTTGTTACTCGTAATCCTCGATTTTTGCTCGAATGATTTCCAAGACAAACCATACACCACTCGGATTCGAGCCATCCGATCTAGTCCTCAATCACGTTCGCATCATTCGTTGAGACATCTTTTAGATTCGTTCGACGAATCCCTGGCGTAATCGCTCACGTCGTGTCGACGTACTAAGTCGTTCGCCCTATTCCTCAAAATCCAAATCCAGTCTTTCGTGTACGCCTAAGCGTTAGTTCGATAGCGTTCCTATCGATATACACTCTAAGTGTATCTCCGTTCCCGACCGAGCGATACTTAATATTGCTCGCGACTCGTTTGCACCAAAAGGTCGAGGTGCGCGACACGCGGCACAACTTAGCCAAAAGGCCGTATGCATAGCCATCCCGTACGGACTATACTCCGAGTTTGCACGTTCATTTGCTAATGTCGACGTAGGACTAGTTCGGCACGCGCATTACTTGCTAACTTTAGCACATGTGTTTTCTATCAAGTCAAGTTGACACCGTTCGGCACAAAGGCCTACCAATGTGTCCGGCGATGGCCTACCGATGCGTTCGATTGAACGCTTGCACGAGCTTTTGAAAATATTTAGACTTATTGTATGGACATGCCGAGGGACAATCGAGAGAGAGAGCGCACACTTCTTTATCGACGGCGAGCTTTCAAAACTGAGAAATTTGACATGAAGTCCAAGGACGTAAAGCCGTGCTCTGATACCATTATGTCACGTCCCACTCCCGTAGGAGCGATCGTCCTCGCTAAGGCGTGATGTCGCACGAGCCTAGATTACGCTCGTGCAAGGCAGTTTCATAACGGTCGATTACAGCGACGGCGACGGGATCGTCGCACAGAAGTCCCAAGCAGAAACATTGAACATGCAGCAGAAATTTAAATGCAACACACAAGTTATTCAAAAGTATTCTTTATTGATATTGAAACAAAGGTTACAATGGGCGCAATGCCATGATTACAAGTCTCAAGTGCTCACTTTTCTCTCATTTTACAAGTCACTCTGCTCTCTCTCATCTCGCAATACAATGCTTGAGCCAGCGGAAGCTTCGGAAGGCGATGTCCATACATTATGTCCCGTATAAGTCTTGAGTTCACGCGGCCGTACGCTTCGAATCGCCAAGGAACTCCGTACCTCGACGCATCCAAGCGAGCTCCGCGCCACGAGCTTCTACCTGTGCCTGTACATGAAAACTGTGTGGGTGTCAGTACTCAACTGTACTGGTGGAGTGAGCTCCTCGCCCACCCATACAAAACCTACACGTTCATTTACTTTGTGCAATACAAGTCCCTTTACGATTGTCTTTCTAGTCTTGCCTTAAGATCAATTCTAAGACTTGACGTCTAACCAACTCGTTATGCGACGACATAGTCGTGCTATCATGTCAACGTGTATTTCGATCGAGGCAGTGCCTCATCGCTTACGTACTCGACCAAACTTCAACTCGGGACGACAGGGTCGTGCCATGACATCTATTCGTGACTTAACATATTTGAGACAGTGCCTCGCCGAGGAGCAACTTATGCAAACCCGGCCGTGCCAATACTTCACTTATTTCATGTGCCTCTAGACCATTCTCGTGCCAACAACGTTAACCTATCAAGTCGTGCTTGTCTTTCGGCCCATAATCAGAGACGCAACTACGCGATAAGACTTCATTCCCATGTAACCGTGCCACAAACCCTTGTTGAGGCCGTGCCTCGCAACTCAGTGAGACTTAACCATATCGCCGCCTCGCGGTCCTTGCTACTTTGATCGACAACTGACCCAATCGAGACTTGTGAACTTAGTATCACTCGACCAACTTTGCCTTACGACATTTTCTGACTTAAACTCAAGAAACTCACATTCAAACTATGCAACTTATATGCCGACAACATAAGACTCGACGCCACATCTCGTGCCGAAGCACGGTGCCTATGCTGCAGCCCAATCTTAGGCCCAGACATTGTGTTACCGACTGGACCTGCATTCAAGTTCTAGACCCAATCCAAAGGCATACACGCGGTTTTGCCGCTCATGCCGACTCATCTATATGAACTAGTCACTAGCGCCCAACGCTATAATGGACTTGGCTCAGGGGATTCGGTCCGCCCTTCCACGGGTAGCTAGCCCCGGAAGCGCCGAATCTCCCATGCGGTTATCCGGCATCCTTCTTTGAGCCAACTCGCTTCCCCCGGGCCGATATGATCCCGGCGCCCCGGAGATCACTCGAGAAGACTTTCACCTTGTACAAGTTGTCCAATGACCATGCAAGACTCGACTCGAACTGACGTCTCACACAGTCAATCTACTTCTAGTGTTACCATCTCTTTCAGGGCTAAGTTCAACACTTCTCACATCTGAGACCTTGCCTCGGTGACCCAGTCGCGAGCATTCTTCTCTCTTGCCTCGACAACCCAGTCGCGAGCATTCTTCTTTCTTGCCCTATCATTTCACTCAACTCAAGAACAACTATTGAAACACTTTCCAAAACTCAATAAATCAACCGTGGCCCGTGCCTTAAAACACTAAATCCGTGACATCGTGTCTTAAACCAACTTGAAACTCTATGTGACACCATCGCCCAAGTCATGCTCTATATGACGGGCCTTACGATCGTGAGACTATGTGGTTATACCCAGCCATAGAACTCATAAGACCGTGCTTGCTACTACTCCTGATAGCTTAACATAACTTGCCTAACTTACTTTGCAACAACTTGACGAGCAAAGGCTGCGTCAAGCTTTGCGTCGTGGGAACGTGCCGTACACACGTTCGACTTTGAACAACCAAGTTACTTGAGGTGCCTAGACTTATGCCACAAGCCGTGCAATACAACTTAACCCATCGGACGTGCGAAGGCTATGCCAAGCCTTGGACGATGGGACCGTGCATGTTTTATGAAGCAATCATGCGGGCGACGCCTATGACTTAGGCCAATTCGAGTGTTGGGGCAAAACGACGGGACCGTGCATGCTTTATCAAGCATTCACGCGGGCGACGCCTATGACTTATGCTAATTCGAGTGTTGAGACAACTTAGCAATTTAGGCCAACTTCCTTCTCCCAAGCCACGGGACGAAGGACCGAGTGTCTTTTGAAAGCACGCTGAGCCGACTTCTAAGCAGACCGTGGGACCATTTTCTATGTTCTAAGACATTCCGATCCGTCGGGATTATTTCCTTAGCTATGTGCGTTCGTAGCTTTTATATTAGCCTACTTGTGCTAGTTGAAAACATATGAGTTATTAAGTACAGGCTAAGATGAGGCAAGTTCATCGAAACTACCCCACATGTGCGAGGAGTCGCCTCGACAGAGCGAGCCTTCGAGCAGCCATTGCAAGGCTAAGACCGAACGCCGTCGGCATTTCGATTCCTCCGATTGACTTTGCGGGACGGGGCACTACACATGCGGCCGAAGACTCATGCGGTCAAAGACTCATGCGATCCGCAGGAGCATGCGGTCAAAGACTCATGCGATCCGCAGGAGCATGCAGTCAAAGACTCATGCGATCCGCAAGACCATGCGGTCAAAGACTCATGCGGTCAGCAGGAGCAAAGTGGTCCGCAGACTCATGCGGTCCGCAGGAGCAAAGCGGACCGCAGACTCATGCGTCAAAGACTCATGCGATCCGCAGGAGCAAAGCGGTCCGCAGACTCATGCGGTCAAAGACTCATGCGATCCGCAGGAGCATGCGGTCAAAGACTCATGCGGTCCGCAGGAGCAAAGCGGTCAAAGACTCATGCGGTCCGCATGAGCAAAGCAGTCCGCAGACTCATGCGGCCGAACTGCTCATCTTCTCCAAAAATCCGAGAAAGATGACCAAGGAACTCATGAACTTCAAACTTGCGTAACTCGGTCAAAACAAAACGAAATCTAACTTTCAAAGGTCTAATTTGGGTAAGATAAAATTCTCTACCACATGGAACAATTAGATTTTGAAAACAAGCAAGTTTGATAGATCAAAACCAAGAAAAACCGAAAATGACATAAACTTAGATCTACAAAATTTGAACCACCAAAATGAAAAATACAAAGAACTAAAGGGTCTTAGAATCATGTGAGGAAGACAATAGATAATTAAAAATAGCATTGTCCAACATTCGACAAGATGTACTTGCCTCTCTAAATTGGGTTAGGGTTTTTGGTGGAGTAAATGTAATAAGAGTTTGTGAGGAGAGAGAAAAAAAAAAGGTGTATAAATATCAAGTCAAGTTTGATCTCCACCACCCATTCCTTTCCCATACAATCTAGGCCATCTACCCCTTATCATGATGAACCAAGCCAAACCAAGTTGGTTCAACATGAACCGAAATAAACCAAAAGCTAAGCAAAAACAGAAAATAAAATACAGAAAAATATTTAGCATGTAATTAAAGGAATTAAATACAGAATAAATGCATGATAAATACTAAATAATTATAGTCAAGTAGTACACGTATTAAAAATACGTATCCCGGGAACGGAGAGTGACAGCAGCATTGCAATTGACAAAGTTGTGAGTGCTCCCCGAATCAACTAAGCAAAGAAGTATCACCCTGTGGATCTGAATGAGAAGCCGCATACTCCCCTCTCTATGGTCATGGACGGCTAAGGCGGAGATTGACGGTCGGCCGTCCTCGTCGAATTCTTCCCCTAAGAAAGCGGTATCTTCGGCTTTCGGTACCTCTAGATAAAAGAGATACAGCGATGCCCGGGGAAGAAGGTCTCGTCGCAGTTGAAGCAAAGTCCCTTCGCTTTGCGCTCGGCCATCTCAGCTGCGTTGAGTCGACGAAAAATCGATCTAGGGGCCGACGAGCCAGCGAAAGTTGCCTGGATGGCCGTCCCTGAGGTGCTGGCCGGCGTTGCCGCGGAGAGCCCTGGAGCGTGGGATCCACCGTTAGAGGCTGATTTGCTAAAAGAGGGGCTCGGGAGGGCCAGTCTCTGCTAGGGTGCCGCGTAGCGCGCGGACGGGAATCGCTCACCGCGATTGAGGCTTCCAGGAACGGCTGAGGTGTCGCCTTCCGTCTACCGATGCTCCGCCTCGCGCACGCATCGCATGGCCTGTACGAGGGTTAATAGTCAGTCGTGATGCACATCCTGGCCCATGGTGGTTATCGTCAAGCCGAAGATGTAGATGTCGATCTCCTCGTCACTGGACAGGCGCGGAACTCGAGACAGCAGGGATTGAAATTCTTGGTTGAAGTCGCAACCGTGGCCGTCTGCTTGAGGGATATGAGATCTCCCAACGCCCCGCGATGCATAGGTATGATGAATCGGATGAGAAGCTCGTCGTAAAAGCACCCCCAGTCGATCCAGCCTACCCGTCCTTGTCGCCCGTCGAGCCAGGACTGTAATGCCTGTGGTTCGTATTACGTATCTTGGTATACGTGTACGTATTCTTGACTCGTATTGCGTATTTTTCTGTATGGTTATTTTGGCATGTCATTGGTTGTGGCTTAGCTTGGTTCGGCTTAGCTTGGTTTGGTTTGCTTTTGGGTTCATCATGAACCAAAAGAAAACCCCCACCTACCACCACCATCCCCATTTATTAACCCCTCCTCTTTCTCTCTCTTCATTATTCTTCTTCTTCTCCACATTTACTTCTACACCTACCAGGAGAAAGAGAGAGCGAGCTTAGGCAAGTGCAGACTTGCTTCATGATGGATCTCAAGTTTTATTGTTCCATTCTCTTCCTTACTTGATTCTAAGCCTCTTTAGAACTTGGCATTTTCCATTTTGATGGATATTTTCTTGTAGATCTAAGTTTATCTTATTTTCGAATTTCTTGGGTTTTGATCTACCAAACTTCATTATTTTCATATTTTGATTGTTCCATGTTGTAGAGAATTCAATTTCATGCAGTTTTGACTTTTGTTTCGCTTGATTTCGGCTTCGGATGAGGAAGTTATGGCCAAAACAATTTTTGGTCATTTCTAGGTTCATCTGCAGCATAATCAGCATGTCGCAGAAGGCGCATGTTGCAATGAAGCGCATGTCGCGGTAGCCGCATCTCATGTCGCAGAAGGCGCATGTTGCAATGAAGCGCATGTCGCGGTAGCCGCATCTCATGTCGCAGAAGGCGCATGTCGCAGAAGGCGCATGTTGCAATGAATCGCATGTCGCGGTAGCCGCATCTCATGTCGCAGAAGGCGCATGTCGCAGAAGGCGCATGTTGCAATGAAGCGCATGTCGCGGTAGCCGCATCTCATGTCGCAGAAGGCGCATGTCGCAGTAGGCGCATGTTGCAATGAGGCGCATGTCGCGGTAGGCGCATATCATGTCGCAGTTGTGCCACATGAGGCGCATGTCGCGGTAGGCGCATATCATGTCGCAGTTGAGCCACATGAGGCGCATATCGCGATAGGCGCATATCATGTCGCAGTAGGCGCATATGGTGTCGCAGTTGCATGCATGTCGCAGAATAGGCCGCATAATGCATATTTTGACTATTACTAACTGTTATATGTCCTAATTGACTGAATTATTGCTCGAATTTCTCCCAACTCCCAACATGAAAGTTGTAGATCTTTTCCTTGGCTTCAAGAATAGGTCACTAATTATTTTATGCAAGTTCTCTCACTCATGATAATGTAAGAATAGAACACGATAGTGGCCCGCTGTGGCGCACTCTTGACAAGTAAACTGACATGATATATCTCGGCATGATGTTACGACAGCTAGCCTGACATGACAAGTATGAAAGACCTGGACACCGTGGGCGATTGCGTTTGTACAAATAAACTGGTACTGTCTTGCATCATGTCTAGGATGGGGATCCCTGAGTACCACGGTCAGGGTTACCTACTGAAATTGACTAAGGCTAATTAACTAGAACGATTCAGTAGTCATGAAGAGATTCCCAGCTACAGGTAATCCCGTTATCTGGGCGCATTAAGTGGACTTGTAGCCTACCGACGAGTAGGGCACATTTCCAGCACACAGTCATGTGGTGCACCCTTCATAAACGGACATTCGACCCGGATAACCGGATGGTCTGCAGGGCTTGTAGCTGTCGGGATAATCTCATTGCATCTTGCTAGTAACTAGGCCTGTGATAACCCTAGTTAGTTAAAAGTATCAAGCCGTACTCTTGATTGGCCGTGATTGATTGGATGAAGTTTATTCCAGCTTAGTCTTATCCTGATCCTGTACAAGATTGTATCAGGACATGAATTCTTGTATCGATAAATGATGGGATACCAAGTTCTGTTCAGATGAAGGGTTACAACCCCGGTCCTTGTTTGGTTTAAGGGTTGTAACTTGGCTATCTGAATAGTTCCATGGTTATCTTATCATATATCGTCATGCTTATTGTGCCCGCCTTAACAATAAAGATCAGGGGTCCAGTTCTGTTCAGGCGAAGGGTTACAACCCCGGTCCTTGTTTGGTTTAAGGGTTGTAACCTGGCTCCCGGAGCAGTTCTGTGTCCTCTCTTCGTTTATTGTCTTATTGCAACCCCCTGTCATGCTCGTCATGTTTTACCTTACTTCAATACCATGATTATTTATACTGGCCTTAGCAATAAAGATCAGGGGTTCAGTTCTGTTCAGGCGAAGGGTTACAACCCCGGTCCTTGTTTGGTTTAAGGGTTGTAACCTGGCTTCCAGAGCAGTTCTGTGTCCTCTCTTCATTTATTGTCTTGTTACCTTATCAATAGTAATTGAGGCGGGTTTCTATTCAGGCGAAGGATTGCAACCCCGGTCCTTGTTTGGTTTAAGGGTTGCAGTCTGGCTACTTGAATGGTTTCTCCGTGTTCAATATATATTTGTTATCTCAGCTATTATCACTATCTTTTAATTACCTTTACTATTTATTTGTGATATGCTGGTTTTAGTTCCTAAGTGAAGCCTCCTTTGTGGCACTTGCTCTTTCTGGGGTCTGACCCAGCTGGTTTTGTGTGGACAGATATCGGAGCAGCAACAGAGGATCCACCTGTCTTCCAGCCCGATGGTGACCACCAGGCGTAACCAGGGCAACGAGTGGGTTTCTTTTGTCCTCCCACTCTATTTGTAAAATTATTCTTTTGAGGCGTTTAGCCGGCGAGCACGTGTTAGCTCGTATTGCACCTTTATTTACTGTCTGCCTACGGGCTGTAACATGATTGACAAATCCTAGGGTTGATCATGTATTGACTAAAACTCTTGCTAGTCCTGACATTTTGTACGACTAGCTTCATGATCATCCAATATGTAATGTATGGGACGCCTTACTATTGTATATTGATGCTCTAATATCTTGTGACTGTTACTACTTGCTTGTGATTGAGACAATAGGCTTGTTCTTGACCATAGGAGACTGATGGATTGTAGTTAAATCCTCATATATCTAGACAGCCGTGACCGTATAGTGACGTGGATTCCATTTCATTATACGTAGCTGGCTATGTCTGCCCCCGCTCTCCAGTATTCTGGTTCTGGGGCGTGACATGGTTTTAGTGGTGGCCCATGCAGGTCTTGTAATTCAAGATATGTGAGGGTTTACCGAATAGATGTCTCAATCAGTACTCGCCCTTGGTCTCTACTCGTATCCTCTTGATCCCTGAAAATCTTGACCTGATCACATGCTTGTATCGTTGTTCTGTCATGGTCCTTCCTTATTGTTCCCTATGTCGTCTTCTTCAGCGGCATTGTTCCTGGACCTACCGATCAGCAAGGCGGAGCACCTCCAGCGGACCAGCAGCAACCTGGAGATCAAGCCCAGCATTCAGGAGTAGCCTCCAGAGTTATGCCTACCGAAGGAGAACCACCAGTTCAACCCGTCCAGCCAGCAGAGCATGATGATGGCACTTTGGTGGGTCTCATCAGGTCCCTATTAGCTTCCCAGGATCGTCGCGGAGATGCCTTACACCAGGCGGTGGCAGATGCTTTGACCAGAGGAGGTCATCAGGGTAATAGCGCGGCCAACAGCTTCAAGCGCTTGAACCCTCCCTTCTTCGATGGCAGTGAAGATGCGATCGCTGCAGATGCTTGGCTTCAGGACACAGAGGTGATTCTAGAAGCAGCCAGGACTCCAGAGAACGAGAAGGTGGCCGTGGTGCGCCTGCAGCTATTGGATCTTGCTCGCAGCTGGTGGGCAGTGCAGGCCGATGGATTAATGGCCCCTATTTCATGTGCAGTATTCAGGGAGAGATTCCAGACCAAGTATTTTGATGCTGTAGCTCGGTATGATCTACAGACGAGGTTCACTAATCTGAAGCAGATGGGCAGGACGGTCGATGGATATGCGACCGAGTTCTCCAGGCTTAGTCGGTTTGCTCCCACCTTGGTGGCGACCGAGTTCGATAGAGCCCAGCGGTTCCAGCAGGGGCTTCACCTAGAGATTTTATTGGCGGTGGAGCAGTTTGAGCATCAGACTTTTGATGCAGTGTTGAGAGCAGCCCGGAGGCATGAGTATACATCCCAGAGGATCGTGGATAGGACCGGAGGTCGGAAGCGATCTCACGGCCAGATGAACCAGTCATCAGCACCAGCCCCAGCAGCCAGGGCTTTGACCATTGGAGCTCCGAGGCGGGCGGCCTCAGTGACGTCGGTTCAGCATTCTACCCCGACGCACCCTCAGCAGCAGAAGCAGAAGCAGTCTTCCGCAGTGGGATGTTCACACTGCGGGAAGCCAGGGCATGTGGTGTCAGAGTGTCGTAGAGCACAGGGTTTGTGCTTGGTTTGTGGTGCCCCGGACCACAGGGTTGGGAACTGCCCGAACAGGGGGAGTTCATCCGCTTTCTCTAGTCCTTCAGTTAGAGGACCAGCACCAGTCCAGCAGCAGCAGCAGCAGCAGCAGCTGCAGTACCCGATCCCGAGGCCATTGCCGACGCAGGCCCAGGCATTCCAGCAGCAGAGACCGCAGCAGTATGCCCAAGCCCAAGCCCTGATCCAGAGCAGGCAGAGGAATTTTCAGCAGAGGGGACCCGCACCCCGAGGACATGGTCAAGTGCTGGCTTTGACCATGGAAGAAGAAGGAATAGCACCAGGTGAGGTGGTGGCAGGTACTATTCTTGTCAACACCTTTCCAGCTTCAGTATTATTTGATTTTGGTGCCTCGCATTCATTTATGTCTGCACGATTCGCGACACGGGTAGGATTGGAGCCCGAGTCATTATCAGTAAGGCTCAATATACTTACTGGTAACGGACTTGTGGGAGTAGATAGAGTATTTTCCTCGTGTCGGATCGTAGTTAGCGGTAGAGAATTTTCCGCTAGATTGATAGAGTTTCCGATGGCCGATTATGATGTGGTCTTAGGGATGGATTGGTTGAGGGACCAGTATGCTAGGATAGACTGCCACATTGGCAGGGTTGTTTTTAGCATTCCCGGAGAGCCAGAGTTTTCTTTCTCCCGAGGCGAAGTTGAACCTTCTCCTCCAGTATTGCGGATGGCAGTAGCAGCAGTGCAGTTGCCTCGGATAGTCGAAGAGTTTCCAGATGTTTTCCCAGAAGAGCTTCCAGGGATGCCGCCAGAGCGAGAGATCGAGTTTACCATCGACTTGATTCCCGAGACAGCCCCAGTGTCAGAAAGAGTCTACAGGATGGCGCCGTCAAAGCTAGAGATATTGTACAAGATGATTGAAGAACTCAGAACCAAGGGATTCATTCGTGCTAGTGGATCGCCTTGGGGAGCCCCGATGCTTCTTGTGAAAAAGAAGGATGGTACGTCCAGATTGTGTGTTGATTATCGTACCTTGAACTCGGTGACAATCAAGAACAGATACCCTCTCCCAAGAATAGATGACTTGTTTGATCAACTCAGAGGGGCGTCAGTATTTTCGAAGATTGACTTGCGGTCAGGCTATCATCAAATCAGAGTCAGAGAGCAGGACATCCCGAAGACAGCTTTTAGATCAAGATATGGGCATTGGGAGTTCCTTGTGATGCCATTTGGAGCAACCAATGCGCCGGCTGTATTCATGGACCTCATGAATCGCATCTTCATGCCTTATTTGGATCAGTTCGTGATTGTGTTCCTAGACGACATCCTGGTCTACAGCAAGAGTGAGGCGGAGCATGAGCAGCATCTCCGTGTGGTTCTCCAGATTCTCAGAGAGCACAAGTTGTATGCCAAGTTTAGTAAATGCGAGTTCTGGCTCGATCGCATTTCGTACTTGGGTCATATCATCACCCGAGGAGGAGTGGAGGTAGATCCCCAGAAGATCGTGGCCATTGAAACATGGCCAGTACCTAGTACAGTGGCAGAAGTCCGTAGTTTTCTTGGCTTGGCCGGCTACTACCGGCGATTTGTTTCAGACTTTGCTCGAATTTCCGCGCCATTGACCCAGTTGACCCGCAAGGATATACAGTTTGCTTGGACAGCAGAATGCCAGGATTCTTTTGAGAGGTTGAAGCGAGGCTTGATGACGGCTCCTATTCTCACACTTCCAGATGGAACCGGAGGATTTTCAGTGTATTGTGATGCTTCGGGCAGAGGTTTAGGATGTGTTCTGATGCAGCATGGGAAGGTAATAGCTTATGCGTCACGGCAACTTCGTGATCATGAGAGAAATTACCCAACCCATGACTTGGAGCTGGCAGCAGTAGTGTTTGCACTTAAGTTGTGGAGGCACTACCTATACGGAGATAGGGTGGAAATTTTTACCGACCACAAGAGCCTGAAGTATGTTTTCACTCAGAAGGATCTCAACATGCGTCAGAGGAGATGGCTAGAGCTGCTTGTGGATTATGATGTCAACTTGCAGTATCACCCAGGGAAGGCCAATGTTGTTGCGGATGCATTGAGCAGGAGAGCCGGAATTTATTTCCTAACAGCGCAACCAGAGCTGTTAGCCGATCTTCAGAAGATGGGTATAGAAGTTGTCCTCCCTTCCAGTGTGGCATTGATGGCCAGCATGCAAGTTCAGTCCACTATAGTCGAGAGGATCCGGATGGCGCAGTCAGCAGATTCCAAGCTTCAGCGACTCAGAGCAGAGTGTGAGGCAGGACGAAGACCAGAGTTATGCATTCATGAAGACGGTACACTTCGACATGGTAAGCGTCTTTGTGTACCCAGTGGAGATATCAGATAGGAGATCATGGCAGAGTCCCACAGTTCGCAGTATTCCATTCATCCTGGTGGCACGAAGATGTACCGTGATATCCGCCAGCACTTTTGGTGGAATGGCATGAAGAGGAAGATAGCCCGGTTTGTCTCTCGTTGTTTAGTCTGCCAACAAGTTAAAGCTGAACATCAGAGACCAGCTGGACTACTTCAACCGTTGCCGATTCCAGAGTGGAAATGGGAGCATGTAACCATGGATTTTGTGACTGGATTGCCTAGAACCCCGGCTGGCAGAGACGCTATTTGGGTTATTATAGACAGGCTCACGAAGGTGGCTCACTTTCTCCCGTTCAGAGTTGGTCAGTCGACGGCTCAGCTAGCGGAGATGTATCTCCGGCAGATTGTCAGGTTGCACGGTGTACCAGTCAGTATCACTTCAGACAGAGATTCAAGATTTACGTCGCACTTTTGGCGTAGCTTGCAAGAAAGTTTGGGAACTCACCTCCAGTTCAGTTCAGCTTATCATCCGCAGACTGATGGCCAGTCAGAACGCACGATCCAGACTCTCGAAGATATGTTGAGATCTTGTACACTCGACTTCGGTGGTTCGTGGGAAGATCACCTGCACCTGGTGGAGTTCTCGTACAATAATAGTTTCCAGGCCAGTATCCAGATGGCACCGTTCGAGGCACTGTATGGTAGGAAGTGTCGATCCCCGCTTGCCTGGGACGATGTCGGAGAGAGGCAGATGCTTGGTCCGGAAATGATTGCTCAGACCGTTGAAGTGGTCAGAAAAGTCAGAGATCATCTTCGAGTTGCCCAAGATCGCCAGCGTCATTGGGCCGATTCTCATCGGCGCCCTCTTGAGTTTTCTGTCGGTGACCATGTATTCCTGAGGATTTCGCCTAACCGCGGCGTCATTCGTTTCGACGTACGAGGAAAGCTTAGTCCTAGGTATATAGGACCGTTCGATATTCTGGAGCGAGTAGGAGATGTATCCTATCGTCTCGCTCTTCCACCGTCGCTACATGAGGTGCATGACGTATTCCATGTATCCCAACTGCAACGGTATATCCCAGACCCGAGCCACATTCTGGATCATTCGGAATTGGTTGTTGGTACCAACCTTTCGTATGAGGAGAGGCCCGTGTCTATATTGGACCGAAGAGAGAAGATACTCAAGAACAAGACTATCAAGTTAGTCCGAGTTGCTTGGGGTCATCACTCTTTGGGTGAGTCGACGTGGGAGCGTGAGGATGATATCCGATCGCGATATCCCGACCTGTTTGACTCGTAAGGTATAATGTCTTCCTTATGCCTTATGCTTTCAATTCCTTGCTTGAATGAATGACTGCATGATAGACTGCTTGTTATAGCTTACGATTAGTATAGCTTGTCCTTGCAATTCTAGCCTCTTGACTAAATTCCGAGGACGGAATTCTTTGAAGGTGGGTAGAGTTGTAATGCCTGTGGTTCGTATTACGTATCTTGGTATACGTGTACGTATTCTTGACTCGTATTGCGTATTTTTCTGTATGGTTATTTTGGCATGTCATTGGTTGTGGCTTAGCTTGGTTTGGTTTGCTTTTGGGTTCATCATGAACCAAAAGAAAACCCCCACCTACCACCACCATCCCCATTTATTAACCCCTCCTCTTTCTCTCTCTTCATTATTCTTCTTCTTCTCCACATTTACTTCTACACCTACCAGGAGAAAGAGAGAGAGAGCTTAGGCAAGTGCAGACTTGCTTCATGATGGATCTCAAGTTTTATTGTTCCATTCTCTTCCTTACTTGATTCTAAGCCTCTTTAGAACTTGGCATTTTCCATTTTGATGGATATTTTCTTGTAGATCTAAGTTTATCTTATTTTCGGATTTCTTGGGTTTTGATCTACCAAACTTCATTATTTTCATATTTTGATTGTTCCATGTTGTAGAGAATTCAATTTCATGCAGTTTTGGCTTTTGTTTCGCTTGATTTCGGCTTCGGATGAGGAAGTTATGGCCAAAACAATTTTTGGTCATTTCTAGGTTCATCTGCAGCATAATCAGCATGTCGCAGAAGGCGCATGTTGCAATGAAGCGCATGTCGCGATAGCCGCATCTCATGTCGCAGAAGGTGCATGTTGCAATGAAGCGCATGTCGCGGTAGCCGCATCTCATGTCGCAGAAGGCGCATGTCGCAGAAGGCGCATGTTGCAATGAAGCGCATGTCGCGGTAGCCGCATCTCATGTCGCAGAAGGCGCATGTCGCAGAAGGCGCATGTTGCAATGAAGCGCATGTCGCGGTAGCCGCATCTCATGTCGCAGAAGGCGCATGTCGCAGTAGGCGCATGTTGCAATGAGGCGCATGTCGCGGTAGGCGCATATCATGTCGCAGTTGTGCCACATGAGGCGCATGTCGCGGTAGGCGCATATCATGTCGCAGTTGAGCCACATGAGGCGCATATCGCGATAGGCGCATATCATGTCGCAGTAGGCGCATATGGTGTCGCAGTTGCATGCATGTCGCAGAATAGGCCGCATAATGCATATTTTGACTATTACTAACTGTTATATGTCCTAATTGACTGAATTATTGCTCGAATTTCTCCCAACTCCCAACATGAAAGTTGTAGATCTTTTCCTTGGCTTCAAGAATAGGTCACTAATTATTTTATGCAAGTTCTCTCACTCATGATAATGTAAGAATAGAACACGATAGTGGCCCGCTGTGGCGCACTCTTGACAAGTAAACTGACATGATATATCTCGGCATGATGTTACGACAGCTAGCCTGACATGACAAGTATGAAAAACCTGGACACCGTGAGCGATTGCGTTTGTACAAATAAACTGGTACTGTCTTGCATCATGTCTAGGATGGGGATCCCTGAGTACCACGGTCAGGGTTACCTACTGAAATTGACTAAGGCTAATTAACTAGAACGATTCAGTAGTCATGAAGAGATTCCCAGCTACAGGTAATCCCGTTATCTGGGCGCATTAAGTGGACTTGTAGCCTACCGACGAGTAGGGCACATTTCCAGCACACAGTCATGTGGTGCACCCTTCATAAACGGACATTCGACCCGGATAACCGGATGGTCTGCAGGGCTTGTGGCTGTCGGGATAATCTCATTGCATCTTGCTAGTAACTAGGCCTGTGATAACCCTAGTTAGTTAAAAGTATCAAGCCGTACTCTTGATTGGCCGTGATTGATTGGATGAAGTTTATTCCAGCTTAGTCTTATCCTGATCCTGTACAAGATTGTATCAGGACATGAATTCTTGTATCGATAAATGATGGGATACCAAGTTCTGTTCAGATGAAGGGTTACAACCCCGGTCCTTGTTTGGTTTAAGGGTTGTAACTTGGCTATCTGAATAGTTCCATGGTTATCTTATCATATATCGTCATGCTTATTGTGCCCGCCTTAGCAATAAAGATCAGGGGTCCAGTTCTGTTCAGGCGAAAGGTTACAACCCCGGTCCTTGTTTGGTTTAAGGGTTGTAACCTGGCTCCCGGAGCAGTTCTGTGTCCTCTCTTCGTTTATTGTCTTATTGCAACCCCCTGTCATGCTCGTCATGTTTTACCTTACTTCAATACCATGATTATTTATACTGGCCTTAACAATAAAGATCAGGGGTCCAGTTCTGTTCAGGCGAAGGGTTACAACCCCGGTCCTTGTTTGGTTTAAGGGTTGTAACCTGGCTTCCAGAGCAGTTCTGTGTCCTCTCTTCATTTATTGTCTTGTTACCTTATCAATAGTAATTGAGGCGGGTTTCTATTCAGGCAAAGGATTGCAACCCCGGTCCTTGTTTGGTTTAAGGGTTGCAGTCTGGCTACTTGAATGGTTTCTCCGTGTTCAATATATATTTGTTATCTCAGCTATTATCACTATCTTTTAATTACCTTTACTATTTATTTGTATATGCTGGTTTTAGTTCCTAAGTGAAGCCTCCTTTGTGGCACTTGCTCTTTCTGGGGTCTGACCCAGCTGGTTTTGTGTGGCCAGATATCGGAGCAGCAACAGAGGATCCACCTGTCTTCCAGCCCGATGGTGACCACCAGGCGTAACCAGGGCAACGAGTGGATTTCTTTTGTCCTCCCACTCTATTTGTAAAATTATTCTTTTGAGGCGTTTAGCCGGCGAGCACGTGTTAGCTCGTATTGCACCTTTATTTACTGTCTGCCTACGGGCTGTAACATGATTGACAAATCCTAGGGTTGATCATGTATTGACTAAAACTCTTGCTAGTCCTGACATTTTGTACGACTAGCTTCATGATCATCCAATATGTAATGTATGGGACGCCTTACTATTGTATATTGATGCTCTAATATCTTGTGACTGTTACTACTTGCTTGTGATTGAGACAATAGGCTTGTTCTTGACCATAGGAGACTGATGGATTGTAGTTAAACCCTCATATATCTAGACAGCCGTGACCGTATAGTGACGTGGATTCCATTTCATTATACGTAGCTGGCTATGTCTGCCCCCGCTCTCCAGTATTCTGGTTCTGGGGCGTGACAAGGACTGAGCCTCGCCTTCAAGTTTGAGTCCCACCATCTGGACTCGCTCATCCTCTGGAATGCAGTGGAGTTCGCAGAACCGCTCGCAATAACGTACCTAAAGTAAAGGATCGTCGGTGCCATTGTAAGGTTGCAAGTTGAGACGTGGGAAGCGCGGTAGCCAACGTCCCTCACCGACGTCGCCTTGGCCTCCACGCCGTTCGGCCCCCTCGTAGATGTGGCGAGGGTCGGGCGGACGGCGGTATCTGTCGCTGTCGCGGAAGGGGTCGCGGTAATCGCCGCGGTGGGGCGGCGGGCCCTACGGGGGGCTGTCGAAGCGGGAGCGGTCCCGCTGGGGGCTCTCGAAGCGGAGTGGGGGTCCGTCGGGGCGGTGTAGGCCCCGCGAGGGGCTGTCAGGCCCGGGGGAGGGCCTGCCGTCGACATGCTGACGTCCCCGCTGGGGGCTGCCACTGCCGGGTGGGCCCTGCCGGCGGGGGGCTGGTGCTGCGATGGTCGTCGAGTTTGCTAGCAACGCGTAGATCTTTGCGGTGAGGTCAACGATGGAGGTGTTGATCGCAACGATACTCTCGGCCTGGGCGTCGAGACGCTTGCGGATGCTGTCGACGGTGGCCTCGAGTCGAAGGAGGCGTTCGTCGTTGGATGGTGGTGTAGGCGCCATGAGGTCGGGAGGATCGAACTGCTCTGATACCAATTTGTTACGTGCTTCTTCTTGCTTGGCAAAGGCACGCTAACTGGACGATGGAACGAAGACGATGAAGAAGAAGCCGTCGGGTCTTGTGACCTGTCGGCTTTGGTATTGCGTCTTATCGCAGGCGCGGATGCTTCTCAGATCGGGAGAAGTACCGTCTATTTCTTTGGTTAAAATTTTCTTTGATATCTCTCAATAGAATTTTCACCTTTATATATAGATAGAGGATGGCTACAATTTGTTGAAAAGACAACTACATAAAATTAATAATATCTTTCCTTGATACAGAAAATATTATTTAGCAATATCTTATTTGAAAGAAAAACTAATTATTACTAACAATATCTTTCCTTAATAGGAAAGTTATTATTTAGCAATATCTTATTTGAAAGAGAACTAATTATTTAGCTATATCGTGTGTGTCCTTCCCTTTTGCTGGTCCATGTGAGTAACGGGTAAAGGTTCGTCCGAACCGAACCGTAACATATGATGTTTGTTGATAATATTATTTTGGTTGATAGACTAAAGAATGGTTAGATGTTAAATATATGTTTGGAAAGAAACTTTGGAATCTAAGAGTTTTAAAATTAGTAGAACGAAAACAGAATATATGAAATATAATTTTAACGAAATACAAAAAATGAGGGTGTAATACAAATAAATGGACAAGAGATACATAGAAGTAATATTGTTCGGTATTTATGATCAATTATTCATTATGATAGAGAGATTTTAGAAGGATGGCATGCATAAAATTAAAACAAGATGGACAATTGCTTTTAGAGTATATTACGAACGGAAGATACTTTTTTAGCTAGAAGAAAAATTGTATAAGACGACTATAACACTATGTTGCAAAAACATTGATACAACATAACACAATAAGAACCAACATTACACGATCCATTTTTTTGGAGTGTATGTGGTGTATCTTGTGTGTGTCTGATGCGTGTCCTGCACAAGACAATCCATATTTTTTGAGTGTTCGTTCTCATTAGGGTATAAGACAAGTCATGCTTTATTGATCAAAGTGTTGGGTAATTAAGAAACATTAGCATAAAATTAGTGAAGTAGAAATGAGAATTCTAAGATGGATGAGTGGCAATACGTTGAAAGATAGGATCAGAAATAAAGATATTCATAGGAAGTTAGAGGTGGTGCCAATTGAGAACAAGATGAGGAAAAATCGTTTTAGGTGGTTTGGAAATGTGCAACGTAGACCAATAGATGCTTCAGTAAAGAGCCATAAAATAGTACTTAAAGGAGGCGCTAGGACTAGAGGTAGGTCTAAACAAAGATGGATTCAGGTACTAAAGAAGGATATATATTTTTTTTGCTAATGTTACAGAGGACATGGCCCTGAACAACGGAATCCAAATATATGGGATTCCCATCCATATTTACCACCAGTTTAAGGCCAAAAAAATACTAAAACTTCCTTTCACTACCTCAAACTAATAAATAAAACATTTGCTACGGTCCTACCGGTTTGATGACTTAGCTAAAACCCAAATAGAAGACTTAGACCAATTTAGTGTTTAGGTGGGTTCAACAAAATCAAATCCCCAAAAAAAAAGTTCCAGACGTAAACTTTATTTCATGAAAAACTTATTTGGAGCTAGTAGCTACCCATCAAGAACATGTTGTGTTCGGTATATTACACCATTAGAGAATTGAAACAGATATTGCCACACTTATTTTTGTAACAATTCTTTCTCATGACTAGGTAGTTATGCTTTATTTAACCTTCTATTATACCTTATAATGACAACAAAAATTGCATGGTTCACAGGCAAGAACTATACATGAATTGCCTGAAAGATAGGACTTCTATAGTGCTAAGCTTCCACCCCGGTGAAAAATCTCACATAATTTTGTTTCCTTTCTTCTCAATCCATCTGTCTCTTCTCTATGCTTTCTTCATTTTCTTCTTTGGACCAACTTTATATACAAACTTAGCCACCTCACTGTGGAATCATACCTAAAATTAATATTTTGATCTCTACGCATCGTCATTTTAGTTCACCTGAGTTTCAGCAATTTTGGAACTTTTCAGCAAGTCTCAATCTTTTGAAAAGAAGTAGCAAAACTATAAATTATAGGCTGATTCCAGTTGACTCTAGTGATCCCTTCAGTTTGAAACTTTCTATTGATAATGCTTAATTACGTTCTGGAAAGGCTGATACATGTGATGGATTTTGTTAGTGTTACATACGACTTGCCCCTTAATAGAGCCGAATGGAAGAAGAGGATTCAAACAGCCAACCCCAGAAAAATTGGGATAAAGGCTTTGTTGTTGTTGTAAAGGCTGATACATCATGGTATCCTCCTATTTTATTACTTGCTCTTCTGAGACAATAAACCCTGAGCTTGTGACCCGTTTCACGTTCTGCTTCCACATTCCCTATTGATGACTATGTTTGGACTCATCTCTAGATAATACTCTTTCTCAACTCAGGACTGCTCAGCATACTATAATATTAAACCTACAAGAAACAGAAGCTGCTAATCTGATCTTTCCATTGACCAAATATTCTTTCCTGAGCTGTCTGTAAGAATTTAGGGACTAGAACATTATTAAATATACAAATAACATCACGAGAACAAAATTAACTGTAACAGAAGAGAGGCAGTATCCTTGCCACATAAATTAGCAATTGCCCCAGCAACCATTGAAGAGTTTGAGGACCCTCAGCTCAGCTGCCACCACCATCGACAACAAACTAACACCATCTTGAGCCATTATAAGCTCTTGATTGGTTTATGAAAAGATGGAAAGAACTTAAAAGGCGTGAATATCAACTAAAGAAAAATATAAAGTGCATAGCTTAAGATCATTACTAGAACTTACAAAGGACACCCAGAAGAAAATTACTGTAGTATCAAATTTTAAGTGACGACAACATACCATTCATTGCAAGGTTGGCAATTTGCACCTGCTGCTACTCTACGAATTGTTTCATCCTCTGAGCTTCAAGAAGCATCAGTAATGAACTTTGACCACCAGCTTCAACAATCTTCTCCTGATTAGCCTCTGAATATAACATATATATAAGATTATCCTAAGTAGTATAAAGAATTTGATGGTTGTGAAAGAAACATGAACACGATGCCCATACAAAAGTGACATGAATAGATGGAAATAGAAAATTCAAAACTAATAGATGGGGAAAATAGAAAAATCTGCTTCCTGCTTAGTTAAAGTTCTAAATACACCTTGATATGGTCTTTAATGGTGGCTTCCAACACTATCAAAAAGCTGACAGAATTTTGATAGAAGTTAAATACAGGCCCATATTCATTATACTTATGAGGAAGGGAATATATGAGATTATGGTCGATATAATAATGCTTAATGGCATATATAAACCATACTCTTTGTCCAAACATGATAGTACTTTCAGTCTCTCCCCGATGCCGCGGTGATGGGCCAATTGTCACAAGACTCGCAACTAATGAGGTCCTTGCATTGCCTGTTGAATTTCGATAAAAATTACACAACTCATAACTAGCAAAGAAAAATTAATCAACCTGCAGCATCTTAAGCTTAAGACACTTACCTCCAAATGAATCTCGAAGCAGTCTTGTAAGCTTTGAGTCACGAAATGGGACGTGAACTATTTTCAGCCAATGCATTAATGAACTTGCCCAATGCACTGAGTGACGGGTTAATATACTTTGGCTCTTCAAGTGTATGCCCCTCGCTTCCTAACAAGAATAAAAATGGAAAAGAAAAAGTCATGACATGATAGAGACTCACCAATAATTCAAAAAGAAGTTGGTGACAAACTGGAAGTGGTCCTAGAACAGTAAATAAATTCAATGAAGATGATTTTAAAAAGATAATAAAAAAGAAAAAATATTTGACGAATCATAGGTACAATATACACAAATGAAGTAAGCATTCTGTGAAATGCATAAATACAAATTATTAGTAATATCATTTATGTTTCCAAGGGAAGGAAAAGTACTTCAGAAGAAAGCAACAGAAAATAGAAGTATTGTAAGACTTCAACTGCTACAGTGCCATATTGAAAGGGAAGTTGACTTCAAAGAGAAAGTTAAGTATACAGCATCACAGAATTACCTTGATTCCAACATATATAAAGGAGATAACTGAAGATCAAAGTGTAGTATGAGCATGTAGCACAGTACAACAACAGAGTTTTATCCCGAATTTTAAGGTTGGCAATACATAATTGTCCAATGGAAGGAAGTAAATATAAGTAGAAACAAATTTGAAACTTATTGTTTAACAAGTATGTAATTACCTTTGGTTGAGTTCAGGGGTTGTTAGACAGACGCATGACATGTTTTGTCCCATATTGTTTGGGAGGAATGCCTCACCCCAATTGTAAGGGTATATATATTATCCCTTGATGGCACAGATCCCAATATAGATTTCATGCCTCCCTCCGATTGAGAAAATCCACTCAAATTCAATTGGCTAAAACGGTCAGCATGATTGGTCATGGTATATAACATGCAACAGTAACTGTTCATGATATACCTTTTAATCAATAGACAAGTACATTTCTTCATATCAAACTCCACAAGGCAAATTCATGCCATCTAAAACCTTATGCAATTGTTGCCTCCACAAGCCATATAAATTGGGCGGTCATTCACAAAAGAATAAGTCGATGGAAAAAAAAAATTATATATACATATATGGATCCAAAATGAAATAATATTTTTAAGATAAGAAAATAAAATAATGTTGAAAACGATATAGAAGTTTCTCTTGTAAAATGGAATAGGTTGTGGTTACAACTTGATTTATATGAATTACCTGACTTATTTATTTGCTCTGAACCTGCAAGTTTGCTCTTCCTCACAATAGGTGGCCTGAAAGAGGAAATCAATGGGGAGGCATTTATATTCTGGCTAGCATAGGCTAATTAACTATCATCATGCCTTTCCTTTAAAGACCTCTTAACATGTACCTGAGAGAAGATAAAGGCTTAGGGGGGAAAGAAGAATCTATTCATGTCATTTTTTTTTAAAGAAGATATGGAATTACTACAACAATCCCAGCAGAGCCCTGATAAATCAAAATTCTACGGTCTACCTAACTATGGATTTTAACTGCTCGCCATAAGAATAGCATGACTGCGGGATGACTCAGTATTTAATTTTCTAGTCACAAGCAGTGAGCTTCTCCAAATCTCAAAAGCTCCACATAGCTCTTCTGATCTCTAATTTATACTACAGTTGCCCCAGGTACTGACCAGGGGCGGCCCTGGCCCAGGCCCCCTGACGAAAGGGGGCACCAACATGGAACTATCTCCAATAGAACTAGTATGTATCATGTACCTTTTTTTTAACAAAAAGCATTGTGGTGTAGTGGTTATAATGCTAGACTTATATTTAGGAGGTCCTTGGTTCAAATCTTGACTACACAAAATTTTGTTTTATTTATACTTTTTTATGGGGGCCCATTTTGGAAGTTTCGCCTCGGGTCCCATTAGCTCAGGCCGGCCCTGGTACTGACACATCCCCCGTCTTTGGGGATAAACAAGGTCCTGAATTGTTTCCATATAAAACTATATAGAACCAGAAAGGAAGTCAACACACAGTTACAGTAAAAATATAAACTTATAGAACATGAAGCAGTCTAGGCAGATTGTATTAGAAATTAGTAATGAAGCAGGGAGATCATGGTTAAGAACCTGCAGATAAGATACAAATACAGAATCTATTTCTGGCAATGTATCTGCAAGGACATACCATCAGAAGAACCATAATGCCCCAAGCAGCAGTGTCTTCCTCTCCAAGTCTTCCAAGAGTAGAGGTCTTCCAGGTACTAGTTTGCTCATTAGCCATTATATCCTTCCACAACATTTAAAGTAAGAAAGGGTCCATCACAAGCTCCAAAAGTAAAATAAAAACTAAGCATAGACTCCATAAAAAGACTCCAAAAATAATAAATAATAAAATAAACTACCTGTACAAAATGTTTCAAAATGGGTACAAGAATTTGTCATGGAACAAAGATGACATGCCTGAACAAGAGAGGAAGCTGAAAGTGCATCTTACATGGATGTTGGTATCTAAAAGGGCGTAGATGAAAAAGTTACCTAACAATAAGCAAATAGGATACCAACAATTGTCTACTGAAAATCTCTGAAACTATACACAAGGAAATAGAAGTGCAATGGATCTTAACACTATGCAATGGGTCTTCTATTATTACCTAAAGTATTCTGAACTACAAGCAGAAAGAGAATAATAAATCAATTAATTCTTTCTTCCAAATACTGTAGCATTTAGGTTTTGGTTGCCACTTGTGAGAGTGGAAAACAGCTAAGAAAAGACAAATTTCTTGATCCTTTCTCTTCCTCTGGTTTTTGAACATTTGGATGAGGTGTAACCCGGCTGAAATCAATCTCTTACTCCATTGGAGATTTTAATACTGGGTTCCTAGAGGAATATAGATGAATCTCCGTAAACCTTTTCTTTCTTGGAAGTGGATGACGATGTGAAGTACAGATCAAATATGGAATATGTTTTATTTCCAGAAAGATTTTGAAGCTATCGAATATTGAAAACAATCGGAGAATGTACTCGCCTACCGTAGTGAGATAATGATAGGGAATAGAGTCTGAAACGAGGTCCAAATAACCTATATTAAGAATTATCATGTCAATAGGTGATAAGAAAATCTAAATCAATCCTATTTACGAAGTTGTTGGTTTCTAGGTTCAATACCTATTTCTAGTTGTAACTTAACTAGATAGGTTTAAAAACTACCTACTTGTGATATCTATATAGTAAAACTTAAGTTATTGAATTAGTATCATATATCTTAATACTTATACCCAATTACTTATCCTAGACACTCACACACGTACATACCCACTCTCAAGATGATGAGGGTGATGGTGATGATGCTACAATTGTTGCCCCTGCAGCTGATGTTGCTGCTGCTGCTTTTCTGCAGCTGTTGCTGCTTATGCTTATTGCAGCTGTTGCTGCTTATGCTTATTGCAACAGCTGCTGCTGCTTCTTATTGCAGCTGCTGCTGCTTTCTGCTCTTCTAAAAACACTCACACACACACATCTATATACAACTTATATATATACATATCTCACTTTCTTTATAATATATATATATATATATATATATATATATATATATATATATATATATATATATAAACACACATAATACTACCATATATATATAAAAAAATATATATATATATATAAACACACATAAGTATATGTGTATTTCTCACACATCTATATAAATAAACACTCTCTCATACATATATATTCTTGTGCATATTTTATACATAAACACAAAGGATACCAATACTTTTTTATCAATCTAACATACTAAACTCATGATACTACCAAGTATCATTATTTGAAATTAGGCCCAAGGATTAGTGAATCTTCAATGGATTTTAGATTAGTTATTACTCTACAAAGTTCACCTCTTGGGAAGGGCTTCCAAGCACAATCGATGAGTTTTAGACTCAAAACCTAGTCCAAACTTTTCCTTCTAGTCTCAAGTTCCTCTAGCAACTCCTTGAGCCTTCAAGCTTTTGGCTCCACCTTGGAAAGATTTAGGGTTGTGGGAAAATATGTTTGGAAGAGTGACTTTGGAAGTGGAATAAAGAGAAAATGGAATGATGTCATGAAGTGAAGGGGTGGAGGGTTTTATAGATGGATGTCCAAGGTGGGTGGGGGTGTGAGGTGTGAGGTGTGAGGGTGAGGTGGCTAGCTTCTCATGGAAGCTCCCTTGATCTTTGTTTTTGAAGTGGTGGAATGAAGATCTTTGTTTTTGAAGAGATGAAAAATATCTAGATATTTCTAATCCATGATTAATCATTAACCTAAACATAGGTTAACCCTAAACTAAATACTAATTAGGATTAACTAACTAATCACTAATTATAAACTAATTAATCTTGGCAATAATAATTAAATAAATAAAATAATCATGACATATAATTTAAAAAAAATGGCGGTTACAAATCTACCCTCCTTAAAATAATTCCGTCCTCGAAATTTAAATATAGATACGGCACGAAAAGGAAGTAATAGAAAGTTACCTCACGGTTCGAAAAGATAAGGATATCGCTCTCGCATCTCATCCTCTCTCCCAAGTGGATTCACCTAGAGAGTGATGCCTCCAAGCGATGCGAACAAAGGGAACAGTCCGATTGCGCAACCCTCCCTGAAATCCGTAATTCCCACCGGTCGCTCCTCGTAGTTGAGGCTTGGTCCTACCTCGATCTCTGAGTAATCCAACACATGGCTAGGGTCGGCCATATATCGTCTCAACTGGGATACGTGAAACATGTTATGCACTTCATCTAAAACATGTGGCAAGGCTAGTTGGTAAGCTACAGCACCGACCTTTGCAAGAATGCTAAAAGGTCCAATAAATCTCGGACTAAACATCTCGCCTCCTCCGAATCGAATCGTGCCACGCGTCGGAGAAATCTTCAAGAATACTAGATCCCCAACCTAGATTTAAAACAAAACCTTAAAACATAATCTACAAACATTATCAATCTAAAAGATTAGATGAATCTATACCTTAAACTCTAGCGGTCTTCGGTGGCTATCGACCAGTGCTTCTATCTGTCCTGGGCCACATGAAGTCTCTCTCTCTAATTTTCTTTACCTTCTCCGCAGCATCTACTACCATCTCCGGTCCCAAAAGTGCTCTCTCGTCTACATCGTCCCAAGATAGCGGGGTACGACATCTCCGTCCGTACAATGCTTCGAAAGGTGACATCTCAATACTGGCATGGTAGCTGTTGTTGTAAGAAAACTCTATCAGATGAAGATGATCCTCCCAAGCGTCGCCGAAGTCTAATACGCAAGTTCGAAGCATATCCTCGAGCGTCTGAATAGTCCTCTCTGACTGTCCATCCGTCCGAGGGTGATAAGCGGTACTAAACTTGAGTTGAGTACCCAAGCTAGCCTGCAAACTCCTCCAGAAATGAGACGTAAATCTGCTATCCCGATCAGAGACAATGCTCACTGGAACTCCGTGTAACCGGACAATCTGCCTCACATAAAGGTCGGCCAACTTCTCCGTCGACAACCCCACTTTGAAAGGCAAGAAGTGGGATGATTTGGTCAACCTATCAACGATGACCCAAATCGCATCCTTGTTTCCTAGAGTGCGTGGAAGACCGGAAACAAAATCCATAGTGATATGTTCCCATTTCCACTCTAGTATCGGTAATGGTTGAAGTAACCCTCCTGGTCTTTGCCTCACGGCTTTGATCTGTTGACACACTAAACATCTAGAGACAAAGCGTGCAACCTCGCTCTTCATATCATACCACCAAATATGATCCCTCAGATCCTTGTACATCTTTGTAGCTCCAGGATGTATAGAATACTAAGATCGATGAGCTTCCTGCATAATCTCTTCTCGCAAATCACCACTAGGCACACATAGTCTAACTCCGCGTCTCAACGAACCATCCTCCGAAATAGTGAAGTCATCCACTAGTCCGGTCTGCACCTGAGCTCTGATAGTCCTCACACTCTCGTCTTGATACTGAGTTTCTCGGATCCTGTCCATCAAACTAGACTGGATCTGCATACTCATGAATTGTATCTCGGCTCCGGAAATGATAACCTCAATGCCTAAGTTCTCCAAGTCTGCTAGCAAGTGACGATTCATCGTCAGATACATAGCTACTGGATACCTGCTCAAGGCATCAGCAACTACGTTGGCCTTGTCCGAATGGTACTGTAAAGTGATGTCAAAATCTTTCATCAATTCTAACCATCTGCGTTGTCTTATGTTCAACTCCTTCTGTGTGAAAACGTACTTTAAGCTCTTGTAGTCAGTAAAAATCTCCACGCGCTCTCCGTACAAATAATGTTTTCACAGTTTTAGGGCAAAAATCACCGCTGCCAACTCTAAGTCATGAGTGGGATAATTCTTCTCATGTGGTCACATCTGCCTGGAAGTATATGCTATCACCTTCTTGTTCTGCTCAAGAACACATCTCAGTCCTTTACCGGAAGCATCGCTGTAAATAGAGAAGCCTCCTGAACCAGATGGCAACGTCAAAATAGGAGCTGTAGTCAACCTCTTCAGCACATCAAACGCCGTTTGACAGTCATCCGTCCAAACAAACTCTACGTCTTTGCGAGTAAGCTTCGTCATCGACTCTGCAATCCGAGAGAAGTTCTTCACAAATTTTTTGTAATACCCGGCCAATCCTAAGAAGCTTCTGACTTCTGCAACAGAGCTGGGGGTAGCCCAAGACTCCACAGCAGTAATCTTCGTCGGATCAACTGATATTCTGTCTCCCGTCACCACATGTCCGAGAAACTCCACATTGTCTAAGAAAAACTCATATTTTGAGAGCTTTCCGTACAATTTCTCCTTCCTGAGAATCTCTAGCACTATCCGCAGATGCTTCTCGTGCTCCTCTGGGGTCTTTGAATAAATGAGGATGTCATCTATGAAAACCACTACGAACTTGTCCAGGTATTGATGGAATACCTGGTTCATCACGTTCATGAAAACAGCTGGGGCATTGGTCAACCCAAAAGGCATCACTAAGAACTCGTACTGGCCGTATCTAGTCCGAAATGCAGTCTTCGGAACATCGTCCTTCTTCACCTTCACCTGATGATAGCCCGATCTCAAATCAATCTTGGAGAATACCTTCGCGCCACTCAACTGATCGAAGAGATCATCAATCCTAGACAATGGGTACTTGTTCTTAATTGTGAGATTGTTCAAGGCTCTGTAGCCGATGCACATCCGCACCGTCCCGTCCTTCTTAGGCACAAACAACACTGGTGCTCCCCAGGACGAAGAACTCGATCTGATGAATCCCAAGTCCTCCAATTCATCAATCTGCTTCTTCAACTCCTCCAGTTCGTAGTTGTTGATTCTGTAGACATGTTGCGATATCGGCTCCGCTCCTGGCACTAGGTCGATAGAGAATTCATTCTCTCTATCAGGCGGTAATCCCAGCAATTCTTCTGGAAATACGTCGAAAAAGTCAGCTATAAGAGGATGAGGCAATACCTTCTCCTCAACCATTGCTCTAAGAACACCGTCATGGCTCAACTCTACAGCTCCTCTAGCAAACTCGAATACCGTCTCTCCTGGAGTGCTAAACACTATACAACCCTTGCGGCAATCTATAGTAGCGCACTGCGTACTCAACCAATCCATTCCGAGAACTAAGTCGTAACTCGGAAGTGGCATTACGAGTAGGTTGGCACACAAGTCTCGACCTCCTAAAGTCACGCGGCGATAGTTGCAAATATTGCTAACGAGGAGAATGCCTCCACCCGTCATAATTTTGCAACTCTTACCAAGTGATTCTGTTTCTAAACTATGTTTAAGCACAAAAGCCACAGATATAAAGCTATGAGATGCTCCATAATCAAATAAAGCAATAGCGGGAAATGAATCGAGAATGATGGAACCTGCTATCACATCACCAGTAGTATCGGCCTCCTCGACCGCCAAAGCAAAAGCCCTGCCCTGCTGAGGTAGACCCCTCTGCTGGTGCTGGACGAATCGTTGCTGCTGAGTAGGAAGTGGTGGTCCTCTCTGCTGCTGGGCACATGACGACCTAACCGGTCCCTTCTGAGCTGGTGTTGCACCTAAAGCTGAACGAGCATGAGCTAAGGGACACTCCCTGACCTGACATGCAGCAGATCCACAAGACAAGCATGCGCCAAGCCTCTTCCGACAAACATTCCAGTCATGTCTTAGCTTCTTGCAGTAACCGCAAACTGGGTCCTGTTGTAGAAATGGAGCCCTAGTTGATGGGCGATACTCTTGTTGGGGCTGTTGAACTTTCTGCTAGAACTGGGGACGCTTTGCTGGTCCCGAGCTACTACCCCCGCCAAAAGCATCATGATTTCTCTTGAGTCTAAGGCCCAAGTCTACTTCAGTCCTCTGCGCCTCAAGAACTATAGCATCGTAAGTTGTGATGCTGGATCCGATATGAACGCGGATCTCTTCGGCCAGGCCTTCTCAGAACCTACGTGTTCGGTCGTCTGGGTCCCGTACCATATACTCAGCAAACCGGATCAGTCTGTCGTACTCTATTGCGTATTCGTCTACGGACATGTCGTTCTGCCCCAAGTTCTGAAATTGTTTCTCTAGAACTCTCTTGGCCATAGCGAGAAAGAACTTCTTTTTGAAGAGGGCCTTGAATGTCTCCCAAGTCAGATTCGTAGCCGCAAGCATAAGCTCATTTCTGAACCAAATTCGTGCAATGTCTTGAAGGTGCGAGCCAACAGCCTCAATTACCAGATCCTCAGGGATCCGGACAACACGAAGGATTTGCTCAATGTCTTCGAGCCAGTTGTCAGCATATAGGATACTCTCGGTACCCTTGAACTCCCGAGGACACATCTTCTTGAAGTCGAAGATGTTACCCATCCTCTGCTGAACAGGTTGTGGTTGGGTGGCTACTCTCTACAGCTGCTAGGGCCCTGTGATGAGCATTCTCAATGCCCTCACGCATCCCCTCGACTTGCAAACTATGTACCTCAGCCTGCACTCGCTGAGCTTCCATCATACCACGGAGAAGCTCGAACAATTGCGTCCCCTCGACAGGTATGTCGCCTGGATGTGAGGAGATGGGCACTCCCCTCTGAGGTGGGAATAGACAAAGTGCTGGAAGACTCACACAGCCGCCCTCTGAGTCACACGTCGAGAGGTCGATGATTGCTCGGTAGCTGCAGCTGCTGCTGCTCCCGTGCTACGAGCTCTGGTCTTAGGTGCCATTCTGAAAACCGTATGAAAATACAAGTTATCAATATGGCAAAAGATCAGAAATTGTTCTAAAATGACACTGAAGATAACAAATATTTAGAATTTGACAGAAGGTAGAAAATTTTAAATCAGAACGAAATTTTTCTAGTATGTGTTCGAGTATTCTCCATTCCATATTACCACGCAGGCTCGTAATAGTGCTCTAATCCTAAGTACTATCACAACATCGCACTTATTGCAAAACCTGACCTGCATGGGCCACCATAAAAATGTGTCACGACCCGCGTCCTGATGATCGAACACGAGTACGTGGGTACGTCCAGCCTACGCTACAGTATCAGCGGTAGAACGCTGTCAAAAAACACACAGTAATATCCAACAACTCACGCAATATATATAAAACAACTATAGTACTCAAATCACATTTCTAAGGAAGATATTACGAGAATGATCAATAAATAGAAACGAACTATCTATAGTTCAAGTCCAAAGTTGTTCGTAAGATAACTCAAAAGTCTAGATCCAATATAACATAAAGACAGTAGACTAACAGATAAAAATCCAGACAAAAGATATAGTCTAAAAGCTATATTAAAAACTAAGTAGTCGTAGCCGGAATTTCCATTGCGAAGACTTCCTGATCTGCTGGTAGAGCAGGATCAAGCTCAGCAATAAGGTCCTCTTGGGCCCCATAATAAGTAGTGAAATGGTCCTCATAGTCGTTCCCTATTTATATCAACATCCAGTGAGGATGGGAGCGAAGTACACCAATGAAAGCAGTTCCAATACATGGTAGAGACTATAAAATATGTTAAGCATATGTAAAACCAGATAACTGGAAAGACTGGAATCATGCATGTCACAGGTAAAGAGAAAAATAATAATTAAATAAGGGACATGGTGTGACAACATGAAATGAAATGACCAGTAAAACTGGACTATTCTTAGTGATTTAAAATACTATGTTAGATTTGTGATCGGCTAAGGTATAAGGCACATCGTATCGATGGCTAGCAAACTAGAATGGTAAGGCATAACCAAACGTGAATGTATGATTAGCTAGCAGTCTGGATAAAATAAAAAATACACTAGATGGATTGATCACATTTCTACTTAGTATTTCTCCTGCCCCGACTAATACTCATGGATTTGAGTCTGGATACAATGATTCTAGAAACATGGAAACATGAAACTAGATAAACCGGTAAGTCATTATGAACAACATGACCAACACATGTAAACACGTATCCTGGAGATGAATCCATATAATATCAATTTGTAAATCAATCGTCACGAGAATCAGGTAAACATAACTAAAACATGAAATATTGAAGCTATCGAATACTGAAAACAATCCGAGAATGTACTCGCCTGCCGTAGTGAGATGATGATAGGGAATAGAGTCTGAAACGAGGTCCAAATAACCTATATTAAGAATTATCATGTCAATAGGTGATAAGAAAATCTAAATCAATCCTATTTACGAAGTTGTTGGTTTCTAGGTTCAATACCTATTTCTAGTTGTAACTTAACTAGATAGGTTTAAAAACTACCTACTTGTGATATCTATATAGTAAAACTTAAGTTATTGAATTAGTATCCTATATCTTAATACTTATACCCAATTACTTATCCTAGACACTCACACACGTACATACCTACTCTCAAGATGATGAGGGTGATGGAGATGATGAGGGTGATGGTGATGATGCTACAATTGTTGCCCCTGCAGCTGATGCTGCTGCTGCTGCTTTTCTGCAGCTGCTGCTTTCTGTAGCTGCTAATGCTTATGCTTATTGCAGCAGCTGCTGTTGCTGCTTATTCTGCAGTTGCTGCTACTTATTGCAGCAGCTGCTGCTGCTTCTTCTTCTTTCTGCTCTTCTAAAAATACTCACACACACATCTATATTCAACTAATATATATACATATCTCACTTTCTTTATATATATATATATATATATATATATATATATATATATATTATATATATATATATATATATATATATATATATATATATATAAACACACATAAGTATATGTGTATTTCTCACACATCTATATAAATAAACACTCTCATACATATATATTCTTGTGCATATTTTATACATAAACACAAAGGATACCAATACTATTTTATCAATCTAACATACTAAACTCATGATACTACCAAGTATCATTATTTGAAATTAGGCCTAAGGATTAGTGAATCTTCTATGGATTTTAGATTAGTTATTACTCTACAAAGGCTTAGGGAAAAGTAGGGTTCACCTCTTGGGAAGGGCTCCCAAGCACAATCGATGAATTTTAGACTCAAAACCTAGTCCAAGCTTTTCCTTCTAGTCTCAAGCTCCTCTAGCAACTTCTTGAGCCTTCAAGCTTTTGACTCCACCTTGGAAAGGTTTAGGGTTGGGGGGGAATATGTTTGAAAGAGTGACTTTGGAAGTGGAATGAAGAAAAAATGGAATTGTGTCATGAAGTGAAGAGGTGGAGGATTTTATAGATGGATGTCCATGGTGGGTGGGGGTATGAGGTGTGAGGGTGAGGTGGCTAGCTTCTCATGGAAGCTCCCTTGATCTTTGTTTTTGAAGAGGTGGAATGAAGATCTTTGTTTTTGAAGAGGTGGAAAATATCTCGATATTTCTAATCCATGATTAATCATTAACCTAAACATAGGTTAACCCTAAACTAAATACTAATTAGGATTAACTAACCAATCACTAATTATAAACTAATTAATCTTAGCAATAATAATTAATTAAATAAAATAATCATGACATATAATTTGAAAAAAAATGGTGGTTACAAGAAGTCCACATTTATAGTAAAATTTGTATGGGGGAGAAGGAAAAAAAATCATGATATTGAAAATCCACTTTCAATTGAATTTTCAGTCTTCATGACATTGAAAGTTTGAAACCCCTTGTGATTATAATGGTCACTTTGAGAAACCAAACTTCCCATTGTCGAAATAAAAAGTGCTTAGATCAGAAGAATTACTACTTTTTGTCAAAATGTGATCAGAAGAATTACTACTTTCTGTCAAAATGTTCACAAGAATGACAAACCAACCGAAACTTGAACCAAAATAATGATATGTAATAGTGATCTTCTCTTCTTTTCCTTTTATTTCCTTTTTTATAAGAGATGAGTGACACACACTATTCAATGAATATATTGTGTTAAGAGTTGGCCTTTTCCAAATCATTAAGAATTTGATAAAGTTGCACCAGGTGTAACTTGTAGATCAAAATACTAAGTAAAACTGTGTGAATCAGACAATAATAAGCTCCCAGCGAAGGATATTTGCATCCTCTATATATAGTAATCTTTTAACTTGAATCAGGTAAATGAAACATAAATAGCAGAGATAGTGGAGTTAATTTAAATGAACGGCAGAAACACCAGAAATAGTTAACTGAAATCTCCAACTATCAGTACAATTAAACTAAATAGCAGCACCAATCATTTTAGGAGAAATTACCTAATATTCCAGCATGAAAGCAGAGCGGAGTCATGACTATAGCAAATTTCTTTCTGAGTTAAAAAGTTCCTAAATGATAAAAGCGATTACTAGAAGCAATTATCACACATAAAATGCAAAAGACTGAAAGATACTGATATATTTCAGAGAGAGAATTGGTATTGTTTCAATTCTGAATGTATTGTGGCCAAACGAAAGCAAATGGAAGTTTTTTATTTTCATCTTACAGCAAATATTGTCGGCCCATTGGAATCATTAGATGAACATGAAAACTTATACTTTACATTTGTGAGAGAAGTTGATGGTGAACAGTTCACCAGCCATTTTCACCGTTCTTTACCTGAATGCTTCTATATTGATCCTCCCAGTATCTAGAAACAGTATGCTCCAGTATACCTGTGATTGCTATTTACAGACACCAGCAGGGAGTGAGTTTCATGAGTCTTTCAAACATTTTCTCCCTGTCCATCGCGTTTCTGGTAAGCAAAAAATCATGTTGTACACATCATAGAATCTGCAAGACAAGTTCAATGCTGAATTCGCTTTGTGCTATATCCAACGTGAGCCATTTTTTCTTTTGATGCAGATTCTTGAACTTAGAAGCCCCGATATGGTTGGAACTAGTTGTAGCCTAGAAGCACCGACACTCCAAAATCTGGAACATGTCATGTCAGATGTGTATCAGACACATATTGGACAAACCACAAACACTACTAGGACACACCAAACTATGTGCCGCTGTGTCTGTGCAACATAACTTGTAGCTATCTCCCAATTGATTGTAAGTCTACTTTGCTCGGAGTCAGTAATTTGAAGTCTCCAGCCGACTATTCCCCACATCTTTCTCCAACCCTCTTTCCCTCATTTCCTCCCTTAGCACCCCTATTTCATCCCACATGCCAACCTTGGCATACAAGTTTGACAGCTCCATTAGCAACCCCACATTGCACGGATCCAACTCGAGACCCTTCCGAGCTGTTGTCACACCAATCTCGACATTGCCAGTATCCCTACAAGCACTGAGAATCGCGCCCCACGAACTAGCACCAATCCTCTTCCCATTCCCTGCGACCACCATTTCATTCGCGAACTTCCACGCTTTCTCCACCTCCCCTGCTCTGCAAAGCATATCGACTATGCAGCCGTAGTGCTCAGGTCCCGGCACCAGCCCGTAGCTTCTTCCCATCAGTCCCAAGAACTCGAGACCTTTCTTCACATTCCCCGACCGGCTGCAAGCAGAGAGGACAGCAAGGAACGCGAGCCCATCAGGTTCGGTCCTCTCGGCGAGCATTTCCTCGAACGCTTTGATAACGTCATCGAACTGCCCGTTCCGTCCGTAAGCATTCAGCATCGAAGTCCAGAGAACGACATCCCTCCCTCTCCTTCCCTCCCTCGACGACCCCCCGGTCTCGAACACGAGCCTCGCCTTGCCGGCGAGGCCGCACCTCCCGTACATCTCCACCAGGCAGCTCAGCAGCACGACATCTCTTCCCGTGCCGCCCCGGGAGCTCCGTATCAGATAGCCGTGCGCCTGCCTGCCGATCTCGACGGCGGCGGCCTCCCCGGAGATCCTGAGCACGCACGAGAGGGTCAGCTCGTCGGGCCGCAGTCCGGAGGCCTGCTGCATTGCTTGGACCAGCGAGAGGCCCTGCGCCCAGAGCCCGAGGTGGACGTAGCCGTAGAGGAGGGTGTTCACGCAGACGGTGTTCCTGACGGGAGTTTCGTCGAACAGCCTGCGGGCATCTCGGAGAGAGTCGGCGTTCGTGGAGTAGGAGTGGAGGAGGGCGCCGCAGACGAAGACGTTGTGGATGTGTGCGGATTTGTGGGCGATGGCGTGGATTTGTTTGGCGGGGGGGAGGGGGAGTTTGGTGGAGGCGGAGAGGGAGGTGCAGAGGGAGTAGGAGTCGAGGGGGAGGGCGAGGCGGTGGAGGAGGGAGAAGGTGCGGAGGGCGAGGGAGGGGAAGTTGTTGCGGGCGAAGGCGGAGAGGGCTGCGTTGAGCGGGGAGGGGTCGGGGCGGGGAGGGGGAGAGGAGGGCCGGTGGGACGTCGAGGCCGGTTCTTAGGAGGAGTGCGACGAGGATGGAGGAAGCAGGCTTTGTGGGCTTGGGAGTCAGGGGGAGGAGGGGGGCGTGCATGGGAAACTGTAATCCAAACTAGGCCGAACTCGGAGAAAAAAATTAGGCAAATTATAAGGCACATAACATTTTGATCGGACTAGCCAAGGATTAGGGCTAGCCAGAATTTGAGTAGATTTTATTTGGACTATCAAAATATTCCACTCAGGGGCTGTCCAAATCTCACATCTCTCCAAATCCCAAAAATCAATCTCATTTTTAAATTTCACTCTCTCTCTTCACAAACCCTAACTTTCTTCTTCTTCTATCCATCTTCTTCTTCTCCACCATTTTCATTCCCACATCTCCATCAAAACTCTAGTTTTCTTCTGATCTTCTTCTTCTTCTCCACCATTTCCATCATCACCATCTCCATCAAAACCCTAGTTTCCTTCTCTTTTCCAATTTCTATGGCACCCAAAAAATTAAATAAACCCTAAAATGCATGAAAATAAAGCTTAAATACTTCTTTCCTCACAAAGAATGCATGAAAATAAACCCTAAAATGCATATTTCACTTTATTATCAAGATTGAAATAAACTCTAACATATTTTAACAACGATGTGACAACATGGTTGGACCCCGTAAACCCAATAAGGGATTGGTTTGGCCCCTTAGGTACTATTGCACCTAAAATAGTGAATTTTTATTCATCTTTTCATTTAATAACTCATAATCAGATCTTGTTAAATAAATATTTGAAACTTGACAATTTGAAAGAGACTTTCCAAGTACTTCAAGTATTTCATTGCTATATAATATTTGAAAATAAAAGGATTTATACGGGTGATGACATCATTTTGACTCCACTCTATTTATATTGGTACTTTATCGAAATCGATTTTTGGGAAGAGACATCCGCAATAATGAGCCTTGGGCAATTTCTTTGTGAAAATATATGTCTATTTCAAGATGGATCATACATAAAAAAATCAGGTCGAATTTCAACTTTAGGACTGCCAGAAATTGTGGCAGTCCTGCTGTAGAACATGTCCCTTTCAGGACTGCCACAATTTCTGACAGTCCTCAGTACTTCTAGGACTGCCAGCAATTGTGGCAGTACTGTTGTACATCGAGTCTATTTCAAGATTGTCACAATTTCTGGCAATCCTCAATACTTCTAGGACTGTTAAAAATTGTGGCAGTCCTGATATGAACCCAATTCTTCTACAACTAGGATTTCTTACATAGTTTTATTCTACAACTAGGATTTCATGCATAATTCTTCTATTAATAAAGAAAAATTGGTTAATAGACTAATAGATTAATATATTTGATAGATTTGATAACCCAATTTCTTCTACAACTAGGATTTCATCCATAATGCCCAAACAAGAAGAAAAATAAATTAGGGTTTGGAGAAAGAGATCTGAGAAATTAGAAGAGAGCAAAAAATCAAAATAAACTAGGTTTGAAAAAATTGATGTTCTTGTTGTTCTTGTTCTTGTTATTCTTGTTCTTGTTCTTCTTCTTGTGAGGAAAGAGCGGAGAGCAAAAATAAAATAAAAAGTTGACTTATATACTCACATGTTGGCTAGTCCTGAGTAATTTTTTCAATGGCAAACTTGTAAATAAATCAAAATTTACTTTTGGCTAGTCATGATCAACTTTGCATGTGCCTTTATAATTTGCCAAAAATTATAAAAGCACTGTAAAAGTTATTCAGGACTAGTGAGACGTCTAAGTCGTATGTATATTATAGTACATCTAAGTCGTATAGTAGACTAAAAGGAGATAAATTATAAATCTTTCGTCTTCTATTATATAAGGTTTCAAAACGATTCAAAAGTGAGACGTCTAAGTCGTATGTATATTATGGTCCATTTTATTTTAAAAAATAAACTATGTAAAAAAATGTTGAAAAAAATTAAATTTGTTTTATATATTTAACATGGAAAATTGAACTCAACCAAACAAAAAGAATACTTCACACCTTAATCACACGAGTTAAAAGAAATATTTGACTATAACTGGATAATATTCTTGTTATACGTTATTATACGTGCAAAGCACGTGCATTTACTAGTGCACTATAAAAGTTATTCAAAACTAGTCCCTAGTTGCAGGGTTATTTGGAAGGAGAATGGTTAAAGGACAGTCTTGAGGACGCTAAAAAAAGATAAATTATAAAGACACTACAAAATACTAAAAAAAAGAGATAAATTATAAAGGTACTATAAAAGTTATTCATGGCTAGTCCATAATTGGGACTAGTCCAGTTTAGAGGAACTTTTACTCACGACATCCAAAAAGTTAATAGGTTGTCCACCCCTTCCAAACCCCTCCAAACCTAAATATTTTAAGTTCTACTCTGTGTGTGTGTGTGTGTGTGTGTGTTCAAAACACGTTCCCTTCTTCTCTACCTCCTCTAATTGAAAACTCTAAACTTCTTCCTTCACCTCCTCCAATTTCAAGCATCAATCAATGGCACCCAAAGCTTATTCACAATCAAGGTACAAATATTCTTTACAGTCTTCTTCCTCCATCTTCTCCATCTCTAATTTTAGGTTTATATTTTTTATTTCATTTTCATAATTTTTATTCCCAATACTTGTTAATGCCCAAATATGATAGTGTAGTAACATAAAATATGTTTAGGATAAACTTTTGGTGGATTTATGAAATTTTGAATCCATTCTAGGGTTATAAATTTCGAATTTCCCCGATAGTCATGGCTGAAACACTTAGAACTGCAGAATTTTCCTACGTTCCTGTATGTTGTCATGATTGTAGAAATTTTTTAGAGTCCTAAATGTTGGTAGAATTGTATAAAAGTTCTATAGTCATGAATACATCCATGATTGTAGAAAATTTCTACAGTCTTGTATGTTCAATTTTTCTTCTTCTTCTTTTGTTTGAAATATTTATTTATGTTGTAGCCGTGACCCTAAGGATGACCTTAAAGATGCATGTACAAAAAGAAAATGCTCCCACTTCGTCGGGCGCAAGGCACGCAATATCGAACATGTTATTAAGACACCCATCACAATCGTCGAACCTGAGGCACCCTCTCAAGGTAGCTGATTCCTAACAGTCCTGCTTCTTCTCCTCCTTCTCTGACTGATGATGACGTACCAATCGTTCGAACGCATTTATGGAGACCAAATTCACTTTAAGTGAGGTATCATACATAATAAGTAAAATTTATCATAAGTGAACAGCCCCCCCACCAAAAAAAAAGTGACGTGTCGCAATAATTGTTGTACTTTCATAACATTTGCCTAAAATTTATACTACTCTATAATGAGAAAACTTAAGCTTCACCGTGAAACTTTTCTTTCCAAATATATCCTTGGATATGTTTATTAATTAAAATTATTCATTAAAGTTAATAAGGACAGCTAGGTAATTATAGAATGTGTCATTTGGTCTTCCTAGATACTCTTTGCATAATATATTAATATAATAATAAATTTAGAACAATTAAAATAGTTTTCTTTTATTCTTCCTAAGTGCTCTTAATAGAGAGTAAAATAACTATAATAATTTTCTTATAATAATCTAAAAAATACTTGCGTTTATAATAATTTTCTAATAATAATCAGGGATGTTCTTTTTGATGTACTTAGGTGTGCAGAGATTTCTGCAAAAAAGAGAGGCACCTGTGAACTTCTTGTCTGATGTGCAAGAGGGAAGATCCACACTCAGACTGGCAGATGTTCTGGTTTACGGGTGGATAGGAGAAAAACATGCATGTGTGGACCTAACAGGAGTTTTTCCACTAGTCGGATTGGGGAGCGGAGGCTTTACTGTGGGACAAGCTGCTCTCAAAGCGGTCTCAGCCAAAGTGTCCAAACACGAGAAAGCGTGCACCGACAATCAACACGTTTTCATCCCGTTCGTATTTGACACGTTTGATTTTATAGCACCAGATGCTGTGGAGCTTCTTAAGAGAGTCCAAAAAGTTATGCACAGTAATGTCATGTTTTCCAGGTCTATAAATGTAGTGTTTAAAAGGATTGATTTTGCCATCTAAAAAGAACTGGCGGCGTAGTTTGTTGTCCGTTTGCCATCTATTTTGGTGTAATCTTTCTCTCCAAACATGATATGAATGTCACGATGACAAGACAATATTATAATAAGCAAAATCTCAAAACCAGCCTGATAGGATGGGGCCCTCTTCTCGTTCCCAAATAACACAGTCAAATTAGACCGACATTCTTTAAGAGCATCTCCAACCCTATTGTGACTTTGGAAAAAAGTTAATGCCACATAGGAATGACAAAATTTTATTCAAAAGTTCTTCTCCAATGCAATTGTCAAATCAATTGTGAAGCTTATGCGGCAAAAATTAAAGAAGACATTGTGAAGTTGATTGTCTTGTTCTAGACAATGCACTTGACAATGTCTTCTCTTCCATGTCATCAATTATGAATAAAAAATATTAGAAAAAAAAGTTTTTATATCTCATTGTCTTTTGTGATATAATTTTGTCACATAAACAAGACATTGTCTTGTGGCTCATGCCATATAGGAGCCACCTAAGACTCACAACACTTAACAAGACAATAGGGTTGCAGATGGTCTAAGCGGCATCGGAGTCTCGTCCAGAAGACAGAGAGAGAGAGGAGGAAGTTTGGGTTTGTTTGTGAGGCGGCCGACCGATGCCGCAGACGCAGGATGCGGCGGGCAGGAAGCACGGCGAGGGGGGCAGCAGCTTCGCTCTCAAGGCACCGCGCTCAAAGCCCCCTAGGGTTTCCGAAGACGCCGCACCCGACAAGAAGGTCCTGATGAATGGATGTATTTCCACTTCCTTCTTTTTTCATTTCGATTATTACCAACTTTTAACTCCTCCTCTTTATTATTGCTCGTTTATATATAAATACGTGCGAAAAAATTCAAGGGTTTTGGTAAAAGAAAATAAATGTTCTGTACATGTTTGATTAAGTATGAGCCCTCTCATTGCGCCATTCTGCGTTCAGCGGTAGCAAAATTCGTAGAAAGATAGTACAGGATATGCAATGTCACCCAGCGTGTTAAAAAGCCCGTGCGGCTCACGACTAGGCACGCCTCAGACCCGAGAGCTCATGTTTGCGCCTCATTTTCTATGAGACGAGACTCATTCGCCTAGGCTCACTTGAGGCTCATGGTAGTCACGGGCGTAAGGCACACTCGAGATGCAAATGGTCTATACCGTCCGAGGCACAAGGCACAAGGCCACTTAAAGAATAAATGATAAAAAATAATAAACGTATCAATAAATAAATTAGTAATATAAGAAACAAAACCAAATAACATATTAAAACCAATAAAAACATGTTAAAACATAACCAAGTGAATTCGCATAGTAACAATAGCAGTCAACAAAAGTAACAAAGAATTTGTGTTCTCTAACAAGAAGTGAAAAAACAAAAGAAACACAATTGTAAAATAAAAGCAGAACCAATAGAACAATCATTCATCTTTATCAAACTCCATCAAATCACCATCACCATCATCATCGCCAATACTCTCATCAGTATCATTTTAGGTCTTGGGCTAAAATAAAGAGCAAATACAGAAGGTGCACCTTTATTTGTTGGCGTCTCTCTACGAGACGTGCCTGGAGAAAGACACCTCGTCTAGTGAGGTGCGAGGCGCAGCTAGTGCGCCTTGCTGCGAGGTATGCCTTTGACTACACCAACGGCCACACTTATTTTTGAGGTGCGACTAAAGTGCGCCGGAGTCATTAGCATATTACTTTTTCTATTATTTTTATTTTGTTTCTTATGATAGATCTGTCTTAGTATTTTAATGTATATAACAAATACTAATATTTCTATGGTAATTAATACACTTTCCATCTTGACTTTTGATTAGGGGTGTTAGCGAGCCGAGCTTTGAGCAAACACCCTCATGCTCCTCTTCCTTAACTCTCTAAGGAAAAATAGAGCTCGAACTTAACTCGAGCTGTAGGATGAACATACAATTGATCTCTAGCTCAACTCTCTAATAGAACTCGATTGACGAACATCTCTTTAAAATTAGAAAGGTTGATGAGATTGAGTTGTAGACAAACTTAAGACTAAAATTAACTTTGTTTATGCGCTCATAAACTTTGGCCAAATGGAAAATGCAGTCAATAAGCTTAATATCAAATTCAAAGTGGTTATACAAACTACATTATATATATATATATATATATATATATATATATATATATATATAAACGGGCTGACTTGCGAACTGAATACCTCTAAGCTCATGTTTGGGCACTTTTATCTAACGAGCATATTCTTATGCTCGAGCTCTTGCTCTCGAGCTCAAAAAAACTCGGCTTATGAGCTTTTGAGCGAGCTGAACTCAAGTCGGCTCGCATATAGCTTTGTTCGTTAACACCTCTACTTTTATGTTGTCAAATCAATCAAGACAATATCACGATTAAAAATATTGTCCCTAACTAGATCTCAATGATAGAAACACTATCAAATGTATCAAGTGAACAAACTAATTTTCGATGTAATTAATAGCTTTGTAATTTGGTAATAGTGACGGTAGGTGAAGAAGTATACAAAATTGTTCGTACTGTTTCTTTATGAAGATTATAATATATATGATGATAATCATTAGAGTTTTGTCAATTTCTGAATTTCTATTATTATGAAATTGTGATATTATTCTTTTCAGTTTTGATGATGGTTAACAATTAGTTGTTGATTCTATAACGGTTAATTGATTAGACTCCATTTCTTTAATATTTTATTGGTGGTAAGAACTGATTAGATATAATATGAGTTTATTTATGTTGAACTATATTATTTCAAAATGCTAAAAGTGTGTGCCTCACTTCGTTGAAGCCCACGTCTACCCGATGCTTGCGCCTATGCTCCAGAGGACCCTGCACTAGCACCTCGAGTGTGCCTCACACTTTTTAAAACATTGGTCACCCCCAAATTTATAATAGAAATATGAAAATGAGAACGGTCACAACTCGTTAGACCTAAGAAAGCATTTTCTAATTATTTTAGAAATTAACATAAATAATTGGTATAATATTTGAATTCACAGTGTAAATAAGGGTTTTAAAATTAGTAGGACAAAAACGTAGTATACATAATCTAATTTCCTCAAGAGGTCAAAGATAAATAGTGTGTTTGTTTCTGTGGGTAGAGGGGAGTATATATAGACAGACAAGAGATACCTAGGAGAGATGATTTTCATTATCTAGAGGATCAATCATTCATAGTGATCATGATGAAGAGATTAAAAATGATGTAATGCATAGAACTAAAACACGATAGTTGAAATGGAGAAAGGCTTATGAAGTACTTTGTGCTCCCAATATGCCTTTGATGTTGAAAGGAAATTCTATAAGACTACCATACGACCGGTCATGCTTTATTTATCAAAATTTTAGGCAATTAAAAAACAGTATGTCTACAAAATTAGTATAGCGGAAATGAAAAATGCTAAGATGGACATTTGACAATATATTAAAAGATCTGATAATAAATGAGGAGAGTATTGTGAGAAGTTAGAGGTGATGATAAGTGAGGACAAGATAGAAAAATGTCTTAAGTAATTTGACATGTGCAACATAGACTAATAGATACTTTGATAAGGAGCAATAGGATAATAGTTAAAGGCGCCGTTAAGACTAGAGATTTCTCATGTCGGACATGAGTTGAAGTTTTAAAGAAGGATATGAATTTTGCTAGTGTTATAGAGGACATGGCCCTTAACCAAGCTAAATGAAATAAGGCAACCAACCCCAAAAATTTGGGATAAAGGATTTATTGTTGTCGTAACTAAATTTTTCAAAATCATAGTGTAATGAACAGTTTCATAAGTTAGGGGAGGCCAATACCTAGATTGCCCTAGATCGACACGGGAACAGAGCTTCAACTTCAAGCAAGTAGAAAAAGAGAGGCTTCTTTAAGGTTTTGTGTCTGAGGACATACTCGATAAAGAATAAGAATCAAATGCGAGGCCACTTCATGCTTATCCGGTCTTAGCATCAAATCCTTCGACCGCTAGGTATTCTCTAGAATCTCTAACCATCCACATGTGTCGATTTCGGATAAGGTATCCTTTTGTTGAAGGTCATTCGGCTTTTTTTGGAAGTATGTCATGGGTTACTTCAGCACCATAGTGTGCTTGGTACTCTCGGTCTCCTTTACTCATCTTGTTATCTTGAAAAAGCAAGGTCACCTTGCATCCTAGAAACCGGTATCCATCTTTCAGATGAGGTACACTCCTCCATCCCTCAGGTTTAACTTATGACCATTTTCAAAGTTAGTCAACCTAATATATATATATATATATATATATATATATATATATATATATATATAGTGGTGAATATAGCAAGAAAATGGAGGTGTGTCAAAATGCAACAAAGCATGTATATCACCTAGCTCTCCATATATATGGTAGCTTAGGTACAACATAATGTCTCAGCACGATAAACAATTCCTCAAGTTATCTTGGAAAGCTGACAAACAATCCCATTGGTCAAAGGTCTTCTGGACACCATATCCGGGATGTGCGCCACTGAGTAATCCTCGCATGTGGTTAGGGTGATACTAAGCATATACATATCATGTATCTACATGTATCTATCCAAGAGACTCTATATCCCATCTCAAGTTTGTCTGGTATCACAATATTAAATCCAACGTTCCCAGGTCATCAACTTACAATTCTAAAATAATCTGCAAGAACCAACCGTGATCTTTACAAAAAGAATGACATTATCAAGGAAAATTAATGTATGCATGCCATGCTACTTGTTCCAAATCTATAGGAGGACCCATACATCGTATATATAGACTTTTACCTACTATGTATACATATGCATGCATTTTGCATCTCTTCCAAAGTTATAATTTTATAGCACCAAAATATGATACCAAAATAAAACTAAAGAAAGCTCAATAAATTCATGAACATGGCATCAATTACCTTAATAAGAACAATCTTTTTCCAATTACATCGTAATCTACTTTTTTCCCCCTTTACTAGATCAGCTGAGATGACCTCTGTCTCAAATATAATCAACTGTTATTCCACATTATAAAACTCTTTCCGATCTCTTTTTTTTTATCACTTTATTGTGCTTAAAACCAATATGGGAACCATCTATTTATAGCCTTTGTGATGCTTCTAATCATATTAATAAAGAAAACTAAACAAACGAGAACTAATATATCCAAAGGAATCCTAAACCAATTAAATCTGTTCCAATTGTATTGACTTCAACAACGGATTTGAAGCCTTAAACAACGAGATTAGGAAATATTTCTAACATGAATCTTGTAGATCTTTTTTCTTTTCTTTCCTACTTGTGTTCATAAGCCCAAAATGGAACTATATCCTTTGCTGATTTACTACAACTATGCACTGCAGTCCGAATTTGACTAGATTACTCTAAATCATCCCACATCAGAAAATATTTGTATTTCCATATGAACCTTTCATATTATCATAGTCTAGCTAGTAATAATAAACCTCAAGTAAATCATGACATAAATCAAATTCAATACATATCAATAGGAACCTAATCCTAATAGGATTCATACTCATTCTTGAAATTAATATTATCCAACACAAAGATATTCAACCCGCTTTACTACTAAAGCGTGAATGTTGAAGGTTCTTTAAGGCAAATTGGCCACTGTATGGTTTAGTGAATAATACCAAAAATTTGAATGCTGCCTTTGTTCGAAAACAATAACTAGAAGTGTTCATTTTTTTACCTTTTGGAATAAGGAAGCTATATAAATTTCTTTGGTGCCCTTTGTATGCATTCCTTAACAAAATTAGGGATGATTAGTGATACAACTTGGATCAAACCATGATTTGTTCATGCGAAAGAGAGAATGGATATGATTAATTATATTCTTCCTTCGGTAAATGAATTCTCAGGCGCATTTCTCAAATAAATTCTCAAACGTATTCCTGAAATGAATTATGCAGGCCTATAGTCAGCCATCTTACCGACAAAGCCCACGTACAGGACTTGCAAAAATGTTTTCAAAGATGAAATAGGTAGCTTAGGTACAACATAATGTCTCAGCACGATAAACAATTCCTCAAGTTATCTTGGAAAGCTGACAAACAATCCCATTGGTCAAAGGTCTTCTGGACACCATATCCGGGATGTGCGCCACTGAGTAATCCTCGCATGTGGTTAGGGTGATACTAAGCATATACATATCATGTATCTACATGTATCTATCCAAGAGACTCTATATCCCATCTCAAGTTTGTCTGGTATCACAATATTAAATCCAACGTTCCCAGGTCATCAACTTACAATTCTAAAATAATCTGCAAGAACCAACCGTGATCTTTACAAAAGAATGACATTATCAAGGAAAATTAATGTATGCATGCCATGCTACTTGTTCCAAATCTATAGGAGGACCCATACATCGTATATATAGACTTTTACCTACTATGTATACATATGCATGCATTTTGCATCTCTTCCAAAGTTATAATTTTATAGCACCAAAATATGATACCAAAATAAAACTAAAGAAAGCTCAATAAATTCATGAACATGGCATCAATTACCTTAATAAGAACAATCTTTTTCCAATTACATCGTAATCTACTTTTTTCCCCCTTTACTAGATCAGCTGAGATGACCTCTGTCTCAAATATAATCGACTGTTATTCCACATTATAAAACTCTTTCCGATCTCTTTTTTTTTATCACTTTATTGTGCTTAAAACCAATATGGGAACCATCTATTTATAGCCTTTGTGATGCTTCTAATCATATTAATAAAGAAAACTAAACAAACGAGAACTAATATATCCAAAGGAATCCTAAACCAATTAAATCTGTTCCAATTGTATTGACTTCAACAACGGATTTGAAGCCTTAAACAACGAGATTAGGAAATATTTCTAACATGAATCTTGTAGATCTTTTTTCTTTTCTTTCCTACTTGTGTTCATAAGCCCAAAATGGAACTATATCCTTTGCTGATTTACTACAACTATGCACTGCAGTCCGAATTTGACTAGATTACTCTAAATCATCCCACATCAGAAAATATTTGTATTTCCATATGAACCTTTCATATTATCATAGTCTAGCTAGTAATAATAAACCTCAAGTAAATCATGACATAAATCAAATTCAATACATATCAATAGGAACCTAATCCTAATAGGATTCATACTCATTCTTGAAATTAATATTATCCAACACAAAGATATTCAACCCGCTTTACTACTAAAGCGTGAATGTTGAAGGTTCTTTAAGGCAAATTGGCCACTGTATGGTTTAGTGAATAATACCAAAAATTTGAATGCTGCCTTTGTTCGAAAACAATAACTAGAAGTGTTCATTTTTTTACCTTTTGGAATAAGGAAGCTATATAAATTTCTTTGGTGCCCTTTGTATGCATTCCTTAACAAAATTAGGGATGATTAGTGATACAACTTGGATCAAACCATGATTTGTTCATGCGAAAGAGAGAATGGATATGATTAATTATATTCTTCCTTCGGTAAATGAATTCTCAGGCGCATTTCTCAAATAAATTCTCAAACGTATTCCTGAAATGAATTATGCAGGCCTATAGTCAGCCATCTTACCGACAAAGCCCACGTACAGGACTTGCAAAAATGTTTTCAAAGATGAAATAGGTTTTCGTACTGCTAGACAGTTCCATTACTTTCTTTTTCTATTCTTTTGTTAAATAAAGTAAATATGTACAATGCTTTAATAGAACCAACATAATAAAGGTCTGGCCATTGATCTGATTTGTTGCAGCACAGTACATCATGATATGTGCTTTCTATCTCAAGGTGCTGAGAAGCTCACTCCAGTGTGATCTTACTAGATTATCTCTTTTAGCTCTCAAGAGTCAAAAAGAAGCTTTGCAGGTCATAATAAAGGAGGAATCATCAATACTACTTATAGGTGCTTTTATCTGGTTATTCAGCAGTGATCTCTCTTATTTGATTTCTCTGAAGTTCTACACCATGAACTGTTTTGTTCCTTCTTGTACTTCTCGCAGTCTAACATAAATTCACCTTTGCATGGCCTGCCTAGAAACTCATTTCATATATATTGATCAATCGAGTTGGCTATTATGGGCTAAGATTATTGTTTTCTTTGAAGCACTGGTAATTGGGTAATCCTAAATTCCTAATTGATTGACTAAATCACGTCGATGTCAAAATCCCTTTTTTTTTTACACCTTGGCTATTCCCTTTGCAACTTATTGATGAATGAGATTGTAGAAACACTAGCTTGAATGTTGCTGCTTTGTAGTGAAATGCAACTTGGATTAACTAATATTGCTTGCTTGGATTAACTATTGCTTGCCTAGTGAACAAGGAAAATGCTGTTCAATTGGTGCAATCTGGTATGATTCCTCAAGTTTTCCAGTTGCAGTTGCAGTTGTATTTAATATAATATCTGTCACACTGTAGAATCTGACCAAAAGGCTGAAAGATGTGGAGATTAACTTCCCAATTGTATATGGGACTGTGTCATTTTGGCTTGGTAAAAAAGCGAATGAGTAAGTTTTTGCAGTTCTTCTGTTCCAATCATTATGTAAGACGTATAAAATTTCCCTAATGTGATTTAGATACTAAGTACATCCCTTCTTTCCTTAAGGTACCATTCTCATAAATGGACTGTATATGTTCGTGGCGCAACAAATGAAGATCTAAGTGTCATAATTAAGCGTGCTGTGTTTCAACTACATCCTAGTTTCAATAATCCAACGAGGGTTGTAGAATCAGCACCTTTTGAGTTGTCAGAGTCTGGGTGGGGAGAGTTTGAAATTGTTATTTCTCTCTTTTTTCACAGTGATGTTTGCGAAAAGCAATTGGACTTGTAAGTTGCAGATGCACATTGTTGAACTGCATTTTCTTTTCTTTTGCCTGATTTTGCTGCTTGTAAATAACTCTTTGTTCATCTGCTATGATTTGGCAGATATCACCAGCTTAAACTTTATCCTGAGGAAGATAGTGGTCCCCAATCAACAAAAAAGCCAGTTGTTGTTGAATCTTATGATGAGATTGTCTTTTCTGAACCATCAGAAACATTTTTCGTTCGAGCCCAAAATCATCCTGCTGCTATTGTTCCCAGGTTACCTGCCAGTCTAAATCTACCACTTCCCGGTATGTTATCTCAATATTCAATTATTCCTGGTATGGTACCTTAATACTAAATTATTCTGCGTTCTATAGTCCCAATATAAGCAATGGGTTCTTCAATTTCTATAGGTCCTCTTGAACACGTGAATGAGAGGAAAAGAGGTGACACCAAAGACCATCCACTTACTCAATGGTTCATGAATTTCTCTGAGGCGGATGAGCTCTTGAAACTTGCAGCTGCTCGGCAACAGGTTAAACTACATGAACCTTTTCTCATTACTTAAAATGTAAGTAGCTGACTGTTGTAACATGTTTGACGTCATCTATTGTGTGAAGAATTCATTCATTTTGAACTATGTTACCTCGTGCTGTCACATGTTGGTCATTCATCATCAAAATATGGATGTAACCATATAATTTATAAGTGATAGTATATATGGTTCTATGTACGTCATACACCATGAGAGGATAGTTTCTAAGCTATTACAATTGCCATGAAATCACAAGCTGCAGTTTTATCATCATGCGGGAGACTATACTTTATCTATCACGAGGAATGAGATGGCTTTGGAAATAGTGAATAGTAAGAGCATGGTGGCCCAATTCATTATCACAGGGCATTTTGGGTATCACAGGGCATTTTGGGTTTGAACAAATAAACCTAGCATGTTGGCTACTTGGTTATGCTAGTAAACGCTACTACAGACCACGAGACAATTCTTTCACAAAAGTAAGAAAATGACGTTCAAATTAAGGCAAACTAGTGAATAGGGAATTAACTCAGCATCTAAGTTGACTTGGTTCTTTAGTCTTATTTCTTAGTCCAGCTATGAACAATGTTATTAGAGGCGGCCACCTTGCCTCCTGTGGAGGCCGCCTAGGCATTTCAAATGGGTGCCTCTCGTCTTAGTTGGCCGTCTCGACCCACTTTGACTTAGCTGTGAACCCTATGTAGGCTTAATTACTTGAAGTTATAGATACTATTAATAATTTAAGATGAATATTAAAGAAGAGTGAACAATACCCTTTGTCATTTCCTTTCCCAATTCCCTTCTCTTCTTTTTTTGCACTAACCCACATATCCCATCTCTCATGTCCACTGCCAGACGCCAATACAATAGTCTATTTATCTCTTTCAGTTTTCGTCTCTCTCTCACTCACAACAATACCCTTTGTCATTTCCTCCCCCAATTACTTTCCATTCTTTGTTTGGACTAACCCACAAATCCCATCTCCGACGTCCACTGCCAGGTGCTAAAAAGAATTCTCTCTCTCAAATTATATATATCTCACTGCGAGAGCCCAACGACCCTACAATGGCGGTTGACTTCCGACACTGACAATAAGGGTGTTTTCCTCTCTTTTTTCTAACATGTGCTAATTTTCACTTATTTTCCCTTATATTTGGAATTGTAGATCAAATTCCTAGTCATAAACCACAACCTTGTCTCAACGTACCTAGTACACACCTAAGTTTAGTCTTGAGGCTATCACCTAGACCTTTTGGTCCTTGCTGTCTCACTTCTCGTGCCTCCTTAATAAGCTTGGCTGTGAGTTTGTGTTTGCATACGCACATCAGGTAAGATTTATAGACCTACAGCCATATTTACTCTCAATCTCTAACTTTTGGATCCAAAGCTTGACTTGTTCTTTTATGGTTAGGTCCAACTCAGGTCATAGACCAAGTAACAATCCCACAAGTTGACAACTTGATTGTCAAAACAGCTTCCCAACTGTATTCCACATAAATTTTATGTAAAACCTGGATCTGGTCTTTGTCCTGGTAATGCTCGCATTGAAGTCTAACTCCTCGTGTTGTTGCGGTGAGCAGAAATAGAAAGGTTATCTGCTTATATGGCTGAGGCACTAGTCATCTCCTTGGTCGTTGTCTACCACATCTATTTTTTTTAGAACATAAGGTGCTCCTAGCATCAGGAAAATTGATTACATTCCTTCATGGAAAGGAGGCACAAGTATGAAATATTAGATGCGAATGGGGATTACAATAAACTTGTTATTACTTTTGCACTTGTCCCTTGTAGTTAATGGCTTAAATCCAGAGGTTACTTAAGAATATGTAAACGAGGTGTGATGTTAAAGGAACAAGGAAAAACAGACATTTATGGATCTTACTCATTTCCAATATTCTGTTCTTACAAGGATTGGAGGCACAAATATGATATATTAGATGCAAAAGGGGATTACAAATTTATTATAAACTTGCTATTGCTTTTGCACTTCTCCCTTGTTAGCTAATGGCTTAACCCAAAGGTTACTTGAGAAAATACAAACAAGGTGTGATGTTAAAGGAACAAGGAAAAACAGACATTTATGGATTAGTCATTTCCAATATACTGTTCTTACTAGAAATGCATTGGGAAGACAGTTCTCATCACAAGTATCCTAGTACCTTTTTGATGCGTAGTGAGACTTAAGGACCGGTTACCACAAATGACTGTAATTCCATTGGGAGAATTCAATGAGGAATTAAAACTGGCTACAACTTTTGACAGTAATTTTTGAAAGCTTTCATGGTAAATACCTAGGCATGCAACGAAGACAGATAAGTTGACGATGCCTAATGACAAGCTTGATAAGGGATTGTAGGGATGAAAAGGCAAACTCCAATCCTTCGAGGAGAACCATTCTAGTCAATTTATCAAAGCCTCCTGGATAAATGATGTTTTTATATGAGTTACATGTGCGCGTTATTGAGCAAAAGATTCGAAATATATTTCCTCTGTAAAAGAGTATGTGAGGCTAAGGGGTTGTTACAGGTAAATTGGGCAAATAGAGCTTCCTTTGTAAGAGAAAAGAGACAAGGGATGCTGTTTTAGTTTTTTTATGGGCCATTGATATAGGAGGTGATGTGTATGTAGATGATGGTGTGTGAGAGCCTATTACTTCCAACAAGAGATCGTTGGCAGTTAAGTTTAACTAGATATAGAAGACATGGAGTTTCATGTTTGGGGGCTAGGCAGCCGCTTTATAAATGTCACTAAATCGTGCCTCAGTTGCAAGGCACCTGGCTGGCTAAGATGAGGCCCGAAGGGAGGGCAGAGCTTGTGCGTGCTAAGACAAGGACTGTGTGCGGAAGACGGGGCCTAGACAGATTAAGGAAGTACCTTGGAGGACTAAGGTCTAATATCCAAAATGCCCAGTTCACCTAGGACAGTAGCCCAAAGCCTAGGCGACATAGAATTATGTCTGGAGGGGCCTAGACTTCTACTTTTTAAGATGCTGCTGAATCGTGCCTCAGTTGCAAGCCACCAGAGCCGCACAAAAATTTTCAGGATTGATCTTGAAGATAGAACAACAAAGAAACACTTAATGGGAATGGGACAATAGAACATCATCGACTAGCTGCATGCATGAGCACACCTCCAGATGCCTGTATCTATGGCTGACATGGAACTTCATCAACATCCATGTGAGACCTGATCAATATGTCAAATTTCCAAAATGATACAAGACGTTGCTGAAAATGATTTTGCATGTTGGGTTTCGTTGGAAGTGTTATCGAGATATGAAATGTTAGATATAGTTAAGATCTGATATACTTGTTATGATTGGATAGTGTTCATGTATATATACATAAGTATCAAGCCCGTACTGGTATTATAGGTTTCTAATGAATCACAAATTGTAGTCCATATCTGTGTCTATGCAATCTAAGCCAATTAGCCAACACTTGGAATCACATCAAGAAGAACACATAAACTTGGAATTACACTAAGAATAACAAATTTACCATCCATTGACATCTTAAATTATTCTTTTACTAATATCCACTGTTTAATACATAACGATCCACTGAGCTATATAAGCCAAAAGTATATATATCAAAACACTATTTTCCTCACCAAGAACTAAATCTAATCAAGATCAAACCGGAATCTTATGATTTTATCTATTCTAGATTTGTACTTAGACTCAAAGAAACCAACTCAAATGAGGAAAGTACTGGTATGACACAAAATAACCGAGTGAGCTACAACATAAACAAAACGCAGTGTTCCTTCGGCATGCTTCATCTTGGGCTTGGTGAAAGTTAATGCGGGTTTTGGTTATTGCCATTGAATGATAAAGAGAGAAGTTTTGTTTATTTTGTAGAGGACCTTTCCTCATTAGCTATTGGTTTAGAGGTTTAGGCTTGTAAATTATATGATTCATAGTCTTGTTTTTCATTCTCTATAATGAACAGGGATTAGCTCCTCCACCTTATACATAAGATAAAAGGAAGAGGCATGACGATGCTGTTATTAAGCAATTCCTGGCCTTTTATGTATATGTTTCATTATTATAATAACAAGCATGTACATTTTGTACTTGAATGGAAGACCCCAAAAATTTGGGATAAAGGCTTTGTTGTTATTCTTGAACCCAATGGAAGAAACTTCTTAAATTAGCCCACCAAAAAATTTGGATAAAGGATTTGCTAATTTGCAGTTAAGTACAATGAACTCTATAGTTTTTTGCAGATAAATATCATATACTACTTTAATAGACACTTATGTTATTTTGCCCTTATGTACCCTAAAGTAACGTTTTTTTTTGCAGTTTGTGACAATCCGTAAGTGGCAAAAGAAAATATTGCCCCTCTGCACAAACTCTAATTTTATCATTTCTAATTGAAATCCTAACCTTACCCTAATTTCATTTCTTCCCTAACCCTAACCCTCTAAAGTTGAGTACCCTACCCCTACGCATTGTTATAACTTATAACAATCTCACCCTTTATTCATTGTTGGCGAGGCTGCAGCCGGCAGGGGGCTGCTCCTTGCGTGGCATGCGGGAGGGTGGCCGCGCAAGGAGCAGCCCCGGCCTCGGTGGCAACGGGAGAGAGTGGGAGGGGGCGGATTTGATGCTTGCTAGGAAGGGGGTGGTGGAAAGGGGAGCCATAACTAGGGTTATGGTTAGGGTTCTTTTAGGGGGAGATGAAGTTTAAAAAATAGAAGTTGATTTTAATAGTTAGGGTTAAATTTGTCCAATATAGTCAACATGACCGTTAAGTGCAACGGAAGACTTAGCGGAGTTAGTAAGTTGCAAAATTGGTGATATTTAAAGGTATATAAGTGCCTATAAAAATTGTTGAAGGTATTTGAAGGCAAAAGTATGTATAGTTCACGGTATTTAATGCAAATTACCCTAAATGCTCTTTGTTGCCCTTGTTGATGTAACTGTTGTTGTTATTCTTTCATATTTTGGGTTTACATGTGGTATAGATGTTAGCTCTCCATCTTTATGGTAGATTCCTTTCCCTATAATAACTTGCTCTTTATATTAAATGATAAAGTTAGGTTATCAAATTGTTTATACAATTACTGTTACACCACTTTCAATTATAAATTTAATTTCAAAAAATGAAAAGGAAAATCATGCCCTACTGTAACTCACTCTCTCCTTCCCAGTTTTGACTCTCATGATGTACTATGTTGTTAGGCATAAAAGGGATATTATAAATTTAAATTTAATTAGCCTGAATGCTGATTAGAACATAAATTATTTTCAATAATTGAGTAGTTGGCAGCGAAGATATAATTCAAATCTTCCATTTTCTGATTCTACCAGAATCATTTTGATTAATATGGAGATTCTTTCCTTCTTTCTTATTTGTAATGCATGTGTCTGTTTCATAAAAGGCCAGAATTGCTTAGTAATATGGAGTTTCAGTAGAGCAGTACTTGTAAGAGTCAACTATTGAATCTTGATATAACAGAAAAAAAATAGTTTTCTCATCTTTCACGGTTATTTAACAGGTGCAAGCCCATATCGTTAAGCTGAGGCGGCAGCTTAGCATGATAGATGGCATGCCTCCACAGTCGAAAGCTGCTTCTGGTCAGTGATTCCAAAAGCTTTCAGCATTGCTTACCTACTGGGTTACCCAGTAAGGGCAATTGCGAAGGCTTGCACATGTACTATCCTATTTTTCTTGTAATGGACTGAAAGAACAAAATTGTCTGTAATTGATTGGAAAACAGAGATTTAGATGTGCCTTTTAGCGTATTACTTGTTACATGAGTGGCCTTTTCGCTCTTTTCATGTGTTATTCTATCCTTTTCTCAAGGGTTAATTAGCATTTAGATTCTCTATTTTATACCAGTTTAGAGTTTAAGTTCTGACATATCCAATCGAAAATTTTGTACGCTAATTTCTTTTTTATTATACCCTGAACATGAGTACAAGGGTAACGATCAACACATGCTGAAAAGGAGGGTACAATGAGAAAAAAGAAACAAAAAATAAAATTTTATGGTCCAAAATTTCTAATTGGATATGTCAGAGTTTAAACTCTAAGCTAGTATATCTGAACGCTAATTAGCCTTTTTCTTTTATGGTTTCTGAACGCTAATTAGCCTTTTTCTTTTATGGTTCAGTGTGAAGGAGATGGTCTTTTAGTTATGAGCGTTGCTAGGTTGTCCGTCCGCCAGTGCTCGCCTACGCCTGCGTGGCAGCCAGCTATTGGTTCCTCCACTTGGGATTGGCCTAGGTTATTGGGGGGGGGGGGGGGGGGGGGGGGGGAGGAGGAGGGGGCAATGGCTGTCCGCCACGCGGGTGTGGGCCAGCCTGCGGGCGGACAAAATAGAGTTTCCGTTTAGTTATCATATTTTTACACCTGGAAACTACATGGAGTAAGAATATCTTAGCAGAACCTCCCCTGCATGATCTTCTTCTCTCGCTTGGGGGACCAAAAATACCGAGTCTTCTTTCCTCTTTTGTTAATTGGCTCATTTTAGCTTCGACCAAAATGAAAAGATGCGTCTCGCGATTGTACAAATCTATGTTTCTTAGTGCTAATGTAGTCACAGACACAGTCCCATCAGATCCTATGCCGAATTTTTTCAAAGGGTCTAATCCACTCTCCATCGGAGAGACAGCTCCACCGTATGTTTGGCTTGCTTTTGCTTTTCTTAAAAGCAAGCCATGTTCTCTGAGTTTGTTGGCACTGATAATAATGCTTGTTTCGCCTTGAATTGATGTCTCCAAAATTCTATGAGTTGTTCGCACTGATAATAATGCTTGTTTTGCCTTGAATTGATGTCTCCAAAATTTTATGAGGTGTAAAGTGCAGAACCATTTCTGAGCATTACGTTGTGTGATTTTTAATCCGTATATATTACTCATATAAAAAATTTATTTTTAGATTTTATTTTTAGAAATTGTATTTACATGGTCTTTATAATGTCAGAAAAAATATTATTTTTTTTAGAGTGGTTAGAAAAAAAAATAGTATTTATACATATTTTTAGAGAGTGCGTCCTTAACCGAACCGAATAACCGAAAATCGAATTGGACCGAAAATCGAATAAGCAAAACTGAAACCGAACTGAAATGGTCCATAGCCGAATCAAATCAAACCAAATTAAATCGGTTCGATTTTCGGTTTATTCGTTTTATATATATATATATATATATATATATATATATATATATATATATATATATATATATATATATATATATATATACTAAAAAAATTTATTCGGTTTTCGGTTTTGGACCGAAACCAAAACTGAATAAGAAATTTTAGTATTTTCTTATTCGGTTCGATTCGATTTTCGGTCCAAAATCGAATAATGCTCACCCTTAGCTCCACGGTTAACTAATCCGCAGACAACACGTGGCGTCAGTTTCAGCCGCGTGCTCGTCCACGTTGGTTTGTTTAGAATTTTCTATCTTTAGAATGTCATGAGCACATCATTACGGTTGATTACCCCAGGGATTGTAACACTAGGCAGCCGAGAGATGGTAAGTACATTGAAAATTTGAAATCGGTTCAGGATTAAAATCTACAGATTAATCATGAAGAGCATAACTACACCTCCAGCAATTGATGAAAGTTTCCCGTCTGTGTTTCATATATTTTTCTTCGTAGTTAACCTCTCCAGTCTAACAACAATGTTCATCTTGATGGTTTTTATTTCTTGTGCCATCAGTGGACAGCTTCCTCTTTATGTCGTTTGCTGTATTGGCGTCTTGTGATGAATTGTCCATAAGAGCCTAAAACTCACCATCTCCACCGTTCCACTTTTTCTAAATCAGTCATTTTTTACACCATAAAATTTCATACAGAGATGAAGTTGAGAAAGAGAGATGGATTGTGATTTATTCATGTGATAATAGTCACGAGTATATTCGTGAGACTTGAATTTGTTACTAAATCTTGTTAGTAAAACTTGTAAAATATTAGGGTTGGGGGATTGGACGTCAACTTCCCTGACCTGATCTCATAGCGAAAGGACTCGAGGAGAGTTATGAGACGCCAACTTTCACAACATCTCGGAGGCCGGAGTGTTAGACCCCAACGAAGTTGGCATCCCCTAAAAAGTAAAAGGTGCCACGTCCGACTTTCCATCCTCCCAAACTTGGCATCCCATTCCTCAGATCATAAATTTTTATAACTTATAGCATTTCTTCTAAACTTGTCTCCTACAAGCTACAACAAGAATCGAATTATAGAAGCGGGCGGATCCAAGTGTAACATGGGGTCAGCCCACTCCAAATTTTTTTTTTATTATTTTTATTTTTCATGTGATGTTTATTTTATTTTGATTTTGATTTTTATCCAGCGCAAAATCCATGGCCAGAGAGATGAGATTGTTCTAGAACATGTTCAAGACTAATCTAACCACATTAATGCTGACTACAATCTCATCACGACGTCCGCACCACAAATCTGACCGCAATCTTGTCACGACCGCACCAAACGTACTCTTAGGGGCTGTTTGGTAGCCAGAAAGTCGGATGAAAGTGGACTTTTTTTTTTTAACTCAGCTGAACTCGATTGAGTTCAGATGTTTGGTTGTAAAATTGAAAGTGGGCTGAAAGTGTTTGATGGGACGCATAGCAGTTCCTGTCTCCTTCCTTTTGGGTACACTTTCACCACACCATTTTTTTGGTGAAAGTGGTGGAAAGAGAAGGAAAAGTGTGGAAAGAGAAAAGTGGTTTTCGTTTAATATATCTCCAACCAACATCCACTTTCAACAACTATCCAAACAACGGAACTCTTTTTTTTTCACTTTCAACAACCATCCAAACAATGAAACTCCTTATTCCTCCACTTTCATATTTTTCAACCATCAACCAAACAACTTTTGGAAACTCAAAATTTATGCGTACGCATCGCGTGCGCAAGTTTTGTTTTTCCACTTTCGCACTTTCATACACTTTCGTGCAACCAAACAGGCCCTTAGTATGTATGCTATTACGATGCACATCACCCACAGTGTTGTTACAGTGAATTGGAGAATAATGTGATCTTAAATGTCCCTTGGGCCAAAATTTGTGAGCCAAAACACTGACCAAATTTATTGTGTACGCACTCAAATCTCTCATACGTTACTTTCTCCTTGTGGCGTAACAGTTTGCAGTACCTAGGAAAAACTTTGTCCAACTCAACTGTCAGAAAATTGGATCTCTTTAATTATTAACAAAGTGTGGCGGCAGCTGACACAGCCCAGTGGATTGCTGAATAGATTGCTTTTTATCTACTTGCCAAGTAAACAACACACCTACTTGCGCAAAGTTATGTTGTGTCCAAATTTTACAAACATTGCCCTATTTGATAAAGTAGTTAGGACTCGTTTGGTTTGGTTGTCGGAAGAATTTATGTTAAATTTTATTTATATGTTTGGCAATAAAATATTCAAAAAATATTATTTGATTTTTTTCGAGTATTTGGTTGATACAGAAAAAAGTATATATATATATATATATATATATATATATATATATATATATATATATATATATATATATATAAAAGGGAGGTGAGGTGTCGAGATGGCTATGTCACCCTACTATGTTATTATCATGCACATTGTACACTTTTTGGTGTATGATGATAGTATGGAGGGTGAAACGTAGACACCACCCATAAGGTGGTAACTCACATCCCTTATTCTCTCTCTCTATATATACTACTATTGTCAGTGATTCTCTAGTCTTGTGGTAGTGATGAGGCATACGGCCTGAGTGATAAGAAAATCGATTACCTAAAAAATAATATAAAAAATTCAAAAATAGTAAATAAAATAAACAATAACATATTTGAATATGACCATTGTATTCCTAAATTTGCAATAAATTCTGAGAAGAGCCATCTATTCATATTTTCTCACTAGCTATGTCATTTTATTAAATCAGTCAACCAAATATTGTCTTAACCCTCAAAAGTTGTTGATTAGAATATATAGTTAGACCTTCCTACCTTCTTTTAAGAAATAAGATCATGATCTGGTCTGCAGATTTTTTGCTTCTTTATCCTGATATTTGACGGCTCATATTCATCCCTGGACAAGCACATGGGTCACGGTGGCCAGGCGAGCTGGTGGGCATTATAGCGGGAAAACGAGACAGCCAATAGATAGAACAGCATATGTACAACAGCGTGTCGTCAGCTTTTCATGTGAAATTTTGATGCCTTCCATGTGACCGCACAGAACAGCGACGACTCTCAACTTCCAACCGTTGCCATTTTTATTTTATCGGAACCGCTACGTTATCCCGTAGTTTGTAATTGTGGACACTACCGCAATGACTGACAGTCACGTTGACCGGTGATTATTCGACCGGTGATTACGTCGACCGGTGATTATGTTTGCGATTATAAATTTTGCCGAGTGTCTGCTCTTATACCATTAGAACTAAGAACTCGGGCCGTCCAAGTAAACATAAACTTCTGTAATTTATATAAATTACAGTTATTTAAACCAAAATTAGTTAATATTTTCATAAATAGATTTTGGGCAGGTTAACAAAATTAATTTAACCAAGATGAACAATAATCACATTATTTACAGACGCACAGAGCAAATGGCGTAGAACTCGTTGAACTCTCTCTCTCTCTCCCCTCACTCTTCCTCCTCCTCTTAGCTCCTCTCTTCTCTTCTCCGGGTTGATACGGACGGGATGACTCGGCAGCACCGCTTGCTTCTTTGCCATCTCACACTTGAGATCCACCACCGGAGCGAGAGAAACAAAAATAATAAAAATATAACAAGAATTAACGGTGGGTTTTTCCCCCCAAAATATGAGAATGCTGCTAGCGAGCTGACGGCGCTCGCACGATCACCAGACGGACTTCTCCACTAGACCGCGGAGGAGGGGGAGCGTGTCGGGCTGCCACGGACTCCGCAGGCCGACGTGGCAGCAGGAGCAGGAGCAGGACTTCTGTATGTCTTCGAGATTCGCGAATCTCGAGGAGGAGGAGGAGGAGATGTGGCGGAGGACGTGCTCGAAGAGGGACTCGTCGCAGGGGAGGGAGAGCGGGCCCGGCTGGGAGGAGAAGCCGTACTCCTCCTCGGCCTGGCTCAGGAGCTTCCGGAAGACCGGGTGGTTCAGGTGGGCCGCCAGGACGACGAAGCGCCGGGAGCTGGAGCCCACGCACACGGCCACGTGGCCCGCGGGGACGTCGGAGGGGGCCCAGCGGGAGGAGGACGCGGCGCGGTGACGCCAGCGGCGGAGCAACTGGCGGAGCCGGACAATGTGACGGATCTTGCTGCACTTTCCCATTGCCATTTCTTCTCTCTTTTTTGTTTTAGTGTTTTAGCGAGGAGGAAAGGGGAAGGTCCAAGAGAGGGAGGGGGGTGCTATTTATAGATGGGGAGCTGCACTAGTGCCCATCACTTTTCGAAACAATTACATGTCCGAACAGGAAGATTTTTTTGTTTTATAATTATAAAATATACTTTTGGTCTAGAAAATTTTAAATTATTGTCCTTTTTTTTTATAACTTCTCTTGTATTAATTTTCGGCCTGGTTTGGTTCGCGAAATGGAGAAGAAAAAAAAAAACTAATTCTGTGATATTTTATTTCTTTTAAAAAATTACAATTCCTACCAAAATATTTTTCGGTGCCTGAAAATGTCAAAATATATTAGAAAAAAGTAAACATTTAAATTAAAAAAATGAATCCTAGATAAATTAGTTTTCTTTTATTTATCTTCAAATAAGAATCACATTCTTTTTTCTCTTTAATTTTTTTTGGCATCCAAACATAATAAAATAAGAGATTTTATTTTTCAATATCATAATTCTGCGATCCAAAGGAGATAACCGCACTAGAGTCCATCCAACTTAGAACATGCTAATGAATTGATGTCGATTAAATTTGTTGTTTAGACTCGACCGAGCAAAGATGGAAAACATGATTAGTATTACTTGTTGGAAGACAAATAAGATATTTCCAGAAAAGATGAGATGGATATCATTTTAAGAATTAGACACATTTTTTTTTTACTCATGTTCATATCTTGGCACTATTGTAAAATAATTTTGGTATGTTTTGATCTTATGAAATAGCATTGAAATATATAAAAGGAAAAAATAATTAGATTTTGTATTTAAGAAATAATCGGAAATTAACATTTGGATTGTGAAGGTGTTGAGCTTAACATTTGATTTTCTCAGTTAAACGTTAACTAATGTTTATCATTTAAAATCTGTTAATAAAATATTTTAGAATAAAAGTAAAAATAAAGATAGGAATATCCCTCTGAATATTCCCTGCACCGTACAAAATAAAAAATTTCAATAGTTCAATACAAAATGGGAAGGAATTGTTATCAATAAAACATAAAAAAAATTATTTTTTTACTCTTTTAACTTTGGGTACACAAACGTACAAGTGGTGGGTAGTCGTGGTAGCTGCGTCATTTACTGACGATTTGTCCCAATAAAGGCCAAAGATTAGCAGGTGGGATTAGCAATACTAAACGACAACTAATCCTAATTTTTGAGCCAGCGCGAAATGCGGAGTACGGTTGTTGGGCCTTGTGTCCTTCTGCCCACATTGAGTTGGTGAGTTGGCAATAGGGTTTGTGTTCTCGCAGGATTTTAACCGAATTAAAATACTAAAATTTTTAAATTGAAGTTGATTTAAATTAGCTGAAATCAAAATCTAACTAAATAATTAATTTAATTTATTCATTAATGGATCCATTAGATTTGGTCAAAATTTAAAATCGTGATTAAATTATATCAAAAATTATTTTATATATATATTTATTGATTTCAAAGTTAGGTTCAAAGTATGACTAGTTGTTAAATTATCAGAGGACTTCAAACACATACATTTGTTTTGCCGAAAAATATTTATTTTATTACAAAATATATTTTGTGACAAAAAGTAGGATGTAGTCTAAAAAAAATTGATATAAGTACATGTTCATATTAATAAAGTAGCATGAAAGTTAAAAAATTTCTTAAAATATGTACATTTTTAATAACAAAATATGTATATAATTGAGAGTATTTACATAATTGTATCCGATTTTCGATTTTGAATCGAAATCTAATTCAAAATCAAAATCGAAACAAATAAGTAATTTTTGTATTTTCAAAACAAGTCAATTTTTTAAAACCAATCCGAATCTCATGCATATTCTGTTCATTTTTAGGTCCAAAATCCAATAATGCTCACCCCTAGCTAGTTGGCTGTGGATAAGAAAGCATAAGAGCATCTCCAACCCTATTGTCTTGTTAAGTGTTGTGAGTCTTAGATGGCTCCTGTGTGGCATGAGCCACAAGACAATGTTTTGTTTATGTGGCAAAATTATATCTCAAAAGACAATGAGATAGAAAAACTCTCTCCAATGCAAAAGTATTGAGAAGACAATAAAAATTATTTTTTTCAACTTCCAAGGCAACTTTTAAGACAACTACTCATCTTCTTTCTTTTTTCTAATATTTTTTTTATTTATAATTGATGACATGGAAGAGAAGACATTGTCAAGTGCATTATCTAGAACAAGACAATCAACTTCACAATGTTTTCTTTAATTTTTGCCACATAAGCTTCACAATTGACTTGATAATTGCATTGGAGAAGAACTTTTGAATAAAATTTCAACAATGCTACATGGCCCGCGGTTTTGGCCCGCCAACCAAACCGCGGGCCACGTATCAGCCATTTACTGGCCAAATTTTTGGCCGCGGGCCCCACGTTAACAGGGGGGCCAGTAAATGGCTGACGCGTGGCCCGCGGTTTGGTTGGCGGGCCACGTAGTGTTTTCGATAAAATTTTGTCATTTCTATGTGGCAACAACTTTTTTTTTCAAAGTTACAATAGGGTTGGAGATGCTCTAAGCAAAAGCACTTTTTGCATGGGGAAGGAAAGTAAGAAAGAAGTACGCAACTAAACTTTCCCTCCACTCGCTTACTAAACCAGGGAGATGCCGATCCGGACAAGGTAAAGAAATGCACATGGCGTGTGAGTAAATACTGGTATTTTCTTGGTAACGTTATTTAATGGACCGGTGTGCCGGTCCCCTCCCGCCAAAATTATCCAATTAAGTTAGTCTTAATTATTTGTTAGTGTCGGAGTAAAATATTAGTGTACCTTGAACAAACATATCATACCATAGGCGTTTATAAATTTATCATTGTATATTGTAATGTTAGAAGCACCGGTATAGTGACAGCCCTGGCGTAGGCCTATAGGGACGAGATCACATGACCCAAAAGCTAAAAGAACATCATTTTTTTAAATAAACATGTTTATATATAATTAGAAGAAGAAGAAAAAAAAAAAAGGTTAAATCAGTACCAACGTGAATTTTAAATAAATTTTGAAGATAAAATATTTAGATACTTGAATTCTTCTTCGTGTTTCTGCAGGTGACATGTAAATTCTTATTATTGAAATAAAATTAATATATATTTTTAATGTAACCTGTAGAATTCTTCCTGCAGGTGACATGTAAATTCTTATTATTGAAACACTAATATACTTGAATTCTTCCTATATATATTTTTAATATATATATATATATATATATATATATATATATATATATATATATATATATATATATTTTTAATATATATATATATATATATATATATATATATATATATATATATATATATATATATATATAAAATTGACTTTTTATATTAATTTTATTTCAATAATAAGAATTTACATGTCACCTGTAGAAACACATAGGATGAAGAATTCAATTATCTAAATGTTTCATCTTCAAAATTTATATAACATCTCTATCCTAGTTTGGTTCGCGGAATTTCTGGGTTGGAAAAGAAAAGTGATTACTTTTCTATGTTTGGGTGACAAAGGAATTGAGGAGGAAAGAAAAATAATTTCCAATGGAAGAAAAATCAGCTAGAAAAGTGATTCCATCTATCAAAGTAAGGAATTACTTTTCCACATTGAAGTATTCACTTTCCTTTTCAAATTCTTTGGCATTGCCAAACATCCCAAAGAAAAATCAATGGAAATTAAAATTTTCCAAAGGAAATGAAATAACAAGGACGTTTCCGTTCAAATTTTTTATCTTTCGTAAAAATTAATATTGGATCCCGCTTTATTAAATGGATCATTTTATTTGTTTACATGTAGTGCACCATATCATTATTATTAAATTGATCCTTTCTTTGTTGACATGTAGCATAGAAAATGAAGAACCAGTAATTTTTTTAGGGTTAATTAGTTGTACCCCCCTATGGTTTGTACGTATTTTGGTAACTGTCTCCGTTGTTTTAAAAATAAAGAACACCCCCCTGGCTGCTTAATTTTTCACTCATTTTCTTCTATGTACCAGGAGTACAACTAATTAACTTTATAAATCAGGGGTGTGTTCTTTATTTTTAAAACAACAGAAACAGTTACCAAAATACGTATAAATTATAGGGGTACAACTAATTAACCCAATTTTTTTATATATATGTATTTTCTAGAAACTTTACCGATTAGGATATAATTTTTTTTTAAAGTACAATAACAAGTAGCAGACGAGTTCGGCAGGCGCTCAGATTTGGAACCCAGCACCCACGTGGAGAGGTGTCCGATCCGAAGCCGCGACCGGTCGTCATGATTTGGCTGTTGAGGAAAAAAGAAAGATGCTCGATCGCGCGCGGCGCCGAGACAAAAACCACCCCTCCCCCACCCCATGTGCAAGAGCCTACGACCCTTACTTTCCCTCGCATTTTTCTACGCTTTCCAGCCCAACCACTCGTAACGTCCAGTCCAACCTCCTCAAATCGTGTTTGCATGCTAATTATTATAAGGCCTATCGAATATTTAAATACGAGCATCACTTGTTTGAAGGAATATTTATTTATTCATGCGGAACTGGTTGCTGTACCCACAAATATTCTCTCCACATCAAATTTAATCATTATAGATATATGTGTATTTCCTCATGATTGGAGGCATCAAAATGATATGTGGATCTCTACGCTCACTGGTCCGGATGCAGAACAAAAATTGAAGTCTACTCTATTATTGACATTTTTTTTATATTTATTTCAGCCAGCTCGAATTAATAATACAACTATTTTGCTACATAGCATCTACTCAATTTTAATAATTAACCTAGTTTTATACCTAGTCAAATTAGTTTATCAAATATTGTTTTAGTGCCCGAAGGATGGGTGGATATCCCAATAGTTGAGATTTTCAGTATTGTCAAAGAGAGAGTTCGTAAAAACAAAATTTAGAACCCAAATATGATAAAAGATTTAATTTAATATAATTTAAAATTTTACATTAAATATCTGATTTAATTATATTTATAAGTTTGTATCAAATATTTAATTTGATCATATTTGGACATCCATAATTGGTGATGAGATATAATCTATACTGTTGGTTGTTGGTGGACGGTCAGATCTGATGGTGGACTACTTTTAGGATTTTGTAACCCTAAAATTAGGTATCTTATCTTATTTCTATGAGGTGAGGGTGGAGGCACAAAGTAAAGATTTAGGGTGCTCGTCCACAAGGATATCTAACAGAAAGTCCGTACTTTGCTCTTATGACTTCGCCATGTGAGTTGGCGTGTCCCACCACCACGTCAAGTGAGTTGGGACCCCCACTCCTTGTTGGCACGGTCTTGGCCACCCACGCCAAGTGAGTTGTTGGCGTGGCCCATCCCCACGCCAAGTGAGTTGGCATGTCCCCCCCTCCGCAATTACCCCAAAATCTTCCTTTTTTTACAATTTTGAATTTTTTTTACCCTATAAATTTTTTTCTGGTTTTAAATACAAGAGGGGAGGATCTTCAAGTCCTGTTATAAGTCCTATTTTAAGCTCATCAAACTATATATATATATATATATATATATATATCCTTCAAAACAGCTCAAAAGTGAGCCGTCTAAGCCGTGTGAATATCATCAACCACTTAAATAATTTAAAAAATAATAATAAACAACTAAATATCTAACTAATATTCCACTAATTATTAAAAAAATCTAACTAAGTATTTAACTATCTAATAGTATATATTTGCGGGAAGATTTATGAAATGCCCAAAAACTAAAAAAATTTATGTAAAACCCACCGCTAAAAAAACTTTCATCGCGTGCCCAGAATTAGAGAAACTTATCCAAAACGGGTTCCAAATGACCCTTTTGCCCTTCCTTTTAATTTATTGGAAACACCCACAAAACTGCTCTTAAAAAAACGTTTCAATACTCCATCTTCTTCCATACGCTGCTCACTTTCGAATCTAATTTTTTTCCTCAAAAATGTTCAAAAACTCGTCGAAAAATTTCGGAAAGACCGGGACGAACGACAAAAGTGTTAAAACGGAGGTCCAAACATCATTTTTTTGCGAATCTAAAATTTCGGAAGGCCGTCTAACGATGAAGCTGTTACTTTCAGTCTCCTCGACGATACGCTCATTTTGCGACAAACGGGACCTCGTTTCGACCTCCCAGTCAAAAGTTATGGCCCTCCAAAGTTTCAGCTAACCATAAAATGCAGGAGAATGGCATTCTCCGTCTTAATTTACACGGAGAATGACCATTCTCCGTCTTAATTAGGACGGAGAATGACATTCTCCGTCTTAATTTACACGGAGAATGGTCATTCCAGTGTTAAAACGCAGGAGAATGACCAGAAACACGGAGAATGACATTCTCCGTGTTAAATGAAACGGAGAATGTCATTCTCCGTGTTAAATAAAACGGAGAATGGCATTCTCCGTCCTAATTAAGACGGAGAATGGCCATTCTCCGTGCTAAATTAAACGGAGAATGACCATTCTCCGTCTTAATTAGGACGAAGAATGCCATTCTCCGTGTAATTTATCACGGAGAATGGTCATTCTAGTGTTAAAACGCAGGAGAATGACCATTCTCCGTGTTAATTAGGACGGAGAATGCCATTTTCCGTCTTAAATAAAACGGAGAATGCCATTCTCCGTCCTAATTAAGACGGAGAATGACATTCTCGGTCCTAATTAAGACGGAAACGGAGAATGTCATTCTCCGTCTTAATTAGGACGGAGAATGGCATTCTCCGTCTTAAATAAAACGGAGAATGGCATTCTCCGTCCTAATTAAGACGGAGAATGCCATTCTCCGTCCTAATTAAGACGGAGAATGGTCATTTCCAGTGTTAAAACGTGTAATTTAGTTTTTTCAGGAATAAAGAATTTCGTTCTTCTTTCAAAGCGATGATAATTCTTATGGAAAAGAAGAAGAAAGATCTTCTCTCCACAATTGAAGATCTGAGTTCAAATGTCTCCACGATGAAGATGATGATGATGGTGATGATGATGACGAGCGATGATCTGAGTTCGACTGAAGAAAAACATACCGAACTACGAACGATCTTTGCGATCTCTGCTGAATATGAGAGCAATGGAATTCAGATTTTCCGTGAAGAAGAAGAAGACGAAAATCGCAATCCAGATCTGAGTTTTTTGAATTCAAATACATATAGATGACCAATTCGCGCGGAGGGGTAGTTTCGGTATTATAAAAATAGCAGTTTCTAGCGGGTGGCATCTAAAAGGGAATCTTGGAATATTTAACGTGAAAATACTTAATTCTGGGTATTTCATAAAACTTATCCAGCGGGTGGGCATTTCATAAAAGTCCACCCCGAAATTGGGTTTCTCAGCAATTTCCAGTATATTTGCAACTAAATAGTGTAACTTAAGTGGTTAAGATAGGAGATATTTTTCTTGGTTGCTTGAATTCAAATCCTAAATTTGATAATTTTTTATAGTAAATTATATTTATTTATTTTATCATTTTTTTGCACGTGCACATTACTAGTGTGTGTGTATATATATATATATATATATATATATATATATATATATATATATATATATATATATATATATATATATATATATATTTTTTTTTTTTTTTTGAAAGAGGTAAATGTGGCGAACGCTCCCACCGGGAATCGATCTCCTGACCACTTGGGCCGCATGCATCTCTCTTAACCACTAGGCTAGAGGTCATTGTCGTGTGTATATATATATATATATATATATATATATATATATATATATATATATATATATATATATATATATATATATATATATAAACTTAGATGGTGAAACTTTTGAATTCTGAAAATACCTTTACATACTTATACTAATTAAAAATAGTTCATTAATTTTAATAAGGACAACTTAGTAATTAGGAAGACTACCCTTTGGTCTTCCTAAAGAGTCTAATTAAGAAATGTTAAAATACGTGCAAGGCACGTGCACTATATGCCAGTGACCCCTAGTCTAGTGGTAGTGGTGAGGCATGTAATGCCCCACTCCGCACGGTGCATTATGCTGAGTCGTTGACTCGAAGAGTCGCGTTGACCCGATTAAGTATCGATGCGAATCGATACAAGAGTTACCTTGTCCCAAGAAACGTATCGAGTCGGATCGATGCAAATAGTTACGTGGACCCGAAGAATGCATCGAGTAAGATCGATGCAAGTGTTAAGTTGGTCCGAGAGAAAGCATTACGAAGATTCTAAAAAATCGAATCGACGCAAGACATTAGTCCGATTCGGACAAGTATTGATTTTAGTTGGTTTCGTGTGCAGGCTATACATTTACGCTGAAATATAAGATGTCGGCATTTTATCTTATTTACAACGTGGCCCGCAAAACTAAATCACCGCCTCGCAACGGACTGAGGCATAGGCTCGGTAAGCCAAATCGGTCGTATAATTCAATAAAGCACGAAGTGCTCGAATGGCTAAGTCAGAGGAGTTGGTCGTGCAACAAAGTTACAAAATTGAGCCGTATCGACTCGACGAAATGATAAGGCGTATTAACTTAAGGTGGTAGGACTTTGACTTCTCTTTCCTACTCCTTCATGTACTACAAAAATCTGCTGAATTAGCGACATTTTTTAGCGACGCAAGAACCAAACGTCGCTAAGTTTTGACGTTTAGCGACGTTTTGTGCTAACGTCGCCAAATGTCGCTAATAGCGATAAATCAGCGACGTCTAGCGACAGTCCATAATAATTAAGATTCCTGTGACGCTAATCGTCGTTGATTCGTCGCTATTAGCGACGTTCATAGCGACACAAATTAGGCGTCGCTATCAGCGACGTATTTAGCGACGTTTCGATAAACGTCGCTAATTTTAAATAAATATTAGGACAGGCCGAAATTCGATCATTAAAAATTTCCTCCCTCTCTCTCTTCCGCGTGCCCCTCTCCCTCCCGGCGACCCAAGCCCTCCGGCGACCCCTCTCTCCTCCGACGACCGATCCTCCGGCCCCCTTCCCTTCTCCGTCGACCGATTGGAACTCCCCTACCATGAGGTATCTCTTCTTTCCCTCTTTAAATCGATTAATTTGGGTACGTGCTCTCACATCGGCGATCGGGACGGCCGGAGCGCCACCGATTGAGGTGGCGAAGGGGCTAGGGCTTGGTTTTGGGATGGAAAGAAAGAATCTCCAAGAGGATAAAGAAAAATTAGGATAAGTAGAGCTAGGGCTTGTACATAGGTGAGAAAAATGGGTAGGCTAAAGTTTTAGGGCTACGGTCGAGACACACGTATTGTGTCGAGACCGTGCACCCGACGAATCTGAAAACTGGAAACCGGTTTCGGTCTTAATTGTTTGATTTCGGTTATGTCGGCTACGGTCGGGACACACGTATTGTGTCGAGATCGTGCACCCGACGAATCCGAAAACCAAAAATCGGTTTCGGTCTTAATTGTTCGGTTTCGGTTATGTCGGTTACGGTCCAGACCGTGCACCTGACGAATTCGAAAATCGAAAATCAGTTTCGGTCTTAATTTTTCGGTTTCGGTTATGTCGGCTACGGTCGAGACACACGTTGTTGTGTCGAGACCACACACACACGTTTTGTGTTTTGTTCAGATTCGGTCTTATATGGTCGAGACACCGAATAAACCGAATAACCGAATATGTTATTCGGTTCGATTCGGTTTTGTTTTGGCTAATTTTGGTTTCAGTTTTGGAGTTTATTCATATTTGTAGATATCTAGAAATGGAAACGACACCGTTCGTGGATGTACAACCGCCTTCGTGAAGACAAGTGCGGTGTGCGAGATGAATACATTGTCGGAGTCGAACAATTCCTCCAGCTCGCGAAGGTGTTTCTTCAATACATGGACGGCAGAAAAATTAAGTGTCCGTGTGTAAAATATCGTAACATGAAGTTTCAATCAGAAGTGGATGTGACATATCACTTGTACTTAAAGGATTTCACTCTGAACTACTACCAGTGTACCGCACACGGAGAGCTTGTACCTTTAGCATTTGAGAAGGAGCCTTATGTGGACCCGTATATGAATGTCCACAACCATGGTACTTTTGACAGCGAGTACGTGAATATGGTCTTCGACGCTGCGGGACCTATTTTCGATCCAGACAATCGTGAAGCAGCTGTGGTGGCACTGAATGCCGATGCCGTGAAGTTCATGGAGTTGTTGGAGAATGTAAGGACTCCTTTGTATGCTGGTTGTGAGGACCATTCACCGTTAGAGGTGATCACTCGGCTCTTGAGCATAAAGTTCGACTTCAACATGTCGCAAGAATGTTATAATCGAGTACTCGAGTTGATTATAGATATCTTGTCGGAGGGTGCCAATTTACCTAAAGACTTTTACCGATGTAAGAGGATGGTGAGATCGCTCTGGATGGGATACGAGAAAATCGATTATTGTCAAAACGGGTGCATGCTTTACTACAAAGATGACAAGGATGCAGAAGTGTGCAAATTCTGTGGTGCTGATCGCTATAAGCCAACTGCTACAGGCAAGCCTATAAGGCCGACTGATTCAATGCACTACTTGCCGTTGACGCCGCGGTTGCAGAGGTTGTTCATGGTGAAGGAGACTGCTGAAAATATGAGTTGGCACAAGCGACAACAGATTGAAGGAGTGTTGGATCATCCATCCGATGGAGAAGCATGGAAGCACTTCGATCGAGCGTATCCTGATTTTGCTTATGATTCACGTAATGTAAGGTTAGGGCTCTCCTCTGGCGGTTTCACCCCATTTGGACTTTCAGGCTCCCAGTATTCATGCTGGCCGGTGATCCTCACTCCGTACAACCTACCGCCTTGGATGTGCATGAAGACTCCTTATATGTTCTTAACTGTTATCATCCCCGGTCCGAACAACCCGAAGAGGAACATCGACGTGTACTTACAACCGTTGATAGATGAGCTGAATCAGCTCTGGGAAGTAGGGGCCTACACGTATGATGCTTCGAAAAAACAGAATTTTCAGATGAGGGCAGCACTTATGTGGACAATCAACAAATTTTTGGCTTATGGAATACTATCTGGATGGAGCAATCATGGTCGTCTTTCATGTCCGTATTGCATGGATCGTATTAAGGCTTTCCGTTTGAAACACAGAGGAAAGCCATGCTTCTTTGATTGTCATCGACAGTTTTTGCCGAAAGACCATCCGTACCGTAGGATTAAAACTGCTTTTCGTGTCGGAATTGCGGAGAAGGATGATCCACCGCCAATGTGGTCCGGAGAGAACACATGTGAGCAAGTAAGAGAATTTGCAAGTGCTATTGAAGATCCTACAACGGGTTACAAGTGTGATGGATTTGGTAAAGATCATAACTGGACCAAAAGGAGCATATTCTGGGATCTACCATATTGGAGCACCAATCTGATCAGACATAACCTTGATGTCATGCATATCGAGAAGAATGTGTTTGATAACATAATTAATACAGTAATGGACGTCACGGGAAAGACGAAAGATAATCAAAAGGCCAGGTTGGACTTAGCAAAAATATGCAGACGCCCTGTATTGCATATGATAGATGAAGGGAATGGGAAGCTTTTGCAGCCTAAGGCAATTTACTCGCTGGACAAGGAGGACAAAGTCAGACTTTATAGATGGATTCAGGACCTAAAATTTTCAGACGGATACTGTCACGACCCGCACCCTAGAGTAAGGGCACGAGACGTGTGAAACCCATTATTTTGTAATTTATTATGTTTTGGTATTATTAGTATTTCAAAAAAAAATTATTATTATTATTAATATTACATTTATTAAATATTTTTGAGTGAAAAACGATTTCGAAAATATTAATAACAGGGCTTTTGATTTTCGGACCCAGACCCGAGTTCGAGCCCAGACCCAGGTCCGAGCCCAATTCCTTCTCTATTAAAAACCTGATTTTTTAGACTTGGTTAAATCTTCAAATAATAATAATTTTTTTTTTTTTACTTTGTGCTGGCCCCGAAGGACCAGCATTTGGAGTACGTGACTTTTTCCCTCCCCAACTCATTCTCCACCATACGTTTCCCAACGTTACAACCCAACTCTTCCACTTCCCCCTCTTATAACTCTCCCTTAATATTCCCCAAACCTTCCTTTATTAAACATCACCCACTCTCCTTCTTCACAGGAGATCAAAAACCAACTCTCTCTCTCTCTATTCTCTCTGAAATCTCACAGAGAACCAAAGGTTCACAAACCCTCTCTTCCTCCTCCACCCTCTTTCCCGAGCCCTCTCCGGCGAGATCTAGGCCGCGCCCCCGCCGTTCTCCGACCGGCGCCCCCGCGCGCGACCCTCCCCGCCAGCCGAGCCCAGCGCGCGGCTCCTCCCCGCGCTGTCCCGATCCCCGACCGCGGCCGAGCTTCCCTCTGGCCGCCGACCCCGAGCTCGCCCACCCCCGGCGAACTCCGTACGGCCCCCTCCGGTGACAGCGCTCCGACCGTCACCCCGGCTGTGCGCCCCTCTCCTCGCGGACCCTCTCCGGCCCGATGTTCTGTTGTTCGGCCGTTCCTGGTCGTAGACCCGCTTTCCACGGCTCGTCGGCTCCCTGACCCGCTGTCCGCATGTTGCCCGTGCGTTGATCCTCCTGTTTGAGCTTCCCCGTACGTTCGCAGCGCATCGTAACGCTGTCCGGAGACTCTCGAGTCCATGACGGCACGTCCCGAGTCCGAGGCCACCCTTCGGACTCCGTCATCGAGCCTCTCGGTAAATTTCTTGATAATCAGAGTAGTTCGTCCCTCCCGTGTTGAGTCTGTGATGATAATCGGTCCCCGGTTTCCCTTTGGGAAATCCGGTTAGCTGCGTAGTATATTCGGTTAGCTGCGTTAGCATATTCTGTGATTTTTGTTTGCTGGGTTTGTGTGGTTTGGTTTGATTGTGGGATTCCCGGGTATTTCGGGAAGTTCCGTGGGTGGAAATTATTTCTGTGGTTGGTTTTCGGTGGTTATATTTTCGGGATTATTATTCTGGTTGGAACAATTGCAGGTTTCGTGGCGCATTTCCCAGTTTTGGGTTGTCCCGAAATAGAGGAAATGCTGCCCAAATTTTTACAAAACTTTATTTAATTTGATTTCAAAATCGGTTTTCGGAAATAAATTTTAAAACTGATTTTCGGGCGACGACCGTACCGGTCTGTGGGCCCTGGCGAAATGCAAACGCACCGGTCCGACCGGGCGTTGTGGTATTAGCTGGATTTTGATGATGGACCGAGTCTGAGACTCCAACTTTTATTTAAATTATTTTTATTTAATGTTAAGCTATTTATTATAGTTATTTATTTACTGTATTTTATTTAGTAATTAAATCATTTCCTCTTATTTGATGTAAAAAAATAATTGTACAGGGCATAAGCCCACTCTAGGATGTTTAGCTGTGCCCCTGTATTGTGTAGCGTAGATTTTTACTTTCTTTTATGGGTGGATGTGATCTTGGGTGGTTTTGATTAGACGTATAAATCGTAGTTAGAGCGTAATTTTATAATTAATTAAGAATTAATTAAATGGATGAAAAATTAGTAAATAACTAGTTCATGATTTATCATTAAAAGAAAACTATATTTTTATAAATATATTACAAAAAACACAAGTTTTCCAAAGTTAATTGGTCCTTGTTATTATTTCCAAATAACCAAATTAATCGGTTTAATCAACGCACGTAGTTGCGACGTAATCGTTAGCTGTAAATTAATACAACTTAAAACCTGACTAGGACTTACTACTAGAGATTGCAACTAGCACACTTAGCCTGGTTATACAAAGGATCTAAGTCGAGTTCTCAACTGTAGGAACTCGAAGTTACAACTGACGTTCCTCCTCGGTACCGACTCGTCTTTCCAGTCATTCTAATACAAAGGCAAGTACAGTTATGCCTATTTGGTAATTTATCTAGTAATTGTTTTATTGCAATTTTAAACCACATTGCTGCACGGAACTCTCTCCTAGAGTATTGATTGTGGAACTCTTTACTAGAGTTCGAATATTGACTCATTGATTGAATCTGATTGACTCGGGATATTGGGGGAGTAGTGTAGCGTCTATGACCAATACCCCCATATTGTATTGATTGTGCGAGCTGATTCCTCCTATACACGAGGATAGGCCGGACCGTATCATTAGGATATAATTGAATCATCCCAAGCCGGTCATCGTTCGCTGCCTACTCAAATCACATTGTTTTCGATTGTAGAATTGTAGGAAAATATTGTTAAAGTATTTCAAATTGTTTAACATTGCAAATTTCAAATTATTATTTGAATTATTGGATATTCGTAATTGTACTTTGCTTCCTCCTGACTGGAGACCCAACATTTTAGGTATCACTGATGAGGCTTTGTTACGCGATCCCAAGACAAGGAATTCGAGATTGCTGAGCTGTTTGCCTAGAGTTTTCTTTTATTCATGATGTATGTAAAAAAAAAGGTTTAAGTTGTATCTTTTATTTCATTGTAAAAGTTTAATAAAATTTTATTTCCGAATTTTGAGTTGTGACAAATATAGTGTTGTTGTATGGTTATCTGCTACTGAACAGCTTACTGCCGCCGTCTCAACAACGGTGCAGGCTGGACATGATCTGATTCGACCCAAGAAATTAGGACCGGGTCGTGACATATTTTTAGTGGTGGCCCATGCAGGTCTGAACAATAACTTAGAAAAACATACCTAGAAACAATTAGAACACTAGAACATTGATTTGTCACAACATAGGTCCGATTTATATATAAATAAATATTTTTGCTTGATTATAGACCGGTAGGCTACCTTGCTTGTGTGCGTCCTAAACCTTCCAGAAAATGACCGTTGACCAAATCCTGCTGGCGATGAGGTGTCATCTCCGGATCATACCCTATCTCCTCAACCAAGCTCAGGGTCCTTTCCCTCGCGGCTGTTTGACCGTCCTCATAGTGCATCCAGTGAAGTTTTCCCTACACTGGCGATTCCTACCTCATCTCAAACCAAGTTGTATTTTCTTGGTGGAGTATTCATTTTTGTTGCTCCACTAGTACCAGCAAATACCTCCCAAATGGTTGCCCTATTTCAAGAAATCCTGGAATTCCAGAAAGCTCAAGATGAAGCCCAGCAGGAACAGATGAATATCACGAGAGAAGACATGAAGAACGTCAATGATGTAGCCTTAGTTATCTCCAACCAAGTTAGAGCAGAACTTTTGTCCTAGGAAGGATACCCCTGAAGATATTTGGGTCCCATCAAGTACCCTACTTTCCGGCAGTCTTGTCGTAAGAAGCTATGGGCTTGTAACCTACTGCAAGAGGCCTGGTCTTCTAGCTGTTAGTTGTCGCAAGAGATTGGGACAATGTTTGGCATGTGGATCTGCTGAACATCGGGTAAAGGACTGCCCCTTATCTTTCTATCAAACCAGAGCTCATATCCCAGCAACACCTGTTAGGCCACAACCCAGAGACTCTCTTCCTATCTAGCAGACCTTGCCTCCTACAAAGGCATGATGCAGACTCGAAGTTCATAGAAGATGAAGGACCAGATCAATGAAGGCTCTAGGATTTATCCAAGATAGAACTTCACCTTAGGGAACACCTATCTTGTTTGTGCCCAAGAAGGATGGAACAACTGATGTGCATGGATTACCAGACACTAAAGAACAAGTACCCTCTGCCCGGATCGAGGATCTATTTGATCTGTTTGTGTGGAGTTAGGGTGTTTCAAAGTTTGACTTAAGATCTGACTACCATCAAATCGAAGTCAGGAAAGAGGACATTTCCAAGACGGCGTTCAAACACCAAGTATGGATAGTTTTCTTTGGTCAGGACGTTAGACTGACAAATGCTTCTGCTGTGTTCATGAATCTCATGAACAGAGATTTTCATGAGTATTTGAATCAGTTTATTTTCTTCATAGATAACCTTCTGATATATTTGAAGACTGAAGAAGAGCATGAAGAACACCTGAGGAAGTTTTGGAAACTTTGAGGAAAAAGAAGTTTTATGGTAAGTTATCTGAACGTGGATCTTTGACAAGGTGGACTTTTGGCCATGTTGTCAAGAGAAGAAACTTCGATGGAAAATAGCTGTTGTTGAAGAGGGGTATACCCCAAGTTCAATTCGGAAGATTCTTAAACTTGGCCGGCTACTATCAGAAGTTCGTGAAGGATTTCGCCAAGATTGCTGAGCCAACGACGAAGCTCACTTGGAAGGATGAAGAGTTCAAAAGTTTGCCAGACGGCATTGAGGAGCTTACCACTATACCAATCCTTACGCTACCCGCAGGAACCGGTGGGTTCTCAATTTACAGTAATGTCTCTGGAAAAGGACTGGGTTGCGTTCTTCAACAACATGGAAAAGTAATTGCTTACACATCTAGGCAACTGCAGACTCATGAGAAGAATTATCCCACACCTAATTTGGAATTTGCTGTAATTATCTTTGCTTTGAAGCTATGGAAGCATGATTTTTATGGAAAGGGAGTGAAAATATATATGGACTACAAAAGTCTGAAATATGTCTTCACTCAGAAAGAGCTGAATGTTAGACTAAGAAGATGGCTGAAGCAGATGAAGGATTTCGACATCAACCTGCAGTACCATTCAGGTAAGGCTAATATGGTCGCTGATGCACTTGGTCGATACTGATGGCGAAGTTCTTAACCAAGGACCGGCACCTACTAGAAGACGTCGAGAAGTTTGGACTGGAGGTTATACTATCTGGAGATAGAAGGACGGAGCTGGATGCTGATTCAGTATTGATGAAGTTCGAGGCTGAGGGACAAAATCAAGAGAGCATAGTTTCAAAACAAGGCACTTTGCAGGCTTAGAGATCAAGTGTTGGCAGGAACACTCGAGGGTTTCTAAATTGATCAGCATGGGAACTCTGAAGAATGGTACGAGACCTTGTGTATCGCTGACAAACGGAGGAACGAGTTGATGAAAGAAATACACCAGTCGCAGTATTCCATATATTCAGGAGATAATAAGATGGATCGGAATATGCCTCCATTGATTGGTGTTATGGAATAAAGAAGGACAATTCCAGGTATGGGATTTTGTCAACATGAGGAATTTAGCAAGAGAACAACAAGTTTGTTGGAGCCGCTGGACAATTCGGAGTGGAAGTAGAAGCATATGACAATGAACTTTGAGTAAGGATTGCCTTGTTCCCAAGGAGGAAAGGGCACCAATTGGATTATAGAAAACCGACTGACTAAGTCAGCACACTTTCAAAGTTGGTTTATCCACTAAAGAAGTTGGCAGCATTGTACGAGAGGCACATTTACCGGATTCATGGAGTACAGCGGGACGAGCAATCAAAGAGGTCAATCCAGACGCTTGAAGATGTATTGAGATTTTGCGTCTCAGAATTTGGCAGGTCTTGGGAAGACCAAATTGCATTTGGTGAAGTTTCTCCTACCAGAGGAACAATCAGTTTCGACGGAGCTGGAAATTGAGGCCAGGTACATCAGGTCATTTAAAGTTTAAGACGCGTTGGAAGTAGCGTACCAGTTAGCTCTACCAGCTAATCTTGAGAATGTGCAACGTCTTCTACGTCACAGCTCAGACGTTACATTTCGGATCCGAGTCACATTTTGGATAATTCAGAACTGAAGATTGGAATCAACCTTTCAGTGCCAGAGAAACCAGTTGCAAGTCTAGTCAGAGATGAGAAGAAATCAGAATTTGAGCCATCACTTAAACTCCTATTCCTTATCTTTTCTTTTTCCCGTTCTAAATTTGACTAATGCTGCTAAGTTAGCCTAGTTTTGCAAGCTATCTCTTTAAATCAAGCTTGATCATGATGATATTTTATTGGGTGCACCCACTAATATATTGTCTAATCAGAACCGGTGCATGATGGTCTGATCAACCTCGTGTATTTTGGTTCGCTTTTATATATTCTTGTTATACGTGGATGGTGTTATAGCTAAATTTTGTCCATAAATATCTCATCCATAACTGCCTTGGAAATTCTTTTTGTTGGACCTGAGTTACGGGCGTAGTACCCGTACCTGTTTGAATCTTCTACCCTGCCTTTAAATTTCGAGGACGAAATTTTCTAAGGAGGGAAGATTGTGAAACCCATTATTTTGTAATTTATTATGTTTTGGTATTATTAGTATTTCAAAAAAAATTATTATTATTATTAATATTACATTTATTAAATATTTTTGAGTGAAAAACGATTTCGAAAATATTAATAACAGGGCTTTTGATTTTCGGACCCAGACCCGAGTTCGAGCCCAGACCCAGGTCCGAGCCCAATTCTTTCTCTATTACTGATTTTTTAGACTTGGTTAAATCTTCAAATAATAATAAATTTTTTTTTTTACTTTGTGCTGGCCCCGAAGGACCAGCATTTGGAGTACGTGACTTTTTCCCTCCCCAACTCATTCTCCACCATACGTTTCCCAACGTTACAACCCAACTCTTCCACTTCCCCCTCTTATAGCTCTCCCTTAATATTCCCCCAACCTTCCTTTATTAAACATCACCCACTCTCCTTCTTCACAGGAGATCAAAAACCAACTCTCTCTCTCTCTCCATTCTCTCTGAAATCTCACAGAGAACCAAAGGTTCACAAACCCTCTCTTCCTCCTCCACCCTCTTTCCCGAGCCCTCTCCGGCGAGATCCAGGCCGCGCCCCCGCCGTTCTCCGACCGGCGCCCCCGCGCGCGACCCTCCCCGCCAGCCGAGCCCAGCGCGCGGCTCCTCCCCGCGCTGTCCCGATCCCCGACCGCGGCCGAGCTTCCCTCTGGCCGCCGACCCCGAGCTCGCCCACCCCCGGCGAACTCCGCGCGGCCCCCTCCGGTGACAGCGCTCCGACCATCACCCCGGCTGTGCGCCCCTCTCCTCGCGGACCCTCTCCGGCCCGATGTTCTGTTGTCCGGCCGTTCCTGGTCGTAGACCCGCTTCCTGCGGCTCGTCGGCTCCCTGACCCGCTGTCCGCATGTTGCCCGTGCGTTGATCCTCCTGTCTGAGCTTCCCCGTACGTTCGCAGCGCATCGTAACGCTGTCCGGAGACTCTCGAGTCCATGACGGCACGTCCCGAGTCCGAGGCCACCCTTCGGACTCCGTCATCGAGCCTCTCGGTAAATTTCTTGATAATCAGAGTAGTTCGTCCCTCCCGTGTTGAGTCTGTGATGATAATCGGTCCCCGGTTTCCCTTTGGAAAATCCGGTTAGCTGCGTAGTATATTCGGTTAGCTGCGTTAGCATATTCTGTGCTTTTTGTTTGCTGGGTTTGTGTGGTTTGGTTTGATTGTGGGATTCCCGGGTATTTCGGGAAGTTCCGTGGGTGGAAATTATTTCTGTGGTTGGTTTTCGGTGGTTATATTTTTGGGATTATTATTCTGGTTGGAACAATTGCAGATTTCGTGGCGCATTTCCCAGTTTTGGGTTGTCCCAAAATAGAGGAAAGGCTGCCCAAATTTTTACAAAACTTTATTTAATTTGATTTCAAAATCGGTTTTCGGAAATGAATTTTAAAACTGATTTTCGGGCGACGACCGTACCGGTCTGTGGGCCCTGGCGAAATGCAAACGCACCGGTCCGACCGGGCGTTGTGGTATTAGCTGGATTTTGATGATGGACCGAGTCTGAGACTCCAACTTTTATTTTAAATTATTTTTATTTAATGTTAAGCTATTTATTATAGTTATTTATTTACTGTATTTTATTTAGTAATTAAATTATTTCCTCTTATTTGATGTAAAAAAATAATTGTACAGGACATAAGCCCACTCTAGGATGTTTAGCTGTGCCCCTGTATTGTGTAGCGTAGATTTTTACTTTCTTTTATGGGTGGATGTGATCTTGGGTGGTTTTGATTAGACGTATAAATCGTAGTTAGAGCGTAATTTTATAATTAATTAAAAATTAATTAAATGGATGAAAAATTAGTAAATAACTAGTTCATGATTTATCATTAAAAGAAAACTATATTTTTATAAATATATTACAAAAAACACAAGTTTTCCAAAGTTAATTGGTCCTTGTTATTATTTCCAAATAACCAAATTAATCGGTTTAATCAACGCACGTAGTTGCGACGTAATCGTTAGCTGTAAATTAATACAACTTAAAACCTGACTAGGACTTACTACTAGAGATTGCAACTAGCACACTTAGCCTGGTTATACAAAGGATCTAAGTCGAGTTCTCAACTGTAGGAACTCGAAGTTACAACTGACGTTCCTCCTCGGTACTGACTCGTCTTTCCAGTCATTCTAATACAAAGGCAAGTACAGTTATGTCTATTTGGTAATTTATCTAGTAATTGTTTTATTGCAATTTTAAACTACATTGCTGCACGGAACTCTCTCCTAGAGTATTGATTATGGAACTCTTTACTAGAGTTCGAATATTGACTCATTGATTGAATCTGATTGACTCGGAATATTGGGGGAGTAGTGTAGCGTCTATGACCAATACCCCCATATTGCATTGATTGTGCGAGCTGATTCCTCCTATACACGAGGATAGGCCGGACCGTATCATTAGAATATAATTGAATCATCCCAAGCCGGTCATAGTTCGTTGCCTACTCAAATCACATTGTTTTCGATTGTAGAATTGTAGGAAAATATTGTTAAAGTATTTCAAATTGTTTAACATTGCAAATTTCAAATTATTATTTGAATTATTGGATATTCGTAATTGTACTTTGCTCCCTCCTGACTGGAGACCCAACATTTTAGGTATCACTGATGAGGCTTTGTTACGCGATCCCAAGACGAGGAATTCGAGATTGCTGAGCTGTTTGCCTAGAGTTTTCTTTTATTCATGATGTATGTAAAAAAAATGGTTTAAGTTGTATCTTTTATTTCATTGTAAAAGTTTAATAAAGTTTTATTTTCGAATTTTGAGTTGTGACAAATATAGTGTTGTTGTATGGTTATCTGCTACTGAACAGCTTACTGCCGCCGTCTCAACAACGGTGCAGGCTGGGCATGATCTGATTCGACCCAAGAAATTGGGACCAGGTTGTGACAAGACGTGGGTACGTCCAGCCTACGCCGCAGTGTCGGCGGTAGAATGCTGTCCTAGGTCAATCATCTAACAATATAATGCTAAGCAGTTTATACTCCCCGAATGGGGGTGACATTGCAGAATGTAAACTCAATCACAACTAAGGCAGAAAGATAAAATAGAAAGATAGATAGATACTGCTGAAATGAAAGGAAGTCCACAAGTACAAACAGAGAGTCTAAGTGTCTAATACATCACAGAACACAAATCCCAAGTATCAAATATATACAGTCATCCAGAGAGTAATGTAAATGAAAACATCCTAATCTAGAGGAGTGTCGTCCACAGCTATAGGGTCCGGCTGCTGGTCCAAGTCACTACTGTCATCTAAGGTAGCCCCATAATATGTAGGGCAGCCAGCCTCGTCCTCATCCTCTGTAATATTTCAACCGGTCCAGTCAGGACAGGAGCGAGCATAGTACATCTCACGCAGTTCATATAATGACAGGAATAAAATACTGGCAATAGAGTAAAATACATGAAACGCTGAAGAATAAACATGAGTAAAAAGGAAGACTGTAATAAAATATCTACTATAAGTAAAGAGCTATAGTGAACTAGTGATTTAGAGTACAAGCTAGACATGTGAACGGCTTGATAATAAACATGAGAGGTCGTACATGGCTACACTACTTTGGAAATTGTCCACATGACTATTTATTCTCCCCTATACTCCAATCAATACACAAGGATCTAGACAAGTTATGTTATTACATGATATTCACATGGGGGCCCATATAGGGTACACATGAATATAAATATGGGGGTTCCATGATCATGAGAGTATATGAATCACGAGAGTACACATGTAAGGTGAAAGCATGAGAATACATGATGAAAATGAAACGCACATGACATGATGTATCTGAAGCTCCCGAGAGGGATAACATCGTATGAAAAGATCCATATAGTACTAATCCGTGTTTCCATCGTGTCAGCATCAAGTAAGATAATCTAGAGCAAGAAAATACTCCTATCAAGTATGAAACAGTTAGAGAATATACTCGCCTGATATCCTGGATGTCCAGAAGGAAATACTGCCTGAGGAGTGGTGTCTGGCTCCTAATCAGAACAGCACAAGTCACAACATGTCTAAAATGATAATAAGATGCTATTCAATGCATTCTAAATGAATCTAGGTCAATCTAGACCAAAGTCAACTCTTGGTCAACTCTAGTCAACCCTAGAAGTCAAACTAGGTCAACCAAGTCAAACCTAAGTCAAACAAGTCTATTCTAGTCTAACTAGTCTGTTCTAGGCCTAATCAAGACTAAATAAGTCTAACTAAACTCTCACTAGGCAAACAGACACACCATAGGCCAATACCATATATGGATATATATCACTATTCACATATGTGAATATATATATATATCTACATATACCAAGGAAATGTGCCTAACACATTAGCTACTACACATATAGAAATTTCCATATATCCTACTCTACCATTCACACATCACATTAGATTAGGCATCTAAATATAGCTATAGGCATACCCATATAGAAATATATACATGTATTTCATAGAGAGGGGATAACATGTTAGATGTGTGTGTGTGTCAAATGTTCATGCATGTGTGTGTAGGAATACATGAAAGGAACTCAGTACCAGTGTGTGTGTATGAGAATGTCAACATACAATGTGTGTGTGTGTGATGTGCTCCTAAGTGTCAGGATCATGTGAACCTGTGTTCACAGGAATATAGGTGAACTGAACATGTATGTGTGTGTCTGTGTATGCCATAGGATTGTGACTCATGTGTTAGAGTGTGTGTGGATACATGAACCTGTGACAGCGTTCAGTCACATGAGATTGTGTGAGGGTGTGTGTGTTATACAGTGAAGGAAAAACATTAGCCATTAGTGAAAAATATGTGTGTGTGCATAATGTGTGTGGACTGTACAGTGAAAGAAAATCAGCAAACAGTGTGAGTGTTAACAGGGAATGGAAATCAGTGAACAATGGAGCAATCAGTGCATACAAACAGTATGTACCAGCATATGCAAGAGTGTCTCAGGTTATCTAAACAACCATTCAACCACCAAATTGAGTTCAGTCATGGCTAACATTCTCAGGAATGACAGTAAACATATGTGTTGACAGAAAAATATGTGCTAATGTGCTTCACAGGAATATGTGTATATACTACATATGTGTAAGTGATAGTAAAATTGTGTGTGACAGGATATGTTCTCAGGTTTTAATCAAACAGTGAAAAACATTGACAGGTAATATGAAACAGTGAGCATATGTGCTGTCCAGGAAATAGAGTGTGTGTGCCATGAGATGTATCAATGTGTGCAAGAATCACATTAAGGCTCAATTGATTTAGTTAAGGAAAGGAAACCAAATCACAGTTAATGGGAAAGGAACCAATTCAGTTTTTTCGAAATCCAACAATACACATTGAACTATCAGTTGACAGGAATTGAGAATAACTATTTGACAGTTCAAAACATTGAAATCCAACATTCCACACATAACCTCCTACATGATCACTAGCTATTTAGCCATTAACTCTAGCTAATAATATCATAAATCATTTGGAAAATAGGGAATGAAACTGGCTACACTGATACATGAAGTATCAGTCGAGCCACATATACATCCAAATCTCCATTCCTCAGCAAACAACCAATTTCAGTGTCAATTATCAACTAACAGGGATTAGTGAATATGTTAGGATATAATTTAGCATTTTAATCACAAATTAAACCATAATGTAATCTCTAAATAACAGGAATTAAAATAGTGTACAGTCACTGATACTTTGAGTATCAGTCGACTGAGAATATCCAATCCATATTCGATTTAACAATTAAAATGATGAACATAAGGTAGATAATTAATGGGGTATATTAGTGTGTGTCACATACACAAAGTGGTGTCCTAAAACAGGACACATGAGTGTCCAAACCAACTCACACACACGTACGAGACTGGCACGAGTTCGTGTGACCAGTGCACGTGTCCAAACGCACCCGACACGCATCCGTCGGACACGAAACTTTGGAGATGACACGACAGTCATTGCCCCTTACTCCATGTCCAACCACACGTGTCCACGTGCTCTGTGCACTCAGCACGAGCACGCTGGAAGTAGGGGACACTACACGCAGCGCGTGCGCGTGTGTGCACGAGCGCAACATGACACGAAACCTACACGAGACACGCTCAGTCGACCAAAAACACGTAAGCCACATCCAAACACAACTTCCTATTCAAACACAACTCAGAATCTCGATCGAAATGCCCACTGTGGTATTTCGTCGAACACCTGCGGTCACTACTGATACGTGTCCGATACAGACACGTACAGGACACGAAATGGTGCAAACCCTATTCCTACAGTACAAGGACACCTAGGGCTTGGTGTCTATGCAAAGAAATCCTAATTTTAATGGAGGAATAGGATTATACCTATGTGTGTTCTTCAATACAAAAAGCCTCTTCAAAGGGATCTCCAAAAGCCACCCAATGTCTCCAAATTGTTCCAATCCTGTGATGTGACTCCACAAACAGTAGGAGAATAGTGATTAGAGTGCTATGAAAGAAATCTCAATAAAAATGGAGCTCTATTGATTAATCTATGAAGAAATACAAATGGAGGCTCTCCTAGTTCTTATGAAAAATGATAGAATATTGAAAAGAGGCACAACTCCCAATAGAGATACTATATAGGCAAGGGGGGTCCTTGGCTGGCCAAGAATTAGGGTTAAGGTTTTTAGGGGGTGCATCCAAGGGCTATCAATGTATCAAGTCTAATGAATGGCCTAGAATCTAGGGCTCCTTCCTAGTCAAGTTGCAACCCAATCACTTAGCTAATCATGACTTAGACCATTATCCAATACTAACGAATTCTCAATGTGACTAACTAGACTAGCTATGATTAATCTAGGTTAGGTCCAATCTAGGTTAGGCTAATCTAAACCACATGAAAATTAATTAAATAATATTTAAATCACACCATTCTAATTAATTATTTTAAATTCCTAATAAAATATATTAAATTCAAATAATTCAAAAATGACAAAAATACTCTCAAACTAGAAATGTGGTAGTGACAAATCTACCCTCCTTAAAAAAAAAATTCGTCCTCGAAATTGAAAGGCGAACTAACAATGAGAAGGATAGACGATCATACCTCACGGTCCAATAAGATAAGGGTATTGCTCGCGCATCTCATCCTCCCGCTCCCAGGTAGACTCTCCTGGAGAATGATGCCTCCATGCGACGCGAACCAAGGGTATCACCTGGTTTCTCAGCACCTTCTCTCGGCGATCCAGAATCTCCACAGGCTGCTCTGGATAACTGAGAGTAGGCCCTACCTCAATCTCTTAATGATCAAGCACATGGCTAGGGTCAGCCACGTACCGTCTCAACTGTGATACATGGAATACGTTGTGGACATCCACTAGTGCAGGTGGCAAGTCTAGCCTGTATGCCACGTCATCGACTCTTCCGCTGATCACGAAAGGTCCGATGAAGCGCGGGCTAAGCTTCCCACCTCCACCAAAACGTATAGTACCACGAGTCGGAGATATCTGCAGAAAAACCATGTCTCTGACCTAAACACAAGCAAGGTCTCAAATTAACTATGATAAACAAACATGATCAATAAAACACAAACAAATAAACCTAAATCTAATCCTACTCTAATCTGTACCTCAAACTCCAGCGGCCTCCGGTGGCTATCGGCCAAGTGTCGATGTCTGTCCTGTGCCATGCGAAGTCTGTCCCTGATGAGCTTTACCTTTTCGGCTGCGTCAACAACAATCTCTGGTCCCAGTAAAGTTCGCTCACCAACATCATCCCAAGATAAGGGTGTACGACACCTACGCCCGTACAAAGCCTCGGAAGGTGACATCTCAATGCTGGCCTAAAAACTGTTGTTGTAAGCAAACTCCATCAAATGTAGATGATCCTCCCAGGAACCTCCAAAGTCCAAGACGCACGTCCGAAGCATATCCTCGAGCGTCTGAATAGTCCTCTCTGACTGTCCGTCCGTCTGGGGGTGGTATGCAGTACTAAACTTGAGCTGAGTGCCCAAACTAGTCTGTAGACTCCTCCAAAAATGGGAAGTAAAGCGACTATCCCGATCCGAGACGATGCTGACCGAAATCCCGTAAATCCTGACTATCTGCCGTATGTACATCTCCGCAAGCCTCTCTGTAGACGTACCCACCTTGAATGGCAAGAAGTGGGCCGATTTGGTCAACCTGTCAACGATGACCCAAATCGCGTCCTTCCCTCATGGTGTACGCGGCAACCCAGATACGAAATCTATAGTGATATGCTCCCACTTCCACTCGAGAATGGGCAATAGCTACAATAATCCATCGGGCCTCTGCCTCTCTGCCTTGACCTGCTGACAGACCAAGCACCTAGCTACGAAGCGAGCTACCTTCCGCTTCATCTCGTACCACCAAACATGATCCCTCAGATCTCGGTACATCTTGTTGGCACCAGGGTGTATAGAGTACTGAGATCTGTGGGCCTCCTGCATAACCTGCTCCCTGAGATCTTCGCTGGGTACACATAACCTGAAACCGTGTCGCAAGGCACCATCCTCTGCAAGAGAAAACTTGCCATCCACCAATCCTGCACGAACCTGCTCTCGGATACACCGCAGAGCAACGTCCTCAAACTGTGTCGCCTTGATCCTCTCCATCAAGTCCGACTGTATCTGAAGGCCCCATAACTGTATCTGCACTCCGGGCACGATCACCTCAATCCCAAGGCTCTTCAAGTCTGCAAGTAAATGCCGATCTATGGTCAAACACATGGCTGTCGGATACCTACTCAAGGCATCGACAACCACGTTGGCCTTCCCTGGGTGATACTGAAGCAAAATGTCGAAGTTCTTCATCAGCTCTAACCATCTACGCTGTCTCATGTTGAGCTCTTTCTGTGTAAACACATACTTTAAGCTCTTGTGATCTGTGAAAATCTCCACCCTCTCTCCATACAGGTAGTGCTTCCACAACTTCAGAGCAAATATCACTGCTGCCAGCTCCAGGTTGTGGGTAGGGTAGTTCTTCTCATGGGGACGTAATTACCTGGAAATATAGGCAATCACCTTTCTATGCTGCTGTAAGACACAACCCAGCCCTTTTCCTGAAGCATCACTATAGATAGTGAATCCCCCTGATCCTGAAGGCAATGTCAGAATCGGAGCTGTCGTAAGCCGCTTCTTTAACTCATTAAAAGCTGCCTGACACTCCTCTGACCAAACATACTCAGCATCCTTCCGGGTCAACCGAGTCAACGGCTCTGCAACCCGGGAGAAATCCTGCACAAACCTCCTATAATATCCTGCCAGCCCCAAGAAACTCCTGATCTCTGCCACTGAAGTCGGCGCTGCCCATGCCTCAACTGCTATGATCTTCTTGGGGTCAACTGAGATCCCATCTTCAGTCACCACATGCCCCAAAAAGTTAACCCGGTCCAAGAAGAACTCACACTTGAAGAGCTTCCCATAAAGCTGCTCCTTTCTGAGAGTCTCCAGCACTACTCTCAAGTGCTCCTCGTGCTCCTTCTCAGTCTTAGAATATACCAGGATGTCGTCAATGAACACCACCACGAACTTGTCCAAGTACTGGTGGAACACCTTGTTCATTAGGTTCATAAATACTGCTGGTACATTGGTTAGCCCAAACGACATAACCAAAAACTCAAACTGCCCGTACCGCGTCCTGAAAGCGGTCTTGGGAATATCCTCCCCCTTCACCTTCACCTGGTGATAGCCTGACCTCAAATCGATCTTGGAGAACACCCGAGCTCCGCTCAACTGATCAAAGAGATCATCGATCTGCGGCAGAGGGTATCTGTTCTTGATCGTCAGGTTATTGAGTGCCCTGTAGTCAAGTCACATCCGTACTGACCCATCCTTCTTCGAAACAAACAATACTGGTGTACCCCAAGGCGACAAACTCTAACGGATGAAGCCCTTGTCCTGCAGCTCATCCACTTGCTTCTTCAGCTCCACTAACTCACTGTTGTTCACTCGATAGACGTACTGAGAGATGGGTTCCGCTCCTGGAACCAAGTCTATCGAGAACTCAATGTCTCTGTCTGGTGGCAATCCAGGCAACTCCTCTGGAAAAACATCCATATACTCTGCTATCAAGGGGTGTAGAATCGTCTGCTCCTCAACCGAGATTCTGCAGAAAACTATGCTGCTCTGCTCCGCCTGACGTCTGGAGTACTCGAACTCTGGCTCCCCCGGCAATCTGAAGAGAACTCTACCCCCTTTGCAATCAATTCTGGCGTGGTACCTTCTTAACCAATCCATACCGAGTACTATATTGTAGTTCGGCAATGGCATTACGAGCAGGCTCACCTCCAACTCACGGCCTCCCAAAACAATACTTCGACCCTTACAAACATCACTCACGAGGATAATGCCACCCCCGGTCATGATCTTGTAAGTACTAGGCAACGATTCAGCTATGATATCGTATCTAACCGCAAATGGTACTGATACGAAACTATGCGAAGCACCGGAATCGAATAATGCAAAAACTGGACTGGAGTCGAGAAGAACCGAACCTGCAATCAGCTCTCCTATGGCCTCTGCATCTTCGGCTACCATGGCGAAGGCTCGCCCCTGCTGGCCTCCCCTGGCCTGCTGCTGGTGCTGCACAAACTGCTACTGCTGAGTCGGCAACGGTCCCTTCTGCGGTCCCCCTGGAGCCTTGGCTTCGGCTCCCTGAGCTGCCCTGCCCGCAAAAAGGGAACAGTCCCTCAACTGATGCTCTGACGATCCGTAAAAGAGGCACTTCCCCAGTCTCTTCCTGCACTCTGTCCAACCGTGTCCCGGCTTCTTGCAGAAAGTACAACTGATAGTCTGCTGCCTCGGGGCCTGCTGCTGCTGCCTCGGCTGCTGATGCTGCACTGGCTGATGCCTCGGCTGCTGAAACTGCTGCGGCTGGAATCTCTGCTGCTGGTGGTGCTGCTGCTGAAAATGCGGCCTCTTGGCCGGTCCTCCGCTACTGCTGCCTCCCTGGAAGTCTCACCCCCTCTTGAACCTAAGCTCAAGATCATCCTCTGCAGCTAACGCGTCCACTAGGATCTCTTCAAAGGTAGCGCTGCGGGCATTCTTGGTGTGGGACTTGACCTCCTTTACCAAGCCCTTCCGGAACCTCCGGGCCTTCGTCGCCTCCGACAATCCCTCCACAAATCTGTCCAGGCGGCAGAACTCTCCTGCGTACTCCTCCACAGACTGGCTCCCCTGGACTAGAGCCTCGAACTGAGTCTCGAGGGCTCCCAGCACTGCATCTGGGAAGAACTTCTCCTTGAACAGCTTCTTGAATGCTGCCCAAGTCTGTCCTGTAGTACCAACCCTCGGGTCGGTCTGGTACCACGTACGGGCCAGATCCTGCATCATGCTGGCCGCTGCCTCAATCTGGAGTCTCGTCGGGATCTCAGCCAACCTGAATATCTCCTCCATGTGCTCGATCCACTCGTCGGCATACATGATCCCCTCTGTCCCTCGGAAGTCCCTAGGGTGCATCTTCTGAAAATCCTGGATATCCTTCTCCCATGGCTGGTGCGGCTGCGGGGCTGTCGCTTGTAAGCCCCTATTTTTTTCAAATTTCATATTAATTAGTGTTAATTAATTTTTTATGTCAATTTTAGCCTTAAAATAATTATTAAATTTTTTATGAATTTTTTCTAGAATTTTTAAATGATTTTAAATGAGTTTTAAATACAAAAAATATTAATTTGTAATTTTTAGAATTGTTTTAATATGATTTTGTAATTTATTAAATTATTTCGATATTAGTTTGTAATTACTCAAATGTTTTAAATTGTGGATGCAAATTTCTATTTGCAACTATCCTCTGTTAGGACTTATTTGTAAACATCCTAAAATCTAAGGACCTATGTGCAAATTCCTAACCCTAACTGCCCCCGACGACCAGCCACGTCGCCGACGACCGACCGACCTACTTTTCCCCACCTTCCCCGGCCAATCCACCGCCCTAAACCCCTATAAATAAACCCTCTCTCTCCCCTGACCCAAACCCTAGCTCTACACCCCACCACAACCACCGCAGCCCTTCGTCTCCGACGAAAACCCTAGACCTAACCCTAACCCCGACGAACTCCTCGTCCAGCCCCCACGCCGAGTGCCACCACCCCTAACCACCGCCGACGAACTCGCCACGCTGAGACGCGACGATCGTCGCCCAAGCGCCGCCTCGTCGACGCCTCCTCCGCCGTCCGCAGCTCTCGAATTCCCCCCTGTGAAGTCAGACACGTACATGTCAGTTGTTTTCGTGTCTTTTGGTGTCTCGTGTTGGGTCTATAATGTTCGACGTGTCCTGGCAAACACGAGCGTAGACCTGGACACGTGAAACTCGTGTCGTACGTATCGTGCTGAGAAAGGATACAAGACACCTGTGTCCCTAATTGTCAGGACACAGGATTATTATTATTATTTTATTTATAAACCACTCAAAACCTAATAAAACTAACCTAAACCTAACCCTAACAAAACTGATGGGCTGACCCCCTGGCCAGCCCGTCCTAACCTAAACCCCCCCGCGCAGGCTCGGGTTCGAGCCCCCCTCTTCTTTTCTGTTTCTTTTCCTTTTCTTTTCTGTTTCTTTTCTTTTTCTTTTTCTATTTTATATATATATTTATATATATATATATATATATATATATATGTATATATATATATATTAGTATATATATATGTATATATTGTATTTTGACAGTATTTTATATGTATGTATATGTATTTTATAGTTAGTAAATTTTATATATATATGTTTGTATATATGTATATATTTTCATTATTATATATATACACTTTATAATTAAGTGTTTTCTTATATATATATATATATATATATATATATATATATATATATATTTGTATATATATATATATATATATATATATATATATATATATATATATATATATATATATATATATATATATATATATATATATATATATATATATATATATATATTAAGTATTTTCCTTATACATGGATATATGTACTTTCAACATATGTATGTATATATTTATTTTGTATAATTTTACCATATTAAAATATTAATATTATTTTTGCACTTTTACCAAATTGTATTTTAGTATATTTAAATTACTGCAACCATTTGGTGTCCAAGCCTAGCATGGGTTTTTGGGCCCAAATGTGTTTTCACACATTCAAGACCTGTACAAGTCATATTGGACTTGATTCATGGCCTTGGGTCCTGTATTTGAACTTTGGTTCAAATTATATATATGGACAAAATACGCAGATAATTAATTATTTAATTTCAATTGTGTGCAATGCTGTTTTTGATTTTTCTAAAAATACTTAAAGTATTGTTAAAATTCTGGAAAAATAGTATTTAGATACTATGTTAAGTTAGCTAATTTAGTATAATTTTTATAGTATTTAAATTACAGTTTTGCCACTAGTTTGGCATATGGAACCAAAACTCCTTTTCTGTATACTTAGGAAAACTGATTTTTATAAAATACTTGTACTGGTTAATAAATTCCAGAAAAATTATAATAAATTTCTATGATTAACAAGGATCACTTTGATACTTTACTTTATGTAAAACTAAGCTTTTTGTCTATCTCTAAAATTGTTAGAACACAATAGTCTTTTGATTTATTTATTGATTAATTACGACTTGTAGTTTTTTGTGTTATTTTGAGTTTTAGCTGTGTTGAACCCCACCCTCACTAGTGTAAAGATCCTAGAAAGTTAGTTAAAGTAGTGTGTCATTCCATATTGGTCTCCTATACCAAAGTCATCATTTTGGCTAGGTGCCCAGTCACAAGTCGTGTCGCACCAATTAGTGTCCTAGTATTTTAGCTTAGTGTAAAAGCTAAGTTATTGTATTTATTTTTACAGTGACGAGTTACCGGACATCCATAGCACTTTTATCGCAGCTTGTTTTGCTTTGCTTTGCTAGAGGCAAGTACTTTCTATAAACTTTACATACTGCTATAAACCATAAAACTGTGATTCACCAACCATGTTAAATGCTGATCCTTGGGGTAGCAAGTTAGAACTTTACATGTTGTATTACTTTCAGTCTCTGCCATGTTTAGGCTACTTTTTATATCTCTCTCACATGCTTAAATAATGGGTTAAGGGAAAACTGTTAGTAGTGTACGTGATCATGACCCCCTTCTCCGTATGTATTTACCGAGCACAGTTACATTCTATATGTATCTGTGTCGTATGTCTAGTCCCGCGTTTGTGTATGGATATACACCGATGCCGTTATGTGTACGTATGTGCACATCAGAAAATTGATATGTACCGCTGTACATCCTGATTACCTATTGACTGATCACTCACCTACTACAGTTTTAAACTTTAAAATATATATCTATTGCCATGATAAAATATACCTAAAACTGAACCAACATGATATGTCATTTCCTTTCATCACATGATCAGTATTATATGTTTGTTAGATTTAGTACTTGCTCCCGTCTTGATAGGATAACGTTGTAGGTGTCCTTACTGAGGAGGAGTTACTCTGTGACACATACTATGGAGATACTGCCGAGGACCTGGCTTTGCCATACGAGGATGTTCATGCGGGGAGACTCGTCTAGTTTGCTTAGCTGTTTGGGATATCTAGTATAGTCATGTATTAGGCTACATATTTTGTAACTGGACATGTATCCAGTTTTACATTTTAGTTCACTTGTACTTGGATATTTTACTATATACGACGACTTTTGTGTTTGGAGCATTTATGATTCTTCTTCACTTATAGAACTGTTAGCACATTTAGTCTTATCCTGTTGTCTTTAGAACAGCTTACTACGTTTTATCTCAACGTAGGCTGGGCATGACTCGGCCTGGCCCAACAATTTGGGTAGCGGGTCGTGACATATTTTTAGTGGTGGCCCATGCAGGTCCTGACTAAACTGTTTGGTTACGTTATTGTACCAAGCAGGCCTGCAATTAGGAACTTAAGGTAATTAGACAACAATAGGAATGACGCTTAGAACACTTAGAGGAATGCTAGGATTGCAACATAGGAAATACATCACATGCTTGCTATTATAATTAGATTTCCTTGCATATGATTGCTTACTTTAAATAGGTCCTTATAAGTCCTTTTATTTTGTAATTTCGATGGTGCTTACTCGTTCATCCCAGTATGTTACCCCCGAGAATGGGGTCCTCCTTATCCAGTCAGCTGACCAGTCGACTGATACACCTCCACCTACCACATTCCCCCACTCCACAGATCCACAAACCCAGATACCACAACCACCTTCCACATCACAGGCCCAGCAGGACCCGATACTTCCACCACCCCCTATCACTATACCCACCCAGGCTTCCGTCACACTCGACGGGAACCAGCTGCTCACTCTGATTCAGGGGTTCCTAACAACCCATCAGGAGCAGACTACCCTACTCCGCCAGAGCATTGAGCGTTCTGAGGGACGTTCCGTAGTCCCACCACCTGTAGAGCTACGGCAGAGAGCGGGGACGATCAAGGACTTCATGGGTCTGAATCCCAAGGAGTTCTTAGGGACAGAGGGTATAGTAGTAGCAGATGACTGGCTAGATTCATTAGAGAGGAAGCTTCTGGAAGTTAGGATGCCGGATGACCTCCAGGTCGAGGCAGCGGGATTTCTGCTGATAGACCTAGCAGGAGTCTGGTTTCGGAATGAGCCATTGTTTGCGAGGGAGAGAGCCACTTGGGATCAGTTCAAGACCCAGTTCAAGAAGAAATTCTTCTCGACCACTGCTAGAGTAGCCATGGGGCTACGATTCCAGAACATCCAGCAGGAGAACCGTTCTGTTGATGAGTACACGACAGAGTTTAGTCGCCTGAGCCGTTTCGCTCCTAGTCTGGTTGCTGATCCAGAGGAGATGACCCGTAGGTTTTGCCATGGTCTAGTTCCAGACATTGGCATTCTTATAGTGGCGAACGGTACGACTGACTACTACCAGAGCCTAGAGTTGGCCTGGAGCATCGAGGAGCGTCTTCTGTCATGCAAGAGGCCGGCTTCTGTACATCATGAGGGACCGTCCAAGCGCCAGACTTTCCAGCAGAGAGCACCGACGCCGCCCCAGCAGACTTACCGTTCCCCTACATCACATCACCCAACCCCGCCAGTTAGAGCCCCTGGACCCCGACAGCTGCCGAAGGGAGGTTTTTGTGCATTCTGCAAGAGGGTAGGCCACGACGCTTCCATCTGTAGGAAGAAGTTGGGGCAGTGTTTGGCTTGTGGGTCTGCCACCCATCAGCTTCGAGAGTGTCCAGTAGCGAAGACTAGAGGACCACTCCCGACTCAGCAGCAGAGGTTCAGGCAGTATCTGCAGCAGCTGAAGGGACCTCAGGGGAGGGTTTATAGTCTAGCCCTTGAGCCGGAGCCGGAGCAGGTTTTAGAGCCCGATTACTTAGCTGACGTCATCACAGGTCATGTTTATTTGCATACTTTTCTAGTTCTATGCTTGTTTGATTCTGGTGCATCTCATAGCTTCATGTCATTAGAGTTTATGCATGAACATCACTTAGTATCTACACCTACTGCGGAGATTAGTAGAGTAATGACGGGAGGAGGACCAGTGCCTATTAGAGCTAGCTATAGATGCTTTATTATGATAGCCGGGAGAGAGTTCGAGGGGTGATTCTTTGTGATGCCACTCTATGATATCATATTGGGGATGGACTGGTTTAGCTATGCCCATGCATCTATAGATTGTCATGAGGGTAGTATTTTATTCAGTCCCCAGGCACAGCACCATTCAGTGTCAGGAGGACAGGGCCGGAGATCAGCCTAGAGCCGAACTGTTGTGCTACAGTCGGGGACGCAGCACCGCCACACCCTATCATTAGGGAGTTTATGGATGTATTCCCAGAGGATCTTCCAGGACTTCCGTCTGACAGAGATGTGGAGTTCACTATAGATTTAGTGTCGGGTTCATCACCAGTATCCCGGGCTTGCTATAGAGTGAATCCCAAGGAGGCCATAGAGATGAAAGAGCAGATTGATGACCTGTTGAAAAAGGGTTTCATTCGATCCAGTGCTTCTCCATGGGGAGCACCAGTGCTCTTTGTGCCTAAGAAGGATGGTACAGTTCGGTTGTGTATTGACTACCGGGCCTTGAATGCCATCACCATCAAGAACAAATATCCTCTGCCCAGGATAGATGATTTGTTCGACCAGTTGAGTGGGGCGAAGGTGTTTTCCAGGATAGACTTGAGATCCGGGTACCACCAGGTGAAGGTTAGGGCAGCAAACATCCAGAAGACGGCGTTCAACACGAAGTACGGGCAGTACGAGTTTCTGGTGATGCCATTTGGTCTTACAAATGCGCCAGCTGTCTTTATGAACTTGATGAATAAGACATTTCACCAGTATCTGGATAAGTTCATCGTAGTGTTTATCGACGACATCCTGATATACGCGAAGATGCCAGAGGAGCATGCAGAGCACTTGCGGATAGTTTTGGGGATTCTGAGGCAGGAGTGATTGTTTGCCAAATTGCCGAAGTGCGAGTTCTTTTTAGACCGAGTGGAGTTTCTCGGCCATGTAGTCACTGGAGATGGAATCTTGGTGGATCCCAAAAAGATTGCTGCAGTTGAGACGTGGAAGGCTCCGACGTCAGTTTCAGAGATCAGGAGCTTTCTGGGTTTAGCAGGTTATTATAGAAAGTTCGTCCAGGACTTTGCTAGGATAGCTGAACCCATGACGAAGCTGACGCGGAAGGACGCAGAGTACATCTGGTCAGAGGACTGCCAGGCAGCGTTTGAGGAGCTGAAGAGGAGGCTGACGACCGCTCCAGTTCTGACATTACCTTCAGGTTCTGGAGGTTTCACCATATACAGTGATGCTTCTGGGAAGGGGCTAGGATGTGTCCTACAGCAGCATGGGAAAGTGATTGCTTATGCATCTAGGCAGTTGCGGACTCATGAGAGGAATTATCCTACCCATGACCTAGAGTTAGCTGCGGTGATCTTTGCACTCAAGTTATGAAAACATTACTTATACGGAGAGCGTGTGGAAATCTTTACTGACCACAAAAGCTTGAAGTATGTGCTCACGCAGAAAGAGCTGAACATGAGGCAAAGACGATGGTTGGAGTTGATGAAGGACTTCGACATCGATTTACAGTATCACCCTGGAAAGGCAAATGTGGTGGCGGATGCGCTGAGCAGGCATCCGATGCATGGTATCTGATGATAGATCGGCATTTGCGGAAGGATCTGGAGAAGCTCGGCATCGAGCTAGTTCGGCCAGGATCAGTGATACAGATGATGGCGCTTGACATTCAGTCAGGTTTGATGGAGCAGATCCGGGAGGCACAGTCTACAGATGAGAGCCTTCACAGACTTCGACCCCAGGCGTTAGCTGGATTGCTGGATGACTTCACTATAGCAGAGGATGGATCCTTGAGGCATGGCAGCCGATTGTGCGTGCCGAAGGGAGAGCTGGTAGAGGCAGTCTTACAGGAGGTGCACCGATCGAGATATTCTATTCACCCTGGTGCTAACAAGATGTACCGTGACTTGCAGAAATATCTTTGGTGGCATGGGATGAAGAGAGATGTATCGCATTTTATCTCGAGATGTCTAGTTTGCCAGCAGGTCAAGACGGAGCGCCAGAGGCCAGCTGGTTTGTTGCAGCCGTTACCCATTCCCGAGTGGAAGTAGGAACATATTACGATAGACTTCGTCTCAGGGCTTCCTCGTTCCCAAGGAGGGAAGGATGCCATCTGGGTCATCGTAGACAGGCTGACGAAGTGTGCGCACTTCATACCCTTCAAGGTGGGGCTTTCCACCGAGAAGTTGGCGGAGCTATACATGCAGCAGATAGTTCGCCTACACGGAGTGCCGGTGAGCATCGTGTCAGACAGAGACAACAGATTTACATCCCACTACTGGAGGAGCTTGCAGGAGGAGTTGGGCAGTAGGCTCAAGTTCAGTACGGCGTACCACCCGCAGACAGATGGGCAGTCCAAGAGGATGATACAGATACTGAAGGATATGCTGAGGACCTGCGTGCTGGACTTCGGAGGATCATGGGAGAGCCATCTGCACTTGGTAGAGTTTTCATACAACAACAGCTACCAAGCCAGTATCGGTATGTCTCCTTTCGAGGCGCTATATGGACGACGATGCCACACACCGCTCTTTTGGGATGATATTGGAGATAGAGTTATGCTTGGGCCAGAGATGATCACGGATGCAGCAGAGAAAGTCGGGATGATCAGAGACAGGCTCAGAGTAGCTCAGGATAGGCAGAAACACTGGGCTGATGCTAGTCGCAGGCCGATGGAGTTCGCAGACGGTGATATGGTGCTAGTGAAGATATCACCTACTAGAGGGACGATCCGGTTCGGACGAGGAGGGAAGCTGAGCCCCAGATACATCGGGCCGTTCGAGAAACTTGGCAGGATCGGAGAGGTAGCTTACAGGGTTGCACTTCCACCCAACCTAGCAGGAGTTCACGATGTCTTTCACGTATCTCAGCTGAGGAGATATGTTCCAGACCCCAGTCATGTGCTAGATCATTCAGAGTTGGAGGTCGGACCGAGCCTTACAGTTTCTGAGCAGCCAGTGGAGATATTAGACAGGAGAGAGAAGAGGCTGAGGAACAAGGTTATACCCCTAGTACGAGTAGCTTGGAGCCGTCACTCCCCAGGTGAATCTACTTGGGAGAGGGAGTCGGACATGAGGGAGAGATACCCTTACTTGTTCGATCCAACCGCTGCGAGGGAACCACCCGTTCCCGCTTGATACCTTAGAGGTTAGTTTCGATCATAGCCTTAGTCATTTATTGCATTGTTTGCTACGTTAGAATATTGTCGGGTCTCCAATCCTTGTGAATTTCGAGGACGAAATTTTTCAAGGAGGAAAGACTTGTAAGCCCCTGTTTTTTTCAAATTTCATATTAATTAGTGTTAATTAATTTTTAATGTCAATTTTAACCTTAAAATAATTATTAGGATTTTTAGGAATTTTTTCTAGAATTTTTAAATAATTTTAAATGAGTTTTAAATACAAAAAATATCAATTTGTAATTTTTAGAATTGTTTTAATATGATTTTGTAATTTATTAAATTATTTCGATATCAGTTTGTAATTACTCAAATGTTTTAAATTGTGGATGCAAATTTCTATTTGCAACTATCCTCTGTTAGGACTTATTTGTAAACATCCTAAAATCTAAGGACCTAAGTGCAAATTCGTAACCCTAACTGCCCCCGACGACCAGCCACGTCGCCGGCGACCGACCGACCTACTTTTCCCCACCTTCCCCGGCCAATCTACCGCCCTAAACCCCTATAAATAAACCCTCTCTCTCCCCTGACCCAAACCCTAGCTCTACACCCCACCACAACCACCGCAGCCCTTCGTCTCCGACGAAAACCCTAGACCTAACCCTAACCCCGACGAACTCCTCGTCCAGCCCCCACGCCGAGTGCCACCACCCCTAACCACCGCCGACGAACTCGCCACGCTGAGACGCGACGATCGCCGCCCAAGCGCCGCCTCGCCGACGCCTCCTCCGCCGTCCGCAGCTCTCGAATTCCCCCTCTGTGAAGTCGGACACGTACGTGTCAGTTGTTTTCGTGTCTTTTGGTGTCTCGTGTTGGGTCTATAATGTTCGCGTGTCCTGGCAAACACGAGCGTAGACCCGGACACGTGAAACTCGTGTCGTACGTATCGTGCTGAGAAAGGATACAAGACACCTGTGTCCCTAACTGTCAGGACACAGGATTATTATTATTATTTATTTATAAACCACTCAAAACCTAATAAAACTAACCTAAACCTAACCCTAACACAACTGATGGGCTGACCCCCTGGCCAGCCCGTCCTAACCTAAACCCCCCCGCGCAGGCTCGGGTTCGAGCCCCCCTCTTCTTTTCTGTTTCTTTTCTTTTTCTTTTCTGTTTCTTTTCTTTTTCTTTTTCTGTTTTATATATATATTTATATATATATATATGTATATATATATATTAGTATATATATATGTATATACTGTATTTTGACAGTATTTTATATGTATGTATATATATTTTATAGTTAGTAAATTATATATATATGTTTGTATATATGTATATATTTTCATTATTATATATATACACTTTATAATTAAGTGTTTTCTTATATATATATATATATTTATATATATATATTTATATATATATATTTGTATATATATATGTATATATATATATATATATATATATATATATATATATATATATATATATATATATATATATATATATATATATATATATATATATACTTTATAAATTAAGTATTTTCCTTATACATGGATATATGTACTTTCAACATATGTATGTATATATTTATTTTGTATAATTTTACCTTATTAAAATATTAATATTATTTTTGCACTTTTACCAAATTGTATTTTAGTATATTTAAATTACTGCAACCATTTGGTGTCCAAGCCTAGCATGGGTTTTTGGGCCCAAATGTGTTTTCACACATTCAAGACCTGTACAAGTCATATTGGACTTGATTCATGGCCTTGGGTCCGGTATTTGAACTTTGGTTCAAATTATATACATGGACAAAATACGCAGATAATTAATTATTTAATTTCAATTGTGTGCAATGCTGATTTTAATTTTTCTAAAAATACTTAAAGTATTGTTAAAATTCTGAAAAAATAGTATTTAGATACTATGTTAAGTTAGCTAATTTAGTATAATTTTTATAGTATTTAAATTATAGTTTTGCCACTAGTTTGGCATATGGAACCAAAACTCCTTTTCTGTATACTTAGGAAAACTGATTTTTATAAAATACTTGTACTGGTTAATAAATTCCAGAAAAATTATAATAAATTTCTATGATTAACAAGGATCACTTTGATACTTTACTTTAAGTAAAACTAAGCTTCTTGTCTATCTCTAAAATTGTTAGAACACAATGGTCTTTTGATTTATTTATTGATTAATTACGACTTGTAGCTTTTTGTGTTATTTTGAGTTTTAGCTGTGTTGAACCCCACCCTCACTAGTTTAAAGACCCTAGAAAGTTAGTTAAAGTAGTGTGTCACCCTATATTGGTCTCATATACCAAAGTCATCATTTTGGCTAGGTGCCCAGTCACAAGTCGTGTCGCACCAATTAGTGTCCTAGTATTTTAGCTTAGTGTAAAAGCTAAGTTATTGCATTTATTTCTACAGTGACGAGTTACCGAACATCCATAGTACTTTTATCGTAGCTTGTTTTGCTTTGCTTTGTTAGAGGCAAGTACTTTCTATAAACTTTACATACTGCTATAAACCATAAAACTGTGATTCACCAACCATGTTAAATGCTGATCCTTGGGGTAGCAAGTTAGAACTTTACATGTTGTATTACTTTCAGTCTCTGCCATGTTTAGGCTACTTTTTATATCTCTCTCACATGCTTAAATAACGGGTTAAGGGAAAACTGTTAGTAGTGTACGTGATCATGACCCCCTTCTCCGTATGTATTTACCGAGCACCGTTACATTCTATATGTATCTGTATCGTATGTCTGGTCCCGCATTTGTGTATGGATATACACCGATGCCGTTATGTGTACGTATGTGCACATCCGAAAATTGATATGTACCGCTGTACATCCTGATTACCTATTGACTGATCACTCACCTACTACAGTTTTAAACTTTAAAATGTATATCTATTGCCATGATAAAATGTACTTAAAACTGAACCAACATGATATGTCATTTCCTTTCATCACATGATCAGCATTATATGTTTGTTAGATTTAGTACTTGCTCCCGTCCTGATAGGATAACGTTGTAGGTGTCCTTACTGAGGAGGAGTTACTCTGCGACACATACTATGGAGATACTGCCGAGGACCCGGCTTTGCTATACGAGGATGTTCCTGCGGGGAGACTCGTCTAGTTTGCTTAGCTGTTTGGGATATCTAGTGTAGTCATGTATTAGGCTACATATTTTGTAACTGGACATGTATCCAGTTTTACATTTCAGTTCACTTGTACTTGGATATTTTACTATATACGACGACTTTTGTGTTTGGGGCATTTATGATTCTTCTTCACTTATAGAACTGTTAGCACATTTAGTCTTATCCTGTTGTCTTTAGAACAGCTTACTACGTTTTATCTCAACGTAGGCTGGGCATGACTCGGCCTGGCCCAACAATTTGGGTAGCGGGTCGTGACATGTCGCTGGCTGAGCTACAAAACTCTCCACTATAGTCACGGCTAGATCGATGCCTCGGCTGATCTCTGCTGTCTGCCTCTGCTGCTGGGCCTGCTGACCCTCCATAAACAGCCGGAAGAAAGCAAACAGCTGAACGGCGTCAACTATCTCCGGAGGTGGCTGCTGTTGCTGAAGCACATCCGGAATCACCGGACTCGGCCCATGTGTCGCAGGTGGAGGGGCTCCTCCGAAAATAGCTGAAATGCCTACCCCAGCTGGCATGACTGGGGCTGCGGTACCAGGGGCTGGCTGCTGAGTATGAGAGGTGGCAGTCCTCTCATCGGCGTCCCCCTGGCCCTGGAGATGTGATCTCGTCTCAACCATCCTGGAGACAGATCAAAAGAAATAATTTCTGAGAAGGAGTCGAAAATAGCAAAGGCGGACAATTAATATTCAAAGGAAGACAAATAGCAGAAAAATATAGATATACGAAATCTGATAAAGAGTTTTTCCTAATGTGATTGAGTACCTTCAAAATATCCTAATCCTACTACAGGCTGCAGTGGTATTCTAGTTCGAATACCACTACATTTCTAAACTTAACCTGCATGGGCCACTACTAAAAAAGTGTCACGATCCGCACCCTAGAGTAAGGGCACGAGACGTGGGTACGTCCAGCCTACGCCGCAGTATCGGCGGTAGAATGCTGTCCTAGGTCAATCATCTAACAATATAATGCTAAGCAGTTTATACTCCCCGAATGGGGGTGACATAGCAGAATGTAAACTCAATCACAACTAAGGCAGAAAGATAAAATAGAAAGATAGATAGATACTGCTGAAATGAAAGGAAGTCCACAAGTACAAACAGAGAGTCTAAGTGTCTAATACATCACAGAACACAAATCCCAAGTATCAAATATATACAGTCATCCAGAGAGTAATGTAAATGAAAACATCCTAATCTAGAGGAGTGTCATCCACAGCTATAGGGTCCGGCTACTGGTCCAAGTCACAACTGTCATCTAATGTAGCCCCATAATATGTAGGGCAGCCAGCCTCATCCTCATCCTATGTAATATTTCAACAGGTCCAGTCAGGACAGAAGCGAGCACAGTACATCTCACACAGTTCATATAATGACAGGAATAAAATACTGGCAATAGAGTAAAATACATGAAACGCTGAAGAATAAACATGAGTAAAAAGGAAGACTGTAATGAAATATCTACTATAAGTAAAGAGCAATAGTGAACTAGTGATTTAGAGTACAAGCTAGACATGTGAACAGCTTGATAATAAACATGAGAGGTCGTACATGGCTATACTACTTTGGAAATTGTCCACATGACTATTTATACTCTCCCGTACCCCAATCAATACACAAGGATCTAGACAAGTTATGTTATTACATGATATTCACATGGGGGCCCATATAGGGTACACATGAATATAAACATAGGGGCTCCGTGATCATGAGAGTACATGAATCACGAGAGTACATATATAAGGTGAAAGCATGCGAATACATGATGAAAGTGAAACGCACATGACATGATGTATCTGAAGCTCCCGAGAGGGATAACATCGTATGAAAAGATCCATATAGTACTAATCCGTGTTTCCATCGTGTCAGCATCAAGTAAGATAATCTAGAGCGAAAAAATACTCCTATCAAGTATGAAACGGTCAGGGAATGTACTCGCCTGATATCCTGGATGTCCAGAAGGAAATACTGCCTGAGGAGTGGTGTCTGGATCCTAATCAGAACAGCACAAGTCACAACATGTCTAAAATGATAATAAGATGCTATTCAACGCATTCTAAATAAATCTAGGTCAATCTAGATCAAAGTCAACTCTTGGTCAACTCTAGTCAACCCTAGAAGTCAAACTAGGTCAACCAAGTCAAACCTAAGTCAAACAAGTCTATACTAGTCTAACTAGTCTGTTCTAGGCCTAATCAAGACTAAACAAGTCTAACTAAACTCTCACTAGGCAAACAGACACACCATAGGCCAATACCATATATGGATATATATCACTATTCACATATGTGAATATATATATATATATATCTACATATACCAAGGAAATGTGCCTAACACATTAGCTACTACACATATAGAAATTTCCATATATCCTACTATACCATTCACACATCACATTAGATTAGGCATCTAAATATAGCTATAGGCATACCCATATAGAAATATATATATGTATTTCATAGAGAGGGGATAACATGTTAGATGTGTGTGTGTGTCAAATGTTCATGCATGTGTGTGTGTAGGAATATATGAAAGGAACTCAGAACCAGTGTGTGTGTGTATGAGAATGTCAACTTACAATATGTGTGTGTGTGTGATGTGCTCCTAAGTGTCAGGATCATGTGAACCTGTGTTCACAGGAATATAGGTTAACTGAATATGTATGTGTGTGTATGTAGGATGTGTGTGTGTATGCCACAGGATTGTGACTCATGTGTTAGAGTGTGTGTGGATACATGAACCTGTGACAGTGTTCAGTCACATGAGATTGTGTGAGGGTGTATGTGTTATACAGTGAAGGGAAAACATTAGCCATTAGTGAAACATATGTGTGTGTGCATAATGTGTGTGGACTGTACAGTGAAAGGAAATCAGCAAACAGTGTGAGTGTTAACAGGGAATGGAAATCAGTGAACAATAGAGCAATCAGTGCATACAAACAGTGTGTACCAGCATATGCAAGAGTGTTTCAGGTTATCTAAACAACCATTCAACCACCAAATTGAGTTCAGTCATGGCTAACATTCTCAGGAATGACAGTAAACATATGTGTTGACAGGAAAATGTGTGCTAATGTGCTTCACAGAAATATGTGTATATGCTACATATGTGTAAGTGACAGTAAAATTGTGTGTGACAGGATATGTTCTCAGGTTTTAATCGAACAGTAAAAAACATTGACAGGTAATATGAAACAGTGAGCATGTGTGCTGTCTAGGAAATAGAGTGTGTGTGCCATGAGATGTATCAATGTGTGCAAGAATCACATTAAGGCTCAATTGATTTAGTTAAGGAAAGGAAACCAAATCACAGTTAATGGGAAAGGAACCAATTCAGTTTTTTCGAAATCCAACAATACACATTGAACTATCAGTTGACAGGAATTGAGAAGAACTATTTGACAGTTCAAAATATTAAAATCCAACATTCCATACATGACCTCCTACATGATCACTAGATATTTAGCCATTAACTCTAGCTAATAATATCATAAATCATTGGAAAAATAGGGAATGAAACTGGCTACACTGATACATGAAGTATCAGTCGAGCCACATATACATTCAAATCCCCATTCCTCAGCAAACAACCAATCTCAGTGTCAATTATCAACTAACATGGATTAGTGAATATATTAGGATATAATTTAGCATTTTAATCACAAATTAAACCATAATGTAATCTCTAAATAACAGGAATTAAAACAGTGTACAGTCACTGATACTTTGAGTATCAGTCGACTGAGAATATCCAATCCATATTCGATTTAACAATTAAAATGATGAACATAAGGTAGATAATTAATGGGGTATATTAGTGTGTGTCACATACACAAAGTGGTGTCCTAAAACAGGACACACGAATGTCCAAACCAACTCACACACACGTACGAGACTGGCACGAGTTCGTGTGACCAGTGCACGTGTCAAAATGCACCCGACACGCATCCGTCGGACATGAAACTTTGGAGATGACACGACAGTCATTGCCCCTTACTCCATGTCCAACCACACGTGTCCACGTGCTCTGTGCACTGAGCACGAGCACGCTGGTAGCAGGGGACACTACACGCAGCGCGCACGCATGTGTGCACGAGCGCGACACGACACGAAACCAACATGAGACACGCTCAGTCGACCAAAAACACGTAAGCCACATCCAAACACAACTTCCTATTCAAACACAACTCAGAATCTCGATCGAAATGCCCACTGTGGCATTTCGTCGAACACCTGCGGTCACTACTGATACGTGTCCGATACAGACACGTACAGGATACGAAATGGTGCAAACCCTATTCCTACAGTACAAGGACACCTAGGGCTTGGTGTTTATGCAAAGAAACCCTAATTTTAATAGAGGAATAGGATTATACCTATGTGTATTCTTCAACACAAAAAGCCTCTTCAAAGGGATCTCCAAAAGCCACCCAATGTCCCCAAATTGTTTCAATCCTGTGATATGACTCCACAAACAGTAGGAGAACAGTGATTAGAGTGCTTTGGAAGAAATCTCAATAAAAATGGAGCTCTATTGATTAATCTATGAAGAAATACAAATGGAGGCTCACCTAGTTCTTAGGAAAAATGATAGAATATTGATAAGAGGCACAACTCCCAATAGAGATACTATATAGGCAGGGGGGTCCTTGGCTGGCCAAGAATTAGGGTTAGGGTTTTTAGTGGGTGCATCTAAGGGCTATCAATGTATCAAGTCTAATGAATGGCCTAGAATCTAGGGCTCCTTCCTAGTCAAGTTGCAACCCAATCACTTAGCTAATCATGACTTAGACCATTATCCAATACTAACTAATTCTCAATGTGACTAACTAGACTAGCTATGACTAATCTAGGTTAGGTCCAATCTAGGTTAGGCTAATCTAAATGACATGGAAATTAATTAAATAATATTTAATCACACAATTCTAATTAATCATTTTAAATTCCTAATAAAATATATTAAATTCAAATAATTCAAAAATGACAAAAATACCCTCAAACTAGAAATGTGGTAGTGACAGATACGTCTCGAATCTGAGAAGATGTGTCGACATAAACGAGTACAAACTGATCGATATGAAGAGCCACGATTACCATGTATTCATGGAGAGGTTAATTTCGGTTGCATTTCAGAAATTCTTACCGCCGGTAGTCTAGGATCCATTAACAGAGCTTAACATATTCTTCAGAGATCTTTATTCTAGTAAGTTGCTCGTCGATCGTCTAGAGAAGCATGAGAATGACATTGTGGTAGCAATTTGCAAACTTGAGAGAGTTCTCCCTCATGTATTATAAAACTCATTCATAATAATAAAAAAAAATAATAATTTCCCTTATTCCCTCTCAGCCACACGCTTTCCCCATCTCTCCACCCTCTCCACAATTTCACCTCTCCCCTAAATTCCTCACCACCACTACCAATTTCCATCCTTCCCAAACATTCACTCTTCCACACGTTCTGTCATGCCCCGACCCGAGAAATTGCTCGTCCTCGCTAGGTTTCACCAGAATTATTGTTCTTGCTAGGGCGTAATGCCGCACGAGCCTGGAGTTGCGCTCGTGTAAGGCAAGATAATATGTTCACATAGTGTTTATCTTAAATTGATAACATAAGCAGTGGAAGGAAACAGAGTATACAAAAGAATCTCTTTTACTAATAATGAACTGAAGGTTACAAAAGCTTGAATAGCCCAACTGAATATGCCAACTGGCTACAACACTCATGATCTCTCTAGCTCACAAAGGATTACATTGTTCCATACATTATGCCTCTTTATAGCCAACGAGTAGTCTTCGGCCGAACATCTCCATGTTGCAAGTTCGAACGTCCATGCGCAGCTTCCCTTGAAACGCTAAGGACTCCATGCCTTGGTACGTCCAAGCCAAGCTCTGCCCCGAGCCGATCATAACCCAAACCTGCAAGCAAACTAGTGGGAGATTAGTGCTTTCGTCCTCACTGCACTGATCAAGATCCATTCGCACCTAACCAACACTAAGTATATTTAGTGAAACATACAACATTATTTTGTGATCTTTCTATTTAGCCTTAGGATCAGTTTCATGGCATTATTCAATATAACAACTTAATATAAATGTGTCCAATATCGTGTCCCTGCGGCAGATACAATTAGACATAATTGAACATAAACATAGTTATCGTGCTCATGTCCATCCCATCTTTCCTAGCCTGTAATGGTTAGAACTTTACATAAGAAATCATATGATTCACGCAACCAACCATACTTAGACATATGCATAAGGGTGGCAGGTCCTGCGCCTGCACCCAACTCTAATCTCAGTCCATCGGCCCTATCTACATGAAGGTCACAGTGTTTTGCACCATAATGGACTTGGCATCCTTATGTGTAAGCCTATGATCGCTCCAGTACGGGTTGCTAGCCCAGTATCTGAAGGATCCCAAACTTACTGATATGATAGCTTATCACAACTCTGGACGGTTGCAAACCGTCCGAATGATGTACACCATAAATACCATACATAATTCCCTCCTAGGCCGAACGGTCCCTGCGCCCCGGTCGTAACCGTCCGAGGGAAGCCACACCCGTGCACGGGCCATCCGAGTCCATTGACCATGCAATACGCACCATAGCATAAAAGTCATACATTCCAACCCATCTCATGTTCCATAAACATAATCTATAATCTCTATCTCAAGTTTCGACGACATTATGCCCCAACACATCCGTATTGATGCACGACGCCCAACGGCTTAGACCTCTCGTACTTATATTCAACGCGTTCTATTCATAAGTTATGCGTATAACAACAGTTCCGTAGTTACTTAGTCATTTCGTAGATTTCGTGCACGAGGACACGCATAATGCCATAATCAATATTCTAGACCTAGTGTTCAATATTCTCGGAGTCATGTACGTGATACACATCTCGATATTATCTTTCAATGTTCTACCATCACCGTCCTACCGCGATCCGTACACTTGATGCACGTTGCTTAAATTGTTCAACGTTCAATATTCTATCTTAATGTTCGACACATATTGAGACCTTTAATCGTCCGAGCCACGCTCGCTAACTCAATAGCAACTTACGCATACAATGATATATTTTATTAGACGTGAAGGAGTAGGGAGAGAGAGTCAAGAATCCGCCCACCTTAAGTTGATACGCCTTGTCGTTCCGCCGAGTTGAAGCGACTCGATTCCATAACTCGGTCGTACGACTAAATCTTCTGACTTAGCCATCCCGTTGAACTATTCGACTTATTCGTCCTACCATGCCCATGCCATAATCCGTTACAAGGCAACGATTTGGTTTTACGGACACCTTAGTGAACAAGGCAAAATGTCGACCCATATCGTCCAGCGTAAAAGCATAGCCTGCACACCAGATCAACTAAAATTAGCACTTGCTCAAACGAGACTTATCCTTTGCATCGATTCGATTCATAGATTCTAATCGACTCAAAGCTTTCCTTCGGCCAACGTAATTCTTGCATCGATTCGCATCGATACTTCATCGGGTCAACGCAACTCTTCGAGTCAACGACTCATCGTAATGCACCGTGCGGAGCGGAATATTATATAATATACCACTCAAAACAAGGTTCGTCCTCGAACCGAAACTAACACTCAAATCAAGTGTTTCGCTAGATCGTTTCACGATCTCGTGCCACTATCGTTTGAATCATACAACTTAGTTTGGATCATACACATATTTTAGGCATCCTACCAATATATACATTTCAGCCAAGCTCAGTTGTAGGATATCGGGACAACTAACAAGCTCCACTTAAATCCTCAAGCACCAATCAGTCCGTACTCGACTTGGTCAAATCTTAGTGTCTATTTACAAAATACTTCTCGTATATTTATTCCATAACACGTGATCATCTTCCAAACATCTCTGATAGCTTAACTCAGAACTGTTACTTCGATCCCATAAGTTTCTAGATGGCCATCTAACACTCGCATTGCATTAAGTCATTGCGCATCCGATCGCAACAATTCTTCGCAACGCCTACTCGTCCAATCATTTTCTATCTCTCACATAACTCAAATCTTTTATCTAGTCGTTTTATAACATTTGGCCTTAACGACATGGACTAAGTCTGACATGTCTCAATTTCCTTTGCCTACCATTTGTACTAAGTCTCGTACACAACTATCCAGACATCATGCTCGCGTTCTCCCGACACAAGTGGTCAACTTGGGTCTACGATGCTCAAAGGCAACAATCTTTTCGACCCAAGGTCTCTTACGATACGTCTATCTCCGATTCTTGATCGAATAGGAATTCCTTACTTAGTTTTCGATTCAATCCTGACTAGTTCATTTTGTAACATAGATCGCACGCTCAAACACACATAGCCTAACCGTTACTCAAATCGATCTACGACACAACTCTTAGGGTCATTCAACTATTCATTGCTCTCGTACATTGCAAAATTCTTGCAATCGCCTTAGCGTATCACTATTCTAAGTACGTTCTTCAACGTCTATTCAATCCTCGCCCAACCAAGTCTATTTATGCACTCATTCGATCGACTATAACTTTTCTGACCATATCGATCTAGTCGAAGGCTACTCGCTAATTTTTGAAATACGATACTCACGCGCTTAGACTTATCCTCAACATGCACTACATCATCTTTCATCCTCGATGAAAATTCTTATGCGACTTCATTGGGTCATCCTATGGGACTTCAACATTCACTTGATTTGGCGGTCAAGTCTTCTAGGATCATCTGTCTCGAAACTACGCTCGATAATTGAAGATCATCAACGAGGGACAGTTAAAACGAACAATGCTATATCCTATCGCGGAGCCAAACCAATTCCTGACGATTCCTATAGGATTTTATCCACTCCGACGTAATTTACCAATCCACAATTTATCTACCCCCGTACAACTTATGCGCCGTTTACTACTCGAATCACTCGTGCACTATCGTTAACACTATCGCAACCGAGCAACATTTGTTTGCCTCGTGTAAGAGTCTGTATACTCACGGTCAATATCTGACATACTCTATGCTTATCGCAACAATCCTCAAATTCACCTTCGCATCAAACCACAAGTTTCCCCGCTATATGAATCACCATACCAGCGCTCACGCAGAATAATCGTCCTAATTCAACGTGACACATGTGCGAGATTAGTGTTGCGCTCGCTCAAGACAAAAATATCAACGTAGTGGTTATCCATGAAACAATCCAGACACTTTTGTTTTCATCCAAGTAATATCCATCCACTCTCAAATTCTCCGAAGCGTTGCTATCATTGTCATCCAAACTGACATCAACTTAACTTGCATCTTATTCATCCAACAATAATGTTCAACATAATTTTTGTTCATTCGATCAGAGTATCTTCGAGTTATTGCATATCATCTTTGATACACCTCAATACCATCGTCGATATGCATAACTTGAACATATTCCTCTCTCATAAGCACCAATTTGTTGCAATTACTGTCATTATCCGAACTCGAATACGAATTAAGTCTTGCACACATCAATACCTATTCCGTTGTAACTAACTACCATCATCGAGACATGATTTACAATTCATATATCCATTCTCATATTCCTAACTCGTACTTCCAAATCATGCTACCGACTCATCACGCTAACTCAAATTCGTTCGCACGATTTCTTCGTACCTACTCAACTCGTTCCGAATAAGTCTTCGTACTAACTCAACTTAATTTCGACCGAGTCGACCATTTCCTCAACGCAACATTTCTTTGCTATGCTCAGCCTATCGTTCGACTTACACTTAACGAATCCTCGTTCGACGTATCCTCCATAGGTAGGACTTTGTACATAGTCGTTCAACTCAATTCATTATAGCATATTTGCATCGACTTCTATCGAGTCATTCCCACTCGAGTCTCATTACTACTCCGTCCATTGCAGACAAACCTATCATAACCGACACAATCATCTCGACGCAATCTATTATAAGTTACCAAACGGCTTAACATAGCTATCGCTAAGTGGTATTGCATATACCATTCAGAAATCGAACCTATCGTTATCGATACAGTGCTTACTTCACTGATCGCCCAAGAGGTATTGTATATACCACTCGAATTCAAGTCATTACTCGACATCACACTCAGCTTAGGTCCGACATCTATTTCCAATCAACTATCCCGTGTGGCAATCTTTCTCGATCCCAGCTCTAGCGTTCGCTTACTCGAATTAGTACAACAACTAGACCAACATGCACAGTCATTCACTTAAGTTTGACATTCATTCAAATCTGACCGCGCCTTAGCGATCATATCGATCACACACGCAACATTCGCTTATTCAAAGCTCAACACGACATTCGGCCAACATAACGTTCGCCTACTCAAATTCGACTTAGCGACCAACTCGACTCGCTATTATTGCATCCGCGATCTTCCAATCTCACTCGTTGTAACTCGTACAACGATTTATTCTCGATACTTAAGGTCAATACTCAATCTCGTTTAACATATCGCTATTCATCCGCATAGCCGTACAACATGTCTCATACCATGTCGACTCATTGCACGTCGTGCAACCAACAACACATAACCATTCACATAGCCACATAACACGCATCGCCTCATATATCGACTCGTTGCACTTCGTGCAACCAACAACACGTATCTCTTCGAACTTCATACGACCAATAATACGTATCTCATTGCACTTCATGCAACCAACATCACCATATTCGTTGCACTTCATGCAACCGACGACTCGCAACTTTGTTGCACTTCAAGAAACCAACATTTCATAACTCGTTGTACTTCGTGCAACCAATATTCTCCGATGGCACTCGGAGATAGCATGATAGTCTCGACATACTTGTGGCAGACGTACGCACTTAGTATAGACTTATTGTATAGAACATCCAATATAGCGTCGAGCAGATCCATGAGCCATGCGGTTGCGAAAACAAATTAGAGTCAACAGATTTTCGATATCGAAGCAACTGAGGGTCAAAGAGATCATTCACGGTCCAGAGGATGGAACTGCTCTGATACCAACTTGTCACGTCCAGACCCGGGAAATCGCTCGTCCTCGCTAGATTTTACCCGAATTATCGTCCTCGCTGGGGCGTGATGTCGTACGAGCCTGGAGTTGCGCTCGTGCAAGGCAAGATAACAGGTTCATATAGTGTTTATCTTAAATTGATAACATAAGCAGCGGAAGGAAACAGAGCATACAAAAGAATCTCTTTTACTAATAGTGAACTGAAGGTTACAAAGGCTTGAATAGCCCAACTGAATATGCCAACTGGCTACGACACTAATGACCTCTCTAGCTCACAAAGGATTATATTGTTCCATACATTATGCCTCTTTATAGCCAACAAGTAGTCTTCGGCCGAACATCTCCATGTTGTAAGTCCGAACGTCCATGCGCAGCTTCCCTTGAAACGCTAAGGACTCCATGCCTCGACGCATCCAAGCCAAGCTCCATTCCGAGCCAATCATAACCCGAACCTGCAAGCAAACTAGTAGGGGATTAGTGCTTTAGTCCTCGCTGCACTGATCAAGATCCACTCGTACCTAACCAACACTAAGTATATTTAGTGAAACATACAACATTATTTGGTGATCTTTCTATTTAGCCTTAGGATCAGTTTTATGGCATTATTTAGCATAACAACTTAATATAAATATGTCCAATATCGTGTCCCTATGGCAGATACAGCTAGACATAATTGAACATAAACGTAGAGATCGTGCTCATCTCCGTCCCATCTTGCCTAGCCTGCAATGGTTAGAACTTTACATAAGAAATCATATGATTCACGCAACCAACCATACTTAGACATATGCATAAGGGTGGCAGGCCCTGCGCTTGCACTCAACTCTAATCTCAGCCCGCCGGCCCTATCTACAGGAAGGTCACGGTATTTTGCACCGTAATGGACTTGGCATCCTTATGTGTAAGCCTATGATCGCTCCAGTACGGGTTGCTAGTCCAGTATCTGAAGGATCCTAAACTTACTGATATCATAGCTTATCACAACACTGGACGGTCGTAACCTATCCGAATGATGTGCACCATAAATACCATACATAATTTCCTCCTAGGCCGAACGGTCCCGGTGCCCCGGTCGTAACCGTCCGAGGGAAGCCGCACCCGTGCACGGGCCATCCGACTCAATTGACCATGCAATACGCGCCATAGCATACAAGTCATGCATTTCAACCCATCTCATGTTCCATAAACATAATCCACAATCTCTATCTCAAGTTCCGACGACAATATTGTAACGCCCCAGCATGGTGATGGATAGATGATGGTGATGAAGATGATGGAGAAGGAGAGGAGGAGAAGGAGGAGAAGGAGGAGGCTCGGCCAGCATGGGAAAGGCTGTGCTCGACCATGGAAAGGAGGTGGTCGGCTAGAGGAAGGATGGGTGAGGGAGAGAGAAATAGGGTTTGATTAATAAGTTATATATATATATATATATATATATATATATATATATATATAATATTGCTCTCTCTCTCTAACTATACATACACATATATATATATAAAATAATATGCATATATTTATAATAGGATACAACTTAAATATCTATACATATATACATATATGAGAATGTTTATGTACTATATATGAATAAAATACATTAATGCACACATATATTTTAAGGATACAAATGTATGTTATTTCAATAATATATACGAGATAGGAATATTAGCAATATTGGCAATAAAAGAAGGAAAAATAGTGTGGGGGTAATCATGAGGGCAGCATGAGGATTGGACTGGGTTTAGCTGAGCTGGGTTGGGTCAAACGGACATGGTGTAATAAATAAATAAAAAAGGTATTTATGATCATGTGTAAATAAGTAGCATGTGGGGGCTCAATTTAATGGGACACAAGTGTCGAGCGGGTAGTAGACTTCATGTGGACCATATCCATATTTTGGGTCGACAGGTTTGGGTTGATGTCGGGTCCCGAAATTAAATTGGAAGTAAAGTCTTAATTTACGGGGAATAATTAATTGGCCTAAATTGACCCAAAAGTTGTGTGAAGCAAACGAAGCACAAGATGATGTGTCTGAGTGGGACACGAAGGTCATGGGTGTATGGCATCTCGAGTAGATCATGCATGAGGAGTTGGTTTCGATAAAACGATTAGTCTTGTGCTCCCAGTTAAAAAGTCACGACAACGTGCATTTGATGATCAATAATAAAAGTGGAAAAATTAATTAATGATCAAAATGGTCTAAATTGATCCAAAGTTGCGCGAAGCAAAAAGAGTACAAGGGAACAAGTTTGAGTGGGATATTATATACCAAAATAAAGGTAATCTTGCCCACTACAAAACCCAATAAGGAAGTTTCTAGAGATGGATATCTCTGACGCTCCAAAAATCAAAGGCACGGAAACTTACATTTTAAGAGAAAATAATTATAATCAAATATTTATTGAAAAATAATCATTTTTTAAAATTAAAAAGTAAACCTTAAATTCAGGGGGTTTACATCCTACACAACTTACTAGAATTTCGTCCTCAAAATTTAGGAATAGGTAGGGTTGAGAAGATAGGGGAGATAGGATCATATTATTGAACGAGGCAAATAATGGCGTTCAACACAAGCATGCAATTCGTACGTCATGTTCTCATTATCTACGAAAAATACCTCACGGCTTCAAAACTGCATGAGGATTGCTAGTTAACACAAGAAAATAAGAAAGAATTAAGGATTAAAGTATAATCATGATACGACATAGAATAAGGAGACAAGTGGGCGACTAGATTAAGGACAATCAATTTAGAGAATATAATCGTCTAGGTTTAGGTTTGAATCCTTCTCATGTTCAAAGAAGGTCGCAAAAATGATTCTAGGGTCGAGGGAAAAAGGACGAGCAACTCGAGACGGGATATAGTTACATTGCTTGGTCAGTGGCTGACTCTCTTCGTGTATATACAAATATCACTGTCATAGGAGAATAGTTTGGCTTACCTATCAAGTACAAGCCTTGTCTAGAATAGGTAAAAGACGAAACCAGCAAGAGTTCAAGGAATATATTTTGAATACCAATATGGGTTTCAATGGCGATTGAATACTTCAAGTAGAATTGTCAAAGCAGTCGCGGATGAGACTCTAGGGCAAGTTTAACTATGTCTCCATCCACGTAATATGATATATGAAAAGCGAACCAAAGTGCAATAGGTTGATCAGACCATCATGCACCAGTTCTGATTAGACAATTATATGTTAGTGGGAGCGACCCATTAAAATATGTCATGATCAAGCTTTATAAGAAATAAGCTTGCAAAATTTTATGCTAAGTAGCATTATAAGATAGTCAAAGTATAAGTAAGGGACCATGATAAGGGAATTAAATAGTCCAAGGTTCAATAAGAGTCAAGTCCTGCTCGAAGTTTGGGCCTAAGCAGTTGTTCAGATTTTTTTCATTTTTGGTTTGGTAGACTAGATAAGGCAGGGTCCTCTGAATTTATAGTCTAAGCGAACTCATCAATATGATTCATAAGGACAAGGAAATTGCTAGGCCGCGAAGTATTCTACCCAACTTATAATAGTTAAACTAGTAGTGTGATGGGACCATGGGTCAAGCAACCAAGATAAAGTACAAGGTTAAGCATTTGAGAAATTAAGTAGAACACCATCACATATTGCGTCAAAAGATTTAGTCAAGGTTGGATCTTTAATTAAAGTCAGAAAGTATTTGGTGTCATGGTAGAGGTTATAGTTTAGTCATTTTGACCAGAAAGTCATGTCAAGAAAATAGAGTACAAAGAGACGTATTTTGGTAGGACATGATATGTCTACATGAAGGTGGGCTCGTCTGGGTCTTACATATGAAGTTTGTTGGAAAGAAAATTCTAGTGTTGTGCTCCAAATATCAAAGTGATGGTAAGGGATGCCAAAATGTCTAAATAGAAATTGGGAGTTCATGAGGTGACAATTAATGCACAAAAATTAAGGAGATCTAGTTAAAGCATACAATAAAATTAATTAAAAATCCAGGAAAATAATTTAGGAATATAGTAGAGAGAAGATGGTCTCCTAGATGAATACAGTTAAGGAACAATTAAATCTTTATTCAATATTACAATCAGTTAGAAGGTCACAATAAAAGATCTAGATTGAGGGGCTCGAGTAAGTCAAGATTGAGATACAGTATAGTTTGGTAGATGACTAGCAACACTTATGTATATACTACTATCATGGTCATGAGTGACATGGCATTTAGTGTGGAATACTTCTAACTCTTTAGGGTAATCTTGGTGGCCGCATATTAAAATTGAAAACTCAAGTTTTCTCCAAAAGTTCCTTAATAAATTCTCAAAATGAACTACCATAATTTGTATTCACTCCAAACCGTTAAATTTAACCATGACAATAATCTAATCCCTTTCATAAATCACAAGGTAAAATTTTATCATGTTACTACTAACTTTTCCAAAATTTAACCTTTCCACTCCAACTTTTAAACTCAAGAGTTCATAATCATAAATCTAAAATTTCTGTATCACTTCATAACCTTAAGACTCTAAAATTTTCTCAAATAACCCTCAAGGTAAACCTTTAGCATATCACGGGCAATCTAAATTTACATCTCAATATTTTAACACACTCATCAACCATAACTTCTATTTCTAAGTCATTCAAACATAATCACGACTTTTAAACCCAAAATCCCATTTAGATTTGCAAAGCTTCAATCAAAGGACACGATTTCAAATTTGAAACTTTTCCTCCAAAAATCGTTTTCATATCTTCCAAATATTTTAAACCAAAATTTTAATATCATTACTCCCACTTAAACTTTAAAATTTAATAAACATATAAATTGCAACCTGTACGACTCAATTTAAATCGTTCACACTACCACTTTTACAATCTTAAGATCATTTCCAACCAAATTTATATCCGCTTAAAAATGTATAACTATAACTCAATGGATCATAAATATGAAACTCAAAAATCCAATCAATTTCTTAAAATAATGGTATATAGATTCTAGCTATTTTCCTGCTGTATCACATATCATGAATCAACCCTTTGGTGATTATTACTTAGAAATCTCCTGATTAAAACTTTCTTCGGTAATATCTCAAATTACAAACCACTAATCATTAAATCACACTTTTAGTAATGCCTTTATAACTTAGTTAAGGTCTCCGTGTATTCCAATTGCCAATGTAATCCTCCTAGCCATATGGTTGAGCAATAAGTATATAGTAGTGTAGTCATCTTCTTAACCATTATTAAGCACAAGGAGGTAAGGGTATTGGTAGAAAGAGTTCAAGTAAGATGCAAAAATCAAAGGAGGCAACGAGAGTTCGAAATTTGGAAATCAAGGAAGGTGGTCAAGTATGTGTATGAGATTCCTAGGCTCTAATCCTATATTGCAGGCTCACATCGGTACAATTATGTAACCGAAGTGATAAACTCGACCTGCATGGGCCACCACAAAAACATGTAACGCTCCGGTCCCGATATCATATAGGACTAAGTACGTAAACATGCCAGCTGTAGATATACAAAAAATACTCTAATGTATGGAATCCTCGTATAAATACATAAGTTGTAAAATGTAGAGAACCAAGACATGCTAAATCTCATCTACAAATAAAAAAAAGATAGAATCAACTTGAATAGTTATGGTACAATCGTTGGGCGGAGACAAAGTCCACTACCAACTATCTCAATAAAATAAATGTACAAGAAAGCGATCGACAAAATGATAAAATGAACCAAGAGCAATCATCTTCGAAAAATGGAGAAGATCACGGCCTTGGCTAGAACACCTGCAGAAAATCATGAAAGCACACACCTGGAGAGATCACCAGGTCCTCAGAGGGACGTAACAAGATACAAGAAGAACATGCCATTATAACTGCATAAATGAATACTGTATACTACAACACAACAGGGTACCTAACCATCCATCTGATATGCATTTTGAGGACAACGTTCTACACAGGGGCTGTAACGGATTCACGCAAGCAAGTAATAGAGTGGCCAACAAGTAGCGCTCATCCGAGACACTATCGGCCAAATGTGTATAAAAGTAAATGTAGCTCCTACGCTAGTAGCTGTCCCCTCCCCCCAATGATACAATACGTGCGACGTAACTATGACGTACCAACACGTGTCGCTTCCACAACACGGGTTGCACCTGATAACTGTCAAGTCTTCTAACATGCATCTATTGACAGTTATTCCTACGCATGCGCACGGGGGATCAACCAACACGCAAGTGACCTATAAATGATACTCACAACTCTCACACACAACTCGTGTATCATCGTGACAAGTTAATGAGACACACTAAACTTGATGGTAGTCCCTTAACTCTAGGTTCACATGCAAGAAAAGAATAAATATCTAAAAATAAAAGTACCGAAAATATAGCAACTGAATATTAAATGCAACTAAATATAATCAGTTAAAGGTGGCAAGGTATCTTGCCTGAGGTTATATACAAAAGCAAAGATCCAGTAGCTCGAACCGACAAATAAACGGAGCCAGAGAAAGCCAAATCTCGCATATGACTTCGGATGCTGCAAAAAGCATCACAAACGAGTTTGGAATAAAAAATATACCTAGAAAATGCCTGTCCAAACGTCAAATTCTAGAACAGGGGCAAAATCATAATTTCGGGTCAAAACGATGTCCGCCGTTGGACCCGTTTTGCACCAAAAAGTGTGCCAGAATCTACGGCCTCTAAAGTCGTCAAACTATATGTCTACAGATTTGTTTTTTCGAGATGAACTCAATGGTATGTCCAATTTTGGATTCTGAGGAGTCGGGCACAAGATGGTCCGTTGGCCAGAACTGTGAGACCCGTTTTGCACCGAAAAGCGTGTCAGGGCCATTTTCTCTAAACCTAGCAAATTTTATATAAAAACAAGCTAGAACGATGCCAAAAGTCTAGTGGTGGTGTCGAAATTGAAATCCGGAGTCCCGATTTCAAAAACAGAATTTTACAAGTTTGAAATTATAAATTTGGACAACCAACTTTGGCGTCAAATTCAAGCTGTCTAACGTGCCCAAAATAAAACGAAACTTGAAGGCGGTAGAAAGGGGGTCATACCAGCTGTGCACCGGAACTGACCATATGCAAAATGGAGCTGCGACAGCGGAGATACGAGTCGACGAAGTTGGCACTTCGAAATTGTCCAAAATTAGTTCCAATTAAACGGTCAACTTGGTGGCCGGTTTTGATCTATCAAATGATCGAACCAACGGATGAAACTTGACAGAGGTGAATGGCTACATACCGAGATTGATACGGAGGAAACGGTTCGACGATCCAATGGTCGGATTGTCAGAAAAATGTGCGTGAAGTTCTGCGACGAAACACGAATCTGACTTCGTTTCCGTGCGCACGTCGACGGGATCTCGTGCGAAACACACGAATCGACTATTTGGCGCATCGGAGAGGACGGTGACGCGCCGGAGGAGGTTGTCCGGGGGTCGTACACACATGGGGGGTCGCCGGCGACGGCCGACGTTGCGGCGGCGGCCCGCGCGCTGGCTGCTGCTGGTGCAGCACAGCGCTTTGCGCTGCTTCCCCGCCGCGTGCTGCTGCTGCTGCTGTGGCCTGCTGTGGTTGCCTGTGGCGCGGTGGCGTGCGCGGCCCAGTGGTGGCAGCGATGGCCCGACGGGGCTGCTGAGCGGTGGTGGTGGTGGAGCTATGGTGGTGGTGATGTTGATGATGGTGATGCTGAGGATGATGAGGATGGTGATGGATAGATGATGGTGATGAAGATGATGATGATGATGGAGAAGGAGTGGAGGAGAAGGAGGAGGCTCGGCCAGCATGGGGAGGGAGAGAGTAATAGGGTTTGATTATATATATATATATATATATATATATTTGATTATATATATATATATATTTTTTTGATTATATATATATATATATATATATATTATATATATATATATATATATATATATATATATATATATATATATATATATATATATATATATTGCTCTCTCTAACTATACACACACACACACACACACACACACACACACACACACACATATATATATATATATATATATATATATATATATATATATATAAAATGATATGCATATATTTATAATAGGATACAACTTAAATAGCTATACATATATACATATATGAGAATGTTTATGTACTATATATGAATAAAATACATTAATGCACAAAAATATTTTAAGGATACAAATGTATGTCATTTTAATAATATATACGAGATAGGAATATTAGTAATATTGACAATAAAAGAAAGGAAAAATAGTGTGGGGTAATCATGAGGGGCAGCATGAGGATTGGACTGGGTTTAGCTGAGCTGTGTTGGGTCAAACGGACATGGTGTAAAAAAAAGGTATTTATGATCATGGGTAAATAAGTAGCATGTGGGGGCTCAATTGAATGGGACACAAGTGTCGAACGGGTAGTAGACTTCATGTGGGCCATACCCATATTTTGGGCCGACAGGTTTGGGTTGATGTCGGGTCCCAAAATTAAATTGGAAGTCAAGTCTTAATTTATGGGAAATAATTAATTGGCCTAAATTGACCCAAAAGTTGTGTGAAGCAAACTAAGCGCAAGATGATGTGTCTGAGTGGGACACGAAGGTCATGGATGTAGGGCGTCTCGAGTAAATCATGCATGAGGAGTTGGTTTCGAGAAAACGACTAGTCTTGTGCTCCCAATTTAAAAGTCACGGCAACGTGCATTTGATGATCAAAAATAAAAGTGGGAAAATTAATTAATGATCAAAATGGTCTAAATTGACCCGAAGTTGCGCGAAGCAAAAAATGTACATGGGAACAAGTTTGAGTGGAACATTATATACCAAAATGAAGGTAATCTTGCCCACTACAAAACCCAAGAAGGAAGTTTATAGAGATGGACATCTCTGACACTCCAAAAATCAAAGGCACGGAAAGGTACATTTGAAGAGAAAATAACCATAATCAAATATTTATTGAAAAATAATCATTTTTTTAAAATTAAAAAGTAAACCCTAAATTCAGAAGGTTTACAATTATGCCCCAACACATCCGTATTGATGCACGACGCCCAACGGCTTAGACCTCTAGTACTTATATTTAACGCATTTTATTCAAAAGTTATTCGTATAACAGTAGTTCCGTAGTTACTTAGTCATTTCGTAGATTTCGTGCACGAGGGCACGCATGACACCATAATTAATATTCTAGACCTAGTGTTCATTATTCTCGGAGTAGGAAGAGAGAGTCAAGAACCCGCCCGAGCCACGCTCGCTAACTCAATACTGAGACCTTTAATGGCCCGAGCCACGCTCGCTAACTCAATAGCAACTTACGCATACAATGATATATTTTATTAGACGTGAAGGAGTAGGAAGAGAGAGTCAAGAACCCGCCCACCTTAAGTCGATACGCCTTGTCGTTCCGCCGAGTTGAAGCGGCTCGATTCCATAACTCGGTCGCACGGCTAACTCTTCTGACTTAGCCATCCCGTTGAACTATTCGACTTATTCGTCCTACCGTGCCCATGCCACAATCCGTTGCAAGTCGACGATTTAGTTTTGCGGACACCATAGTGAACAAGGCAAAACACTACCAAAATAAGTCATATTACCGATGTCACGACCCGCACCCACTGTGAGGGTACGAGAACGTAACAACGCCAAGCCTACGCCGCAGTGTCGGCGGTAGAACGCTGTCCTAGGTCACAATATCTAACAATATAAAGCTAAGCAGTTTATACTCCCCGAATGGGGGTGACATAGCAGAATGTAAACTCAATCACATCTAAGGTAGAGCATAATAGAAGATAGATAAAACATGAAATCCAGAAGAGATACTGCAGATAGAAGCCTAAGTGTCTAAGATACACAAACCCAGAAATACATCTCAAAGCTCAAATACAGTAATCCATAAATACAACTCAAGGCAACTGAAAACAAGCTATAAGCAAACCCTAGCTATCTATACAACCTCTACACTCCTCTAGGCTAGCAGGCAACCTCCAGGCTATCTGTAAAATTTATCAACAGGTCCAGTCAGGACAGGAGCGAGCACAATACATCTCAACAGTTCATAACAGGTTAGAAAATATAAACATGCAGTAGAGTAAGATACAGGATCTGAAAGAAATACAGTATGTAAACAGAAAGAAAACTGTAATAGAAATATCTACTATAAATAGAGAACTAATAGTGGCTAGTGATGTAGAGTACATGATAACACATGTGAACAGAACAGATTAGTACATGATCTATACTAAAGAGTTTTACATGATCCACACTACTATGGAATTGTTCACATGACTACTAGCCCTCCCCCGTTTTCCCCAATCAATATACAGGGATCTAAGCAGATTATGTTATTGTACAGGATATCACTTGGGGCCCATGAAAGGGTGCACATGATAGTATACATGGGGCTCCATGAACATGAGAGTACATGATTCACAGGAGTATACATGTATGGTAAAAGCACAGGAGTACATGATAAAAGTGAAACGCATATGACACAATGTACCCGATGCTCCCGAGGGGGATAACATCGCATGAAGAGATCCATATAGTACTAATCCGTGATAATGTCGTGGCAGCATCAAGTAAAGTAATCTAAAGCAGGAATATAATTCTAAGCAGGATATGAAATGATCAGAGAATGTACTCGCCTGATAACCTGAACCGCTGATAGGTATAGGGGTCCAACTGAAGCCACAGAGTCCTATTTAAAGCAACACAGGTTACAAGGTGTTCAAGTTGTAATAAAAGAAACCCTACAAGCAATCTATATTATCCTAGGTTCTTCTAAGTCAAAACAACTCTAGGTCAACTCCGGACAACAATCTAGTCAAACTAGGTCAAGTGTTGACTTACAGTTGACTTTGGTCAACTGGTCAACTCTGGTCAAACATGGTCAATTCTAGTCTAATTATTAAAGATATAAGGTGTACTTCGTTATTCGTACGTCGAAACTTACGACACGCAAATCGAGATAGGATGATTAACGGTAAGGTTAATAATCTTATTATAGTGATCCATGTGTCCGTCTTGTCAATTTCAGCGATGTGAGATCACTGGAATTGACTGATCTCAGTTTCGTTGTACTAATCCCGAAATACGAATATTATAAGAATTAATTATTAATTATTTATAAAAAGGTTAAACTCAGAGAAATTATCAACAAACATTGTCGGATGATGAAATAAACATCGCCAACGTGTCCAGAATGGTCAAATTAGCTAGGATAGCCTATCCATCGGTCCAATTTGGACACAAGGGCAAAAAGGTAATTTCGGGTCAAAAACGGTATCCGTGTCGGAGCCGTTTTGCACTGAAAAATGTGCAAGAAAATAAGTCTATAAAATATAACAAATTATATGTCCCCGAAACTAGAATGACGATACGAACCCAACGGTATCTCCAGAATTGGATTCCGTTGACCCGATCTCAATTTGGTCCGTTGACCAGAACTTGAAATTTCGGTTTGCACGAAAATGTGTGCCGAAGCCAATGTTCTCAAAACTCAGCAAACTACATGTCAACGAGTCCAGAATGACGATACAAACTCAACGGTATATCCGGAATCGGATTCCGATGAGCCGATCTCAAATAATATGTTGACCCGGATATTGGTATCCGACTTGCACCGAAATGCGTATCGGGTCCAATGTCCACCAAAACCTAGCAAATTATATGTCAACGAGTCCAGAATGACGATACAAACTCAACGGTGTATCCGGAATTGGATTTCGATGAGCCGGCATCAAAAAGTCCCGTTGACCCGGACTGTGGGACCCACTTTGTACCGAAAAACGTGCCAGGGCCCACGTCCTCCAAATCTAACAAATTTTATATGAAAACATGCCAGAACGATGCCACGAGTCTACTGGTGGTGTCAGAAATGAAATCTGGAGTCCCGTATTCAAAAATAGAATTTTACAAGTTGGAAATTACGAATTCGGACGGCCAACTTTGGCGTCGAATTCAACCAATCAAACAAGCTCACAATAAAACGAAACTGGAGGGGTAGCAAGCAGCTTCGCATAAAAACTGGTAGCATGCCAAATGGAGCTGCGGTGGAGGAGATACAAGCTGACGAAGTTGACTCCGCGAAACTGTCCAAAATTAATACAATTTAAACGGTCAACTTCGTGGCCGATTTTGAGGCATCAAACGATAAAATCAACGGATGGAAATTGACAGGAGTGAAGGTGGATATACCGAGATTGTGATGGAGCAAAGAAATCGTCGATCCAACGATCGGATTTCCGGAAAAATGTGTGCAAAGTCGCTACGACAGAACGTGAATTCTGGATCGATCCCGCGCGCGTCACAACGGAACTTCGTGCGAAACGCACGAATCGCCTCGACGGCGCGTCCCGGAGGACGGTGGCCGCCATGGGAGTGCTCATCGGGGTGGGGCGCACCTGTGTGGGGGTTGCCGGAGCCACGGCGGCCGGCGGCGATGCGCGGCCAGTGCTGCCAGCGTGCGCGACCTGTGGTCCGCGGTCGTGCACTGCTGCCGCTGCTGCTGTTTCAGCGTCGCGCGGCGGAGCACGGCCATGGCGAGATGCCGGACGGTAGGGGCGGCGGTTGGGCCCGGCCAGGGGGTACGGCGGACGGTAGTCGTGGTGGCGGCTGATGTGAAGTGGTGGTGATGGCTAAAGTGATGGTGATGAAGAAGGATGAGGAGGCTGGATGGGGCGCTCGGCCGTGCTCGGCCAGGGGTGGCGGCGCGGCCATGGAGGAGGTGAGGTCGGTCGAGTGTAGATGCTGGTGGTGTCGGAGCACAGTCAGCCAAGGCATGGGCTGTCAAAAAAATGAGAAAGGGAGAGGATTATTAATGAGAGAGAGGAAGAATAAGTATGTGTGTGTGCTGTTAAGGAATGAGAGGGGAGGAGAGAGAAAAAGTGTTGTCTCCATATTAAAGTTAGGGCTGGCCAAGGGGTATAGAAATTAATGGGAGTTGGAGGGAAATTGATGGTGAGGATTTATTAGGAGGATCAATGGCTAGGATTAATATAGCTAAAATAATAGGTCATTCCAAGGGATTTAAATTCAATGGAATTACACTCAATATTGGAAATAGAAAACTAGGTATTTAATATTATTTTTGGGCAAAAAAAGATAAGGGCGTCATGAAAGTGGAAAACATGAAGCTGGGGTTGGGTTCAGTGGAGCCGGGTTGGATCAAAATCGGACATGGCGAAATAAACAAATTAAAATAGGTGTTGATGATCATGGGTAAATAAGTAGCACATGGGGATTCCAATAAATAGGACGCAAGTGGCATGCGGATAGTAGGCTCAATGTGGGCCATGTTCATATTTGGGGCTGACAGGTTTTGGTCGACAAGGTACCCACAAATTAAGTTAGAAAATAAATGTGACCCCGTAGGGCGAAATAAAATTGGGTCACGTGTCAGGAAAGTTGTGTGAAGCAAATGGAACACAAAATGGTGTGTCTGAGTGGGACACGAAGGTCATGGGTGAAGAGCATCTCGAGTAGATCATGCATGATGAGTTTGTTTCAAGAGAATGACTGGTCTGGTGCTCCCTATTCAAAAGTCACGGTAACATGCTGATAATGATCAAGGAAAAGAGTGGGAAAAATTAATTAATAACCAAATGGTCTAAATCGACCTGAAGTTGTGCGAAGCAGAAAGAGTATAAGGGAACAAGTTTGGATGGAATATTATATACCATCATGAAGGTAATCATGTCCACTACAAAACTCGTGAAGAAGATTTCCAGAGTTGAACATCCCTGACACTCCAAATATCGAAGGCACGGAAAAGTGCATTTAAAAATAATAAACAGAATAATTATTTATTGAAACTAAATCAATCAGAAAAATTAAAAAAATCAACCTGAAATTCAGGGTGCTCACAACAGACGTAATTAGCGACGTTTTAAGAAAACGTAGCAGGAAAAAAACAATTTAGCGACATTTTTTTATAACGTCGTAAGACGTCATTATTAGCGACTGACAGCGACGTTCTACGACGTATTTAAACTACGTTTGCATTTTAAAGAGCTCACGTCGCGTATAAGTCGGTAAATGTCACTAATATTAGTGATATTAGCGACGTTTACCGACGTATTTATTACTTCATCGCTAATATCACTGATATTAGCGACGTTCTAATATGACGTCGCTAAATTGAAAATATCGGTCAGGTTCGAGTTTTTATTCCCCCCATTATTTTTTGCCCCCAAATTTCTTTCATCCTTCCCCCCCGACCCCGATCCGGCGACCCCCACCCCCCTCGGCCCCCGACCGGCCGCCCTCGGCGAACCCCACCGACCTCGGCGACCCCCACCCCCCTTGGCGACCCCTCTCCTCTCCCCAACCCAACCCATTCCCTCTCCTCTCCCCAACCCTCCCCCCCATCAGCTCCCTGACCCCCTCCTTCGGTGACCGCCGCTCCCTGACCCCCTCCTCCGGAGACCGTCGACCCCCTCCTCCCCCTCGCCATCGCCGCGCCCGATCCCTCGTTCGAGCGTCCCTCCCGTTCGCCAGAGCCAGCTCCAGCCACCTCCACCGCCGCTCCCCTTCGCCGTCGCCGCTCCCCCTCGCCGTCGCCCCTCCCCTCCTGCCACGGTTGATCAGGTAAACCCTAACCCTAACCGACACGTATTCACACGGATACGACACTTTGACACATGACACAACACTTTAACACACACACACACACACTTTGACACATGACACAACACTGACGCGCACACACTATGACACCTATGTGCTCAAATTTTGGCTAAATTAGGGTATTCTAGATATAAGATAAATAATATGCTAAATTACTACCCAAACTTTATTTTCGTATTGATACATAATATTCACAAATACCCTAGTTACAGACATTACTATTGGTGTTATTGGACTCCTAGCTTAGCTTAGCCCATTAAGCCCTAACCCATATCTTATACTTAGTACATGATTATGCAGAGTAACTCCTCTAATATGACTCATGCAGAGTCACAGTCTTTCTACTGAAGCTAACTCATACAAATATCCATCTTCTTTCACAGTTTAGTTAGTCTACATCTAACATCAATTGTTTGGCCCTCCACATACTAATATGGTTGTCTGAAATAAATCCAACTACCTAATGTTGATTCACCACTTCATAAACCATTCCAAACATCATTCCTACTGTTAACATTAGTGCAACCTGTCTGGGTGAATACTCAATTGGAAACGTTAAATGCTTACTCTCAGCTAAGGTTAACATCATTAATTTGACATGGAGAAGGATTCAGTTATGATACTTGACCATAGTGTCAGAGTCTTAATTGTAAAGGATCACTTGCTCGAACCTACCTCTATCCACTTCAATATCTGCAACCTAACATTCTAAACCAACTGATTTGCCAACATCTGATTCAATATGCCTAGGACTATAAGTCTAAAAGTTCTTTTAGTAATACTCTATACTTGACTTATAAAGTTATGTTAGTATAAAGTTGACTCGGTTTAGCTTAGATATAATATAGCTAGATACATAATATGTAGACTAATATCCTAAAACTTGACTTATACAACTTAGAAATGGCTAGTTTGACCAAGTTGGACTAGTTTAGCTTAGAGTTGACTTGGTTGGACTATACATAATATATAGACTAATATCCTAAAACTTGACTTATACAACTCAGCCTTTGAGTGATATGCCGTCGCGATCGCTGCACCGATGAAGAAGGGGGTCACTGAGGGGGGAGGGGGTCGCCGAGGGGGAGGAGCTCGTCGAGGAAGAAGGAGGCGAAAGAACGAAAATTTTGGGTAAAAAAATGAAATCGATCGAGCAGCCAACCCTATATAAAATATTGTAGCGACATCCTTATGTAATTACGGGTGATATGCCGCCGCGATAATCTCTGACCACCGTACCCACAAACACGCGAAACAAAAGTTAGCAATACGAAAAGAAGATGACCGATAATCTCTGACCATTTAACGTAAAATGTCATGTGTACATATATTGCGGAAAGTGTAGACCGCATGAACTGACAAACGAGAATTTGGGGATCAAAGTTGTAACAAGTAAAGTTGTGTTTTGGATATATTGTATTCTTGTTAAGCTCTTTGTGCACAAAGCAAGATATAACGAATGCAGAACATCTCTCGAGTTTACGACTCTTGTATGCTCTATACTTGAGTTACGAACTCGATATTTGTTCTGTATTCTCTATTTATAGCTTGCTTTGTGAACAAAGAGCTTGCAAGAGTTCTTTTTCCAAAGCACAACTTGACTTGTTCCAGCTTTGAGACCCTCATTTTTGTGCGTTATCAGTTCATGTCGGTCTTCACTTTCCCCAGTAACTTTCTCCAATTAACTCTATCCCTCGGTTGAGCTACTATTTCAAAGCTTTGACACTTGCATATCATTCACTACCTTGATGTATCTATCTTACAAAATTATGGAGCTGAATTACTATCTGTGGAATCGTACTTGGATGTACAACCGTCATCCTGATGACATGTATGGTGTGCGGGATGAACTCATAGAGGGTGTACACCAGTTCCTACAGTTTGCCAAGGCGTTCCCTCAGTACATTGACGGTACCAAAATTAAGTGTCCGTGTGTGAGATGTCGCAACTTGAAATATCATCCAGAAGTGGATGTCACGTATCATTTATACTCGAAGGGTTTCACGTCGAATTACTATCAGTGGAGCGAGCACGGAGAACTTGTGTCTTTAGCATCGGAGTACGAGCCTTATGTGGATGTCCACAACAACGCTCCTTACGACGATGGATTGGTGAACATGGTTTTTGATGCGGCCGGGCCTAGTTTCGATCCGGATGATCATGATGCACCTGAGGAGGCACCGAACCCCGATGCTGCACAGTTCATGGAGTTGCTGGAGAATGCAAGGACTCCATTATATCTTGGTTGTAAGGATCATTCACCGTTGGAGGTGGTTACAAGATTGTTGAGCATCAAGTCCGATTTTAACATGTCGCAAGATTGCTACAACCGTCTTATGGAGTTGCTTATAGAAATATTGCCTGAGGGTGCGAAGTTGCCTAAAGACTTCTACCGGTCTAAGAGGATGATTAGATCACTTTGGATGGGATACAAAAAAATCGATGCCTGTCGCAACGGGTGCATGTTGTACTACAAAGACGACAAGGATGAAGACGCCTACAGATTTTGTGGTGTCGATCACAACAAGACATATGGTAGAGGAAAGTCTATCGGTTCCAGGAAGCCTACCTCTTCGATGCACTACTTGCCGTTGACGCCGCAGTTGCAGCGGTTGTTTATGGTGAAGGAAACTGCAGAAAACATGAGTTGGCATAAGCGGGAACATACCGAAGTTGTGTTGGATCACCCATCTGATGGAGAAGCATGGAAGCACTTTGATCGAGAGTATCCAGATTTTGCTTCTGATCCATGTAATGTCAGATTGGGTCTCTGCTCCGACGGTTTTACCCCATTCGGACTTTCGGGATCCTAGTATTCATGTTGGCCTGTGATCGTCACCCCGTACAATCTACCGTCTTGGATGTGCATGAAGACTCCGTATATATTCCTCACCATTATTATTCCAGGTCCGAACAATCCGAAAAGGAACATCGATGTGTATTTACAGCCATTGATTGATGAGTTGAATCATCTGTGGAAAGTAGGTTCCAACACGTACGATGTATCTAGAAAACAAAATTTCCAGATACGGGCAGCACTTATGTGGACCATCAATGACTTTTCGACCTATAGAATATTATCTGGATGGAGCACGCATAGTCGTCTTTCATGTCCGTATTACATGGGCAGCACTAAGGCTTTCTGTTTGAAATACGGAGGCAAACCGTGCTTCTTCGATTGTCATCGACAATTTCTGCCGAAGGATCATCCGTACCGGAGGAACATGAATGCTTTTCGTGCTGGCGTTATGGAGAAGGCTAATTCCCCGCCAAGGTGGCCCGGATACACGATATGAGAAGAGGTAAAAGATTTACCAAGAGCTATTGAGCAGCCTGCTACGGGCTACAAGTGTGACGGATTTGGTCTCACTCATAACTGGACGAAGAGGAGTATATTCTGGAATCTTCCATATTGGAGCACCAATCTGATTAGACATAACTTTGATGTCATTCATATCGAGAAAAATGTGTTTGACAACATAATTAATACTGTAATGGACGTAAAGGGGAAGACGAAAGACAATCCAAAGGCTAGATTGGACTTGGAAGAAATATATAGACGTCCTGCATTGCATTTGATAGAGGATGAGAATGGGAAGCTGAAGTAGCCTAAGGCAATTTTCTCACTGGAGAAGGAGGATAAAGTGAGGCTTTGTAGGTGGATTCAAGGTCTGAAATTTCCAGATGGTATGTTTCGAACATGAGAAGATGCGTCGACCTCAAGGAGAACAAACTGACTAGTATGAAGAGCCATGATTGTCACGTATTCATGGAGCGGTTAATTCCGATTGCATTTCGAGAATTCTTACTGCAGGCAGTTTGGGATCCATTGACGGAGCTTAGCATATTCTTCAGGGACCTTTTGTTTGTAAAAACAAAAGTATAGAACTTTATTGATACAAACTGTAATAAAGATTACAAGAATTCTGGGAAAATTACAACTATAGGAATCCAATCTTGATGACGATTGCTTTATCCCTTGGACGATGTGAACTGTGAAGACGAAGCCTTTGAAGTTGAAAACAACTCTGGAAACTGAAGGCAAAAGCCTCTGAAGTTGAAGACAAAAGTCTCGGAAGAATGCAGCAGCACTTTGGCAAGAACTCCTGAACTCTCTGATTTCTGATCTCTGATCTTGATCTCCTTAAAATGAAGACTTGAAACTCTATTTATAGAGTTCTGAAAATAACTAACTTTCAGTTATTTTGGACTGCGCAGGATGATTGCGCAGCATTGGTTTGCGCAACATTGATTTGCGCAGACAGTTACTGGATCGTGGGCCAACTATCATGGACACATGGCATCATTTGATAGAAATGCGCATGATCGTGCATAAACAGTTGCCACGTAATGAGCAATCGATGGCATGAATGCCACGTGTAACTTATCAATTATATTGATGGAGTGCACAGAGTTGAATTGTGCATACATGGTTTGCGCAGACTCAAACTGTGCAGGATTGGTTTGCGCTGCCAGCTGTCAGCCGCCCTCGAGCACTGTGCGGCGCAGGGAACGAACAGATTCCTTGTTATTCGTGCTGTCAGTTGTCAGAAAAGATTTGATTTGATTTGGTAATGATGACTTCTGCCACGTCAGTCTGCACAGTTGGAAGTGTGTGCAAAGCAGTATGCGCAATCGGATTGCTGTGCAATCTATTGTCTGCGCAATTCATCCAAATGATAGGTTTCTTGATTTCTTGACTTTGTTGATTGATGCAACTTGATTTTTTAGGACCTACAAGACCCCCTTCAAAGTTTTCGAAAGTTGATTTGATTCAAAGTTTCGAAATACTTTGAATTTTTGAATTTTGAATCAAGTTGCGCATGATGATGAGCTGTCTGCGCAAAGTGAAGTGCCCCCCCCAAATTTTAGGCGCAATCCAAGGCAGCCGTTTCGTATTTCAGAGGCTATAAATAGCCGTCTTTTCATTTTCAATTCTTTACTTTACGATCTTGAAATTTCTCCTCTGAGCCCTTACTGTCTTCCAATTCTAACGACTTTGCCATGGCGCCCCGACGATCTAATGCTGCCGCCGCCGCCGCCGCGAAGGGAAAAGCTCCGGCCGAATCATCTGACAGAGTTGCATGGCGAGCATCCCGACATGAGTCTGCGCACCCCGCTCTGATAGGTAGTTTAAACCGATCAAAAACCCCTTTTTAGGGTGTTTTGACTTCCTTCGATCTTCGAAACTCATCTCTTTTTAGAGATGAGTTCAAATTGTGCCACCCCTTTTTAGGGTTTTTGGTTGCATAAACAGTCAGTCTTCATTTTATGAAGACTGTAATCCTGCGCAATCTATCGAATTGTGCTGACAGAAAGTCAGCGCAATCGATTGATTTGCGCTGAATGTCAGCACAATCGATTGGTTTGCGCACCCTATTATGATGCGCAAACTAATGTTGCGCAATCCATGTTAGCGCAATCTGAGGATTGTGTACTCTTCTGTTTTGTTTGTCTGAAAAATAGAGTCTTTGACTTGTACTGATCTTCATGTCCATTATCCTCAGTACGATCTGCCGGCTTCTCGTCAGGCAATATTGATTTCCCAGGACAACGAAACTTTAATGTGTCTGATGAATGGACAGCCTCTGGAATCAGCAGATACTGTTATCCACAAGAAACCCTTATTCTTGTTTGGTGATGCTTTTGAAAAAGTCTCCCAGCCTAGGCCAAGGATGGAGGAAATGGTAGTCCACCGAGAAGATAGATCATTCTTCATTCCTGACATTTCTCGCTGTCTCCCTTTATCACGGTATGCTCATGCGAGCTACCCAAGGAAAATGGATTGGAACACCCTTCTCCAGGATGCTCGTGCAGGGAAGATCTTTGTAAAGAAGGTTAACGGGAAAGATATGTTTACAGCTCTTCTGACAGATACAGTGTTATGTTGAGAGGTTTGAGACCCAGCTGCATTCTACCGGAAAACTCCTCTATGCTGATGCCCGTCAGAACCCCTATATTCGCAAATGAATTTGCGAAGGAAGAAGGAAGATACCCTGAACAGGATATCAGGATGACTGGATTAGTGAATCCAGATTACAAACGATGGAATTGCATTGCAAATTGGGTTCTGACAGCCTTCCAAGACAAACTTCAACAGATTAACCTATTTCAAGCAGTGCATGCCACGGTATACGGCTTTGCTCCTAACCCTCATATGTTTTGGCCTTGGCTGAGCGATACAATTACAGGACAGGAACCTTCATGACCCCGGGAGGAGAGATGGGGTTCGTACTTCACGAGATGAAGTACATCTCATACTTGCCCATGGCGGATGCTCCATATGAGGAGTTTGTTCCCACAAATGACGAGTTGGAGAAACTCAGAAAAGAAAATGCAGAAATGGTAGCAGTGTTTGAGGAACTGCTATGCCATTACAAAATTTGCTCTTTGTACTATAAGAGTGCTACGGCCAACACTTGCTATTCTTCGAAGTGGTTGCCATATTTGTTCTTAAATCATATTGAAGAGAAGAAAACCAAGGAAAATGACAAATGTTACCCTCATTTTTTCAAACCCTTAAGTAACACGGAAGTCATGAAGATGATGGAAGAAAGTAAACATTATGATAAGGAAATGAAGGATGATTATCAATGTCCACCTTTAAAGAAAGGTGACATTTTGGAGAGTTTTTTGAGAATGGGTTACAGACCCATGTCCAAAGAAGCCCAGTTAGCAGGGTTTCTGACACACTGGCTCAGACGATTCGTAGTCCCGGGATCTAGTGCAGTGGACCGTTTTCATCGCGGTGTACTTTTTGCTGCCGTCAAGCTAGTCTTCGGTTATAAGGTTGACTTGTTATCGGCAATGACCTGCAGATTGAATGCGAGTCTTCGCTTGTATGTTGACTCGATGCTGAAGGCAAAGGGAGAGAAAGAATTCCCCGTCTCGAACTGTCGTACACTTATCTCTTTGGATGGTTACTCCTCCACTATCCAACTTTAATAGACCCTGGTATGGGACCAGTAGATGGCAGCTTCTTGCGCAGATATTCTCAGGGTAAATGGAAGTACACCTCTCTGAGTGAGTGCAGATTTGTTTTAAATTTGAACAGAGGATGGAACTTCTGTTGCGCCCCTCTTCCGGCCGGTCATGACCAGATGCCATCCAACATGGTAGATTCAAAGCTGCAGCCCTTAAACCGTGTGGCCTTTGAATGGTTGAAGACAATTCGACCATCTCATTTAGTATACCGCTTTGAAGAAGAATGCTTTTTGGAACCATACCTCCCTAGCCGTTTGCTAGACAATTTGGGTATAATCAGTTCCACGTAGGGAACACAATCACCTGCCTTCAGGGCAAGGGTTTTTTGATTGACGGGGCCCGAGCTTGGGCCTACTACAATGCCCGTGACACAAAGGCTACCTTCTCGATGCCACCAAAGAGCACTCCTCAAGGGCCTCGGATGCTCTTTACATACTCGGTATTTTACACATCTGCAAATACTTTTGTCGAGAACTTTAATCTCGCCGATAGTTTTGCTTCTGCAATAAGATTGAGAAAAGGGAGGATAGCTTTATCAATCCCTGCCAATGATGAGGCAAACGAGCCGGCGGATGAACCCCTAGAAACTTCAAGAGAAATGATGTTCCAACAAGAGGTAAACGCAGCAATGCGGATCTCTCTGAGAGTGGGAAAGTCTCCTGCCAAGAAAAGAAGAAGAGAGGAGCCTCCTACTCCTGCAGCAAAGAAGAAATTGGTCTTGGAGCATTCTTCTGATAAAGTGACTACAAGATCCCAATCTCGGCAGCTAGCCGAGACAAATTAGGAAGTTGCTACTACACCAACTTCTGTACAGGAACAAACAGCACCAATAAATGTGGAGAGTCCCGACAGACCTCTACACAGAAAAAAGAAGAAGTTGGTCACCAGAAGAAATTAGAAGCCTCTTCTTTCAAACAACTCCTGACTTCAGTAGATGCTGCAGCAGGATTTATAATGCCATCTCCCACACCTATTTCTGAATCAGGGAGTAAAACCCTTGAAGAGACTGAACAAAGGGGAGATCTTGACCCCAGAACTGAAGTTGAAACACTCAGAGAAAACATCATTGAAGAGGAGCTAAATATTACACGACCTCTTTCACCTGTCGCGGAGACGACTCAGCTTCCTCCTACTCCAAAGACTCTTCGTGAAGAAGAAGAGCGTGAAATGATCGAAGCTTTAGAAGATTGTTATAGCCTGTAGGAGGATCTAACCGCAACTGACAGTGGGAATGCAGCCCAAGAAGAAGAAGAAGAAGATAAGGATGAAGAAAGCTCTTCATCTGGAAATGTTGATAAGTATATACAGAATCCTGAAGGGGACAACGAAGAACACATATCTCTTGATACCGCCGACGATGCTTCGGATCCTAAAAAGGATATTGAAGTAGAGGCATCCGTAGAAAAGGTTGTTAACCCTGATGAAGACGTCGAGATAGAAATATCTCCTGAAGAAGTGGCTGGTGAAGATGTTCAGCAAGAGAATCCCGCCACCGAACCCCAAGGTATAAAATGAGATTTAACAATCCTCTTTCTTTAAAATAGATTGATATCTAATATCTTCATTTGTAGTTCTTACAGGTCTTGATACTCTACCAACACCTCCGATGGACCTGGCTATGGTGCCTATTCCAACGGTAGTTGTTAGTAGTAGCCATCACTTATCTTGCGGCTCTGAAGCGGGCAGCAGCCAAGCTGTCGCAATTGAAGCTACTTCCGTTCAACGGGAGTCTATTCCAGCAGGAAATGCAGTTGTTGTTAGATCCAATCAAGGTAAGACTGCTTTTAATTTGATCTTTTTGTTTATTGGCAAATTAGTAAAATAATAATTTTACTTTTTGCAGAAGAACAAACAGGAGGAGCAGCTAGTTCCACTCTGGCTCCTTTGTTTAAAGAGCCTATCATTCAGCAGCAAAGGATTGAGCAACCGACTACCCCATCCTCAACAGGGGTAGCTTCGACTCCTGGAACTATAGCCGTCAATCAGCAAGTTGTACAATCATTTACCAAGTGCTTTTTTGAATCGTTGGGATCTCTTGCCCATAAGATGATAGAGAAGGAACGAGCTGACTTTATTATGGTTAGGAAGCCAACTTCTTTTTTAATAAGAGCCATAAGGGATCAAGGAGATGAGGCTCAAGCCATTCTTCTTGAACATATATTGGATGAGTTGGAAGTATCCATAAAGAAATATAAAGAGCTTAAGAAGAAGAATATAGATTCTCTGGTGCAAGCCGAATATGAGCGACTAGCCCAAGAAGCTGATATTGAAAGGATAAACCTTCAGAACCTTTTAGAAGCTCATTCTGCAAAGTCAGCTGAATTCAACTCAAAGATAGAATCAGTTACTTTGGCAGCTGAGAACAAAGGACAGAGGCTTACTGGATTGAAAGCAGAAATCATTCGCCTTCAGAAAGAATTTGAAGAAGAAACTGCCAATCAACGACTTATGATTGAACAACTCAATGCCCTAATTCAAGAGAAAAATGAGTATGAAGAAACTCATAGTGCTGAAATTACCCGCAGGACAATAGATATGCCTGTTTTGATGAAGAAAAAGGGATGGAAGAAGCAAGAATGAGAGTAACAACTAGTCACGAAGAAGAGTTGCAGACCTTGAAGCAACAGATCAACAATTTGATTGTTCCTCCCTCTTGATTAAAACTCTTTTGTATCTTTGTTTTTGTTGCTGTGGAAGCATTTTTGTACTGTCTTATATTCTGATTAAATAAAAGATATTTTGTTGTGGCTCCATTATTTATTGCATATCTTATTCAGATATAAATAATAGATAGATATTTATTGACAACTTAATCGAAAACGACAAGTTGCTGATGTATAAGATGAACGATGATGAATCGTCAATGTATATGAAAAATGAGTGAACGGGAATACCGTCAAGTAACAATGAAAGAACGAGTAAATCGTCAAATGATATTGAAATGAACGAATTAACCGTCAAATGATAATAAATGAACGGTTAACCGTCACAATAGAAGAACGGATGAACCGTCAGAGATTAACGAACGGACGAATCGTCGGATGAGTGTAAATAAATGAACGGATGAACCGTCAGGTGAATGTGATAAATGAACGGATGAACCGTCGGATGAATGTGATAAATGAACGGATGAACCGTCGGAAGTTAATGAACGGATGAACCGTCGGATGAATGTAATAAATGAACGGATGAACCGTCGTTTCATTATTTGAGGAACTTCTGTCTATATAAATATAGCAGAAATCTGACAGAAATAAACACTTCTGCTCTTCAACATAAAAATGTCATCCGGAGAAGCATCTAAGAAGGCCGAAATTGCCTCGAAGGTTGAGAAGGGCACTGAAGAACGCCCTGCCGATCCAATCCAACCGAAGGAGGCAAAAGCAGGCGAAGGTTCGTCTACACCTCAGCCACCACGAGACATTCTGGACTTCCTGCTTGAACCCGGAAGGACTAAAGAAGAAGAAGCCATGAGGATGGCTGCCTGCAAGTTTCTTGTGGGATCCAGCAAGGAAGTTCTCGACTCTTTTACTGACCGTATTTTTGAGAAGGACGGCAGTGGCCCTCGTCCAAATGTAGAGAAAGATGATAGTGACCTTTAATATTATGTACTATCATATGATGAAATAAAATTTGCATTTTATTTATGAACTTGATCTTGTCTGATAATTTACAAATATTTACATTTATACGTAATATTTCTTTAAGAATTTGCCATTGATAGGTATCATAGCAACTCGACCATCAAGTTCTGAAAGTTGATAAGCACCATTTGAGAAGACTTTGTTTACAACATAGGGACCTTCCCATTTTGCATCGAATTTTCCTTTGCTCATATGAGTCATAGTCATAGGACGTCTGACCGTTAGAACAAGTTCTCCTTGCTGAAAGGCTCTGACCTTCACTTTACGATTAAATGTCTTTGAGATGCGGGCTTGGTATAACTCAATATGCTGTTGAGCCATTAACCGCTTTTCATCCATGCTTCCAACTCTGGAGTCGAAGAAGGTTATTATTTTCTGTGGTAAGCTCATTGGCAATAGCGATCCTTAAAGAAGGAATTTGTAACTCCAAAGGAAGGACAGCTTCACAGCCATACACCAAAGAGAAAGGTGTAAAGTCGGTGGGATTGCGGACTGTAGTTCGATAGGCCCAAAGACATTCGCCAAGTTTCTCGCTCCAATTCCGTTGGTTAGTGGATACAAACTTCTTAAGGAGCTTAATAATGGTTTTGTTAAAGGCTTCAGCTAAACCATTAGCGGCAGGATTGTACGCCGTCGAAGCAACATTGTTAATCCGATGATCATCGCAGAATCTAGTGAACTTCTGACTAATGAATTGAGGTCCATTGTCATGAATGATTCTGCGAGGTACACCGAATCTATATATGACATGGTGTTTAACGAAATTGATGACACTGCTAGTCTTGACTTCAGCCAGAGGTATAGCTTCGGCCCACTTGGAGAAGTAATCGGTTATCGCCAATATGAACCGATGTCCTCTAGAAGAAGGAGGATTAATAGGACCTATGATGGTCCATACCCCAAGCTTCAAAAGGCCATGAAGCAGCAGTCGGGTGTAAGAACTCCGAGGGTTGATAAATGAAGTCTGCATGGATTTGACAAGCACGATATTTCCTTGTATATTCAATGGTATCCGATACCATAGAGGGCCAATAATAACCCATACGTCTAATACGATCCTGTAATTTAGGACCAGGTTGATGTGCTCCACAAACGCCATCATGAGCTTCACGCAACACTTGTTTGGCTTCATCACCAGCTAAACAGCGTAGAAGAAGACCATCATAAGTTCGCCGATAGAGGGACTTGGTAGTTTGATTGTAATAGAATCGGAGAGATCGACGTCGAACGCTTGTAGCCTCCTTAGGATCTTCAGGGAGTATGTCATGAACCACAAAGTCAATGAAAGGAGTTCTCCAATCTTCATCAATAACATTGACTTCAGCAAATTACTGAATTCAATATTACGATTGTTTTCGATGCAGAACAGTTCTCGATTGGAGATAACCACGACCTGCTGTCTTTTGATAGGGATGGCCAAGACAGCTGCAAGATTGGCCAAAGCATCTGCTTCGGTATTACAAGCTCGCCGAACATATTCTATGAAAAAAGCTTTAAATGATATAGCTATGTTGATCACTGCTTCGTGATAAGGCATTAGGTCTTGATGACGAACTTCATAAATTCCTCTAACCTGATTAACAACCAGCTTAGAATCACCGTAGACTTCGAGATATTCAATATTCAGTTGTTTGGCTAACTGAAGACCGATGAGTAGAGCATTGTACTCCGCCACATTGTTGGAACAAGGTTCATCTAAAGAGTAGGCTCTTTGGATAGTTAATCCGTCTGGAGAAACGAGGACAACTCCAACACCTACCACTATAGCACCATTTGGTCTAATTCTTGATGCACCATCAAAGAATAAACGCCAGGTTGGAAACTCTTAGGAGATCATGTTGACTTCTAACGTCTCGTCAGGAATTTCGTCATAGAGTTTAGATGTTTCAGGCACATGATGAGCCGCTAAGAAGTCCGCCAGCGCTTGACCTTTGACAGACTTTTGTGGAACATACACCATGTCATATTGAGCTAGCAGGATTGCCCATGTAGCCAACCGAGAATTAAGTGTACTTGGTTTCTTCATGAGTACCCGTAGAGGGTTAACTCGAGATATAACGTGAATAGTTTGACCAATGATATAATGCCTCGTCTTTTGCACAGCAAATATGAGAGCCAAGCATTCTTTCTCGACAGGACTATAACGGTGTTCAGCACCAATCATAGTTCGGCTAAGATAGTATATAGCTTGTTCATGGCATTCTTTGTTCTTTTGGGCAAGTAAGGCACCCAATGAATGGTCCATATCACGGACATACATCAAGAATGGAATGCCAGAGATAGGTGGCACCAAAATCGGTGGGTTCATAAGATATTGTTTGATATAGTCGAATGCTCGTTGACATTCTTCAGTCCAAACAAAAGATACACCCTTCTTCATTAATTGAGTGAATGGTCTGCAGCGTCCAGACAAGTTCGAAATGAATCGCCTGATGTACGCAAGTCGGCCTTGGAATCCTCGTAGCTCTTTTAGGTTGCGTGGAGGACGCATCTCTTGGATGGCTTTGATCTTCTCGGGATCCACGTGTATACCCTTAGAGGTAATGATGAAGCCGAGAAACTTGCCACTAGAGACACCCAAGAATGACTTGGTGGGATTCATCTTGAGCTGATGTTGACGCATGAGATTAAATATTGTTCTCAAAACTTGGAGGTGATCTTCTTTTAGACGACTTTTAACAGCAATATCGTCCACGTAACATTCGACTGTTTTGCGAAGATGATCTTTGAAATAGTACTCATAGCACGTTGGTAAGTTGCACCAGCATTTTTAAGACCAAATGGCATCACTGTATAACAATAAACACCACGAGGAGTGCGGAAAGATGTATGCTTTTCATCTTCAGGATGCATTTTGATCTGATTATACCCGGAAAATCCATCCATAAAAGATATCCTTTCGAACCCACAAGTATTGTCAATCATGATGTCTGTGATAGGAAGAGGAAATTCATCTTTTGGACATGCTTCATTGAGATCTCGGAAGTCGATGCAGACTCGAACTTTTCCAGTTTTCTTCAGAACTGGGACGACATTGGCTACCCAATCAGGATGCTGCTCTTCTCGAATAAAGCCACAAGCGATGAGCTTCTTGACTTCATCATCAATTGCGTCCATCATTTCAGGCTTAAATCGCCTTTGTTGCTGTTTGACTGGTTTAGCATTAGGAAGAATGTTCAGTTTGTGAGTAGCAATCTTAGGATCTAAACCTGGCATGTCTTCATAACTCCAGGCAAAGACATCGATATATTCTTTAATAAGAAGAATCAACTCTTGTTTGTCTGCTTCTGGAAGATTTTTGCTAATAAAAATTGGCCGAGGTGAATCTATTTCTCCTACATCAATTTGAAGTAGTTGATCTTCAGTAGGAGGTTCACGTTGTTCAAATCGAAGTACCCATTGGTTATCCATATGTTGAGCCCAAGGATCTATTTCCAGACTTTCTTCAACATCTTCATCACAGTCTTCTGGTAGTTTCAACAGAGACCATGTTAGAAGATACAATTATACGATGGACTTCACCGATGCTGGTATCGGAATCCCATGATCTGGAATCAGAAGAGTTAGAACGTTCTTCACTATCTGATTCAGAAGCTGCTGGGGATAACAGTGGAGGAGAAGTATATCCGAGACCTTTCTTGGTCCTGTCATAGTACATTTGTGATTTTCCATTTGGAACTGTTGTACGAATGGGAGTTCGTCTACCTTTACCGTAGTTAAGGCCGCTCTTAAAGTCGTAACCCATCTTTCGGAGGATGTCTTTTGATTGTTGACTATAACGATGGAACTGGAGACGTCCCGTATCGTTAACTTTGCTATCATCTGTATAGTTAATCTTTGTTTCTGGTCTTTTATATAAAAATGCTGAACTTTCACCTTTCTTTAAAGAAGGATGAATACGGTAAGAATCATCTGGATCTTCAAGCAAGACTTCTGTCTGAAGAGATTGTACGACTCCCAGTGTAATTGATTGGAAGCTATCTAACATATCCAAATAACTTTTAGTATAATAAATAACATCAGTATACTGGAAAGTAGATGCTTTTTCATTGATTTGTACATCAGTATTTACAACATGACCTTTAACCTTAGCAGATTTGGTCAAATTGATTACAAGAGGGAGAAAAGAAGAACGTGGAGGAGGCTTGTTACGACGGAGGTCAATAACAAGTGGCTCAGAAGAGGTGAGCTCCCTTTTTTCCTTGTTGCGATTTAGATCAACAACAAGTGGCTCAGAAGGAATGAGCTGCTTTTTGTCTTTGTTGCGACGTAAGTCGATAACAAGTGGCTCAGAAGAGGTGAGCTCCCTTTGATTTTCATCAGCATCAACTGATTTCTTTTGAACTGGTAAGTGAATAACCAGTGGCTTGGAAGATTGAGGATGAGAGACTCGTCCCTTAACAGGTATGATAAGAGTGTCTTGAGGTACTGCTTTTTGATCTTCTTCAGTATCCATAGCCAATACTACCTTCATAAATTCATCCTTGTACATACGAGCATCGTTGCAATAAGCTTCAATACCCTTGAAAGGATAAAGGTCCGCAACTTCCTTATGAACTTGTCCTTTGTCATCAACGTATTTAAAACATTGATGAAGAGTTGATGGAACGACATGTGTTCATGGAGGAATGGCCTTCCCAGGAGAGCATTATAAGAACAACCATGATTGTCAATGATATAAAAGGTCACCTTTGTGCGAAGATTGCCTATTTGGAGTTTTAGACGAATCTTGCCCAAAGGTTCACTCTTTCCTTGATTAAATCCCAGAATAGTAGTGATCGTGGTTGAAAGACTATGCACTGGTATCTTCAATGCATCTAGCATTGTCTTTGGCATAATACTAAGTGCAGATCCTGGATCTATCAGGATACGATCAACCTTCATTGAATCTACATATCCCGTATAATAAAGAGGACGATCATGTCTATTATCTTCCATTAACATATCATCCTGAGTGAAGGTAATATTTGGGATCAGTTCCAAGACGCTATGATTGTGATGACAAGAGACTGATTCTGATTCTGGCTTCTTGAGAAGAGTTAAGCAAGTTTCAGCCTGCATCAAAGCTTCACTTAGAGTTTCTCGTGTCTCTTTGGAAAGACGCAAGAGTTCAAAGATTGACAACCTGGCTGGTGTATTGGCTAATTGAGCCAATATATCAAAATTGTAAGGCTTCTCAAGCCCAGTAGGAGATGACTTCTTTAGAGGTTTGTCAAATCGAACTTGTTGCTTACCTTTGTCAGCCGTTGTTGGCTTAGGAGGAATTGATACTATAACTGGTGAAGATGTAGAAGGGACCTCTTCAACAGATGCAGGTTGTACCAGAACAGGTTCGGAAGAAGAAACAGGATCCTTTTGCCCTTCAGAATGATCTTTCAAATAAGCTTTTCCTGATCTTGTGCCTAACAGAATCTTTTCGTCAACAATGGGATCAAAAGATACCATGTTGCAGATTTTGGTCTTGCCTTTAGAACGAATTTTCTTCTTAGAAGATATCTCAAATTCTGGAGCAAGATCAGGATGGATCCACATAATTTCACCGTTGTCAAGAGACAAGGGAATAAGACCTTCATTGGATGGAAGCGAGAGATTCTCAATTTCAAGGGTTGCTTTAGGAATTGGAATGACACCATGCTGTATCATCTGCGGAGGGAAATCTCCAAATTGAACTGAAACCATATTTGCCGTAACAGTCTTCTCATCTTATTGCAAAGTGACTACACCTGCATTAACAAGCTCTTGAATCTTACCTTTGAGCACATAGCATGCTCGAGTAGGATGTCCAATAAATCGGTGATAGACACAATACTTGGGATGATCAGTTTTATTGACTTCATCAGGTTTCTTTGGATCAGGGAGTTGAATTTTGTTGCTTTTGAGTAAACACTCAAAGATACTTGCAGTGTCACTTTCGTCAAAGGAATATTCTACCTTCGGACGAGGTTCCCTCGGTGGAGGTGCAGAAGGAGTAGGAGTAGATGTAGGTGGGGCCACATTGACAGCCAAAGATTCTTTATTTTTGTTCAAGTTAATGTTTAAAGTCTCTTTCGCTTTGCGATTGTTCTGGCGATTGCCACCACCTGAATTCTGATGCTCATCGCGATCAGGATTAGACATTTGTACCCCCAATTGTTTAAACTTGTCGGCACTTACTTCAGCGGCTTTGGCGTTGACGATGAATGAGGGCCAATCTTGGAATTGAGTAGATCCCGTCCACATACTGATAATAGGCAAAAGATTTGCCTTACAAGTATCAATAGTGACAGCAGCTGGAGTCCCTGGAGGCATTTTCAAAGCTTTACGGTGGAACCGTTCAATAAAGCTCTCAGCAGTTTCATTATATTTTTGTTTGATTTTGTTGAGAGCTGACATCGTCATATCATTAAATCCTTCATAGAACCGTTCCAGAAAGATTTGTTTGAGACCTGAAAAAGAAGTAATGCAACCATCGGGCAAACTTCTGTACCAGTCGTATGCTACGTCGGCTAAACAACCGACGAACACTCTGGTAAGAAGAGCGTCATTTGGCTGAAGTTGAACAGTCATTACCTCAAAATGATTGATGAATTGACTCGGGAAAGTACTGCCATCGAACAGAGAGATTGTAGGGATTTTGTACTTTGGGGGAAACGAGACGTCCTTCCATTCAACCGGATAGGGCTGTTTAATTCCCAACCTTTGTAGATTGTCTTTCTCTTTAAATGCTTCAAACTGGGTTCGTAAGAGTTTGACAGCTTCATTGGCGTCTTCTGATGAAGAAGAAGGAGCAGGTTGAATTGTAGTGGTAGGAGGAGGAACAGCGTTGTAAGCACTACCCCCAGCTCCTGAATGGCTAGGCGTAGTTTGTACTTGTACTTGTACAGGAGGCATTTGGGGAGGCACTACCCCCAGCCCAGTATTGGCAGGTATTGAAGACGCTATGATCTCTGGACTAGCAATAGGTGCTGTTGGTGGTGTAACATGCTGTGCTACAATGATGGAATGCATACTAGCGACCATTTCAGCCATGGTCTTTAGCTTATCTTCAAGTGCAGCAATTCGCTGTTCTTGATTTGCGGAGGTTGAAGCATCTGGATCATCGGTGACAACATAAGCCGTCACTTCTCTTGGCACAGTGGAAGATACTGTTTGTTCAGAACTTTCACTGTATGCATCATAATCAGAAAACGAATCATCTCCTGACTGAGAAACAGGGAGATGACTTGAAGGATTTTGAGGAAGATTCCTTTGACCGATTGTATCTTGGCTTCGGGAACGGGTATGTTGAAATACTCCTTCTGAAGATTCTTGAAGTAATTCCAAATACCGTTGGCTTGGCTTGCGGAGTCTACCATGCTTAGAGCATCTTTTACCCCCAGTGTCTCGGGAAGTCATGTTAACAGAAGCATACAAAACTTCATCTTCTTCTGACATAGGTTCAGATTTAGCAAAAGTTAAACGATCGAAGACAGATCGTTTTGTCGTTTGACAACAGCATTGGATGATGACTTTATGATTACAGTGATGATCAGATGATTGAACTGGAGGAGTTGAGGCATTATCCCGTTTTTGTCTGAGATGTTCTCGGAGATCAGAAACCATGCCAGGACGAGGAAAGGTTCGAAGAATATGTTCTTTAACAATATTCGGAACATGGTTCCGATTCTTCAAATGTTTAGTCCCTTGAGTATACAAGGAAGTACTCACTTCATTGGCATAGGTATCAGGATTTTTGTTCCTGGAGGTTTGTCTTTGAGGCTTGACCTTCGGCATAGGTTGCTTACGTTTTGCCGAAGTTGGCCTGTTAAGATATGTTCTTAGATCTGCAAATTCACCCCAGGAGTTTCTGTTTGAGACACTAACAGTTTTCCCTGTCTGGAACGACAAATTTGGAGAGTCGGGAGGTCCTGGAATTCTGCTATCGGAGTAGGCAGAATACCTCTTTGATTAGTACAAGTACTCTTGTTATAAAGGAAAAAAGAATCCTTGTTTGCCAGAGTTCTTGAATTGATTGGAGCCGAGACACATTGAGATGGATCTTCTTCAGTAAAGACTGAAGAAGACTGAGAAAAGACTAAAGGGCCTTTTCCTTTGTTTTGAGATGAAGGGTTAGCTAAAGAACGTTTCCCTCTATTATTTTCCAAGTCATGAGACAAGGAAGTTTGAGAAAAGACCAATGGACCTTTTCCTTTGCTTTGAAGAGAAGGAGGAATAGTCAAAGGACTACCTTCAATGGATTGCGCAGGGGCAATAGGGTGTTTGGGAAGAGGAGTAGAATCTCTTCTTTTATTGTGAGAAGCCGGAAATTTAGCCAAAAGGCTATTTTTCTTGGATTGCGCAGACTTGGTTTGCGCATGGGTGGAAGGTGCACTAGTCATTTGTGCATTAGAAGCTTTGGTAGGAAGTGCATCAGGAGTTCTTGTCTTAGAGTGCGTGGGAAGCACTATAGTTACTGGAGTGCTATTTTGCGCAGGAAAAGCCACTGCCAATTGCGCCAGAGTCATAGGAGTCTTCTGTTTTGACAAGGCAGCATATGAAGTAGCTTGCGCAACAGTTGCAACAGATTGTGCAGTCTTGACTGCAACAGATTGTGCAGCAGTTGCTGAGACAGACTGTGCAACAGTTGGCACAGCAGTTTGTGCAGCAGTCTGACTAGCAGATTATGCAATAATTGGTACAGCATCCTTGGTGGCAAAAATATCAGATTGTGCAGACTTGGAGACCCAAACTGAGCGCATTTTGCTCTTAGCAGAAGTGGATACAGTACGGGGAGTGGTCTTGGAGTTGAGCATCGCCTCGTAGGCTGTCTGATTGACCTTAACAACCAGCGTCTTCTGCGTCTTCCCGATAGACGCCATGTCACATTGAGTTGCTACTTCCTCGTCGGAGGAGAAAGTTGTCCCCAGCAGAGTCGCCATTTTGTTTGCAAAAACAAAAGTATAGAACTTTATTGATACAAACTGTAATAAAGATTACAAGAATTCTGGGAAAATTACAACTATAGGAATCCAATCTTGATGACGATTGCTTTATCCCTTGGACGATGTGAACTGTGAAGACGAAGCCTTTGAAGTTGAAAACAACTCTGGAAACTGAAGGCAAAAGCCTCTGAAGTTGAAGACAAAAGTCTCGGAAGAATGCAGCAGCACTTTGGCAAGAACTCCTGAACTCTCTGATTTCTGATCTCTGATCTTGATCTCCTTAAAATGAAGACTTGAAAGTCTATTTATAGAGTTCTGAAAATAACTAACTTTCAGTTATTTTGGACTGCGCAGGATGATTTGCGCAGCATTGGTTTGCGCAACATTGATTTGCGCAGACAGTTACTGGATCGTGGGCCAACTATCATGGACACATGGCATCATTTGATAGAAATGCGCATGATCGTGCATAAACAGTTGCCACGTAATGAGCAATCGATGGCATGAATGCCACGTGTAACTTATCAATTATATTGATGGAGTGCGCAGAGTTGAATTGCGCATACATGGTTTGCGCAGACTCAAACTGCGCAGGATTGGTTTGCGCTGCCAGCTGTCAGCCGCCCTCGAGCACTGTGCGGCGCAGGAAACGAACAGATTCCTTGTTATTCGTGCTGTCAGTTGTCAGAAAAGATTTGATTTGATTTGGTAATGATGACTTCTGCCACGTCAGTCTGCGCAGTTGGAAGTGTGCGCAAAGCAGTATGCGCAATCGGATTGCTGCGCAATCTATTGTCTGCACAATTCATCCAAATGATGGGTTTCTTGATTTCTTGACTTTGTTGATTGATGCAACTTGATTTTTTAGGACCTACACCTTTGTTCTAAGAAATTGCTCGTTGATCGTCTAGAAAAGCAAGAGAAGGACATTGCGGTAACACTGTGCAAGCTAGAGAGGGTGTTCGCTCCTGGATTCTTTGACTCTATAGAGCATTTGCCGATTCATCTCTCCTACGAAGCACGTGTTAGTGGACCCGTCGAATATCGATGGATGTACCCGTTCGAGCGACATTTGAATTACCTAAAAAGAAAGGTAAAAAATAAGGCTCGGGTCGAGGGTTCTATTTGTGAAGCCTATATTCTTGAGGAGATTACAAATTTCTGATCCTCCTATTTCAAACTTCATGTTGCTACGAATAGAACGAGGGCTCCGAGAAACGATGACGGATATCAAGAATTTAATGATGGAATACTGAAAGTATTCAATGCGTCCGGAAAGCCTTTGGGGAAAATGAAGAAGAGATATTTGAATGACGAAGAGCTAAGGGCTGCACAGTTGTATGTATTACTCAATTGCGACGAAGATGAAGTGGAGAAGCTAGAGGGGGTAAGTAAGGAATGATGAGTTTACGTCATCTCAATGTAATAGTATAAGCTAATATTTTTGTACTAATCGGCGGTTGCTTCATTGTTTTCCAGCACATATAATGATGAGTTGAGGCTGGTTAGACCCTACCTAACAGACGAAGCTTTAGAACAAGAAATGAGACGTCATTTTCCTTCTTGGTTGAGCGAATATGTAAGTAGCTCGGTAATTACTGGCCTCTTCTAATGCAAGTGCGCAATAAATAACTTATTATCTCTTCTTTGATATTCAGGTCGACCGTCTAATTTTACCCGAGATTAAATTAATTAGAACTCTTGCCAAGGGACCAATTACTTTTGTTAAAATATGGCCAAGTTACTGTGTCAATAGCTTTCGGTTCAAGTCGACAAATGCTCCAATCAGAGACAGCTTCCTGGATCTTGATTCCACGAAAAATAGTTGTTTGTGTATCAAGTCTTCGAACTACAAAGACGCCGATCCAGAAAATGATTTCTTTGGCATCTTGCGAGAGATTGTGGAGTTGTCATATAATAATGGCAGAGAACCTGCAAAGATCGTGTTGTTTAAGTGTGAATGGTTCGATCCGATTGAAAAATTAAGGTTAGAAAATTGACAAGCATGGTCTTGTGGATATAAACTACAAGCGTAGATATCAAGGCTACGAACCGTTTGTCCTAGCAACTCAGGCTTAGCTCGTGTACTTTACAGCTTATCCGAGACGGGGAGCAACGAAGTCTGACTAGTGGGCAGTATGCAAGACTAAAACTAGAGATACTTTTGATGTTGACGAAAAAGCTTACCAGGAGGACGAGCTACCTCTTGTAACCAATATTATCGATGTGGACTCCACGGAAGTTACGCATTACACGATACATAATGTAGAAGATATAGAATTATCCGAAGAGGAAGACGAAGCCGACGAAGGCGAAGATGAAAGTGAAGATGAGGAGGAAGAGGAAGATGAGGTCGAGGAAGACGAACAAGATGATTATTCTGAAGATGATTGAGAGATATATACTTATCTGAACTTAGGTGTTTCTTCTAGAATATATTATTTGGACTTAGATATTTATTGTAGAATGTATCATCATATGTTGTCTCGGTTATTATCTTGTCTTTCTTGTACTTTCATATTTCTAGTCTCTATTATTTATTGTATTATCATATGCTGTTATCAGGTATGGCAGGTTGTCGCGGATCGTTCCGAAAAGGGGGACGACGAGGTCATGATCCTCCGGTACTTCCTACAGGTACTGCTAGAGGACGGGGTTTTCCTTCGGTACCTCCTACTGGTACCGGCTCTGGATCCTCGTCGTCGATTACTTCGACATATCGGACAGTAGCTGGGCCTGCTGGGACGACGTCACGTGGCATATCTCCTGGAACGAGTAGTTCCAGGCCTAATGAGAGTGCTCGCCCGTCTAGCGTTTCTGCTGCTGATACGACGATGGAGACGGATGAGCAGATGGCGGAGGCTGTGCCGACGGCCGAGGCGGCTGTGCCGACGGCCGACCAGCATCATGCAGATGATGCGTGCGCACCTCCGGAGGAGAGGATGACGGAGATCTGGGCCGACGATACAAAGTAGGTGTTTTGGTTTATAATTTTTTTTCTTCTGTTTTTATCATAAATTAACTTTTTTCATGAATATAATATGTCTGTATAGATATCGTCCCCCAGAGGTACAGAGACGCCTAGGCCACATGCTGAGGCATAATTATGGTGGTCCTTGGATTAACTACTCTGATGCTCCAGACGAAAGGAAGAACTGCTGGTTTATGCGCTTCAAGGTTAAAATAGATTTGCTTTTAATATGAATCATATAATTAATTCATATTATATATAATTGATAAATATTTGGTTTGTGCTCTTCTAGGATATGTTTTTCTATCCACCGCACCGGGCCGAGCTTATCGAGGAGATGTTTCCTGCCGTCGCTGCCAAGCTGATCTGCGATGCTATTAATGATCAGAAGGATCGTGATCGTACCGAAAAGTCGATCCAAGGTTGGATCACCCCTGATCAGTGGAATGCGATGAAGGCTCGATTCGACGAGCCAAGGTACAAGGAGAAGTCGGAGAAGGCCAAGGCGGCTAGGCAACATGCCTCGAAGTGGTACGGTGGGTCGATTCCGATGACGGAACATTTCTTTCGTCTGGTATGTCTTTTTCTTTTAAAAATATTATTTTAATGCAAATTCGATAAATTATTACTAAGATAATATATTTAATTACAGGTAAGGAAGGTCGGTAACGCCGACATGGTGACCGTCTTCCTGGCCACCCATCGGAAGGGCGAAGGCCTTATTGACGAGAGGGCCGAGCGGACCTATGTAAGTATTTCAATACGTTATCTTAATTTAATACTTCATGTCAATTTTAATATAACTTAGTAAATATGATGCAAATAAATATTCATGTAGTTAGTAATAATAAGTACATTAATTAGAAATTAGAAATTAGAAATTATAGAGTACTATCCATACTTTCTAAGCCGAATATCAGAGACGGCGGGAACGGGCGGCTGCTAGTGCACCTAATGCAGGAGAGGCCGGTACTTCCTCGCAGCCCACTCAAGCTCCGTCGGCGGACGAGCTGTGGATGACCACCGCTGGTGGACTCCATAAGGGTACGTACTACGGTACGGGATCCTATGGCGCCCTAGTTGCGACCCAGTCCTCTAGGGCATCTCCTGCTAGTGTGCATGGTCCATAGCCGTCCCAGGAGTCTGCCCGAGTCCACCAGATGATGGAGTCTCTCCGTGATGACCTGCTACGACGGATCGAGGAGCAGTCTCAGCACCCTACGGACGATCCTGTACTGCTAGCACGATTGGATGTGCTCGACCGCGGCATTATGGAGCTCATGAAGGCGACTGAGAGGACAGAGCGCAGCGTTGGAGGGTTAGAGCGCATGGTGACGGAGCTGCAGATAGCACAGGTGACCATGACCGATAGGCTGAGATTGGTGACGGATTCGATGGTCCAGAGCAGTGATAGACTGTTATCTACCATGGATTCATACAACCAGCGACTTACAGCGTTGGAGCATGCTGGTCCTTCCGGTACACCTTTATCGTCGTCGACTCCGCCGTCTCCACCGCCTTCTTCATCGACACTGACTCCACCGACGTCACTGTCTGCTCCATTGGTATCGATTTCACTTGAGGTGTATGAGTTGTTCTTATCCCTTCGTCGCGGCGGTGTCCCTCCTGCACCAGATCCCTAGTAGTCCTAGTTAGGACTGTTTGTTTGTGTTTGTTTGATCCTTTGTTTGTGACTTGGATATTTGTTGGTTGTGTAGACTTGGATGTTTGGATCCTATTTGTTGGATCCTATTCTATTTGTTGATTGTGTGTAGACTTTGGTTATTTGGTTGTAGACTTTGTTATTTGGTTTAGACTTGGTTATTTGGATACTTGTTGGTTGTGCCTATTCTATTTGTTGGATCCTATTCTATTTGTTGGATCCCATTCTATTTGTTGCCTGCTACATTGTGTTATACTGTTGTTTATATTATTATTCGTTTCAATTGGATGTTAATGTGCTTCTGTGGTTTACGCTTACTGGTGTTGAGTGTTCCACTGAAGGGGTCGGCGAACCCAGGAAGAAAAGGATATCTGTTATACTGTGTCTTTATGGTTATCTTTTTAAACTGCAGGGAGAAAATGACATTCTATATTTTTTTTATTTTTTTTTTTTACAGATTTACCGACGTTTATCGACGTCCACCGACGTCCACCGGCGTACGTTTGCGTCGGTAAACGTCGGTAAATCTGAAAATTTTCCAGGGTACCGACGTTTACCGACGTCCTTATACGTCGGAGACCGTCGGTAAAAGTCGGTGAACGTCGGTAATAATCCCAGGAATTATCGACATTTAGTGACATAATAGTCGTCGCCAATCCACAGACGTAACGACGGTAAACGTCAGCAAATTCCCAGTATTTTACCAACGTTTTGCGACATTTTCAACGACGTTAATTCACCGACTAAACGACGGTAAACGTCGGTAAGTTTCCAGGATTTTACCGACGTGTAGCGACTTTCAACACGTCGCTGTAGAAGCATGGAAAAGAATAAAGAAAGGTTCATGCGGCCAAGGATCTCTATGCAGTTCAGAGAGCCTATGCGGCTCAGGGATCCATGCGGTTCAAGAGTCTATACGGCTCGAATAATTCCATGCGGCCCAGAGAGGAGCCACGTGGCCTTCAACAGCTTCTTCCTTTCGTCTTTTGCTGTATTTGATGCCCTGACGGCTGACAACTCTGACAAAAAGGGGCAATAATGACTGACGTAATGGTGCGTCCCTAGGGAAGAGGAGAAAATCTTCTCACAGCTAGCAGAATCTATCTAATCCCGAGGAAAGCGACTGCTACATTTATGCGGCCGCCCATCATCATGCGGCTGCATCCTTTATTCGGCCGACCATCAGCATGCGGCTGTATCCCTTATGCGGCCGTCCATGAGCATGCGGCTGCCCATCTTCATGCGGCTGTTCATCCCTATGCGGCTGATCATCTTCATGCGGCCATTTAGCCTCATGCGGCCCACTCATCTGCGGCTCTGCCAAGATGATTGAGACACGTGGCAGTCTTATCTTCCTGGGATTATGGATGTTAACAAATCTTAATCAGATTTGTTGCAATAAATGCCAAGATCAAATCAAATAGAACAAATTAGACACGTGGCATGCAATTACAAGTCGCAAATATTCATGGTAATCAGCATTTATTATCTACAGAGATTTAATGCAATCACATTAATTGCTTAAATCTATCATATGCAAGATGGATGGCCCAGATTAACTTTCAGACCGTCGACTTTTGAGAATGGGCAATCATTGCAAACCCTAATGATGCCCCCCACTCTTATAAATAGTAAGGTGCCATTCCCTTGTAAGAGAGACGAACGCACACACAGAGAGACAAACATATAGAGAGAGAGACCCCGGCCCGGATCCAGGAAGAATCAGAAGGAGCATATACAGAGAGAGCAAAGAGAGCATTTCTTCATCAACGCTAAGTACTTCTTCTCCAGAGCCAAGGCTGTACCCGATCGTCCAAGGAGAAAGGCAGAGCTGCCGTCGCTTTCCCGAGCCTCTATCGTCACCCCCCAGAATCTAAAATAAACAATTGTACTTAGATTGCTGTACCTAGGTTTTCATTCCTAGCTTTCTTTGTACAAGCGAGTTTGTATTGTGAGTCTAAGTTCAGTCCTCCGATAATTGTTCTGTTATTTTACAATCAATGGCAAATACGATAGCGACTTTGCTGGGGACAAACTTCTCCACGGCTGAGGAGTTGGTGACGCAATCGGATGCAGCCAAACTTGGCTCCACGCAACAGAAGATGGTCGTCCGCTTCGACCAACAGGCGTTCGAAGAAATGCTCTCTGAAGGAAGCGCTGGCCCGGTCCAGAAGCATACCTGCACAAAGAAGGCTCACAGGGAGTGGAGGCCAAAGTCATTTGCTCCTCCCTAAGCTCTGGACGGAGTACTCTCTGCTGCCCGAGACGGCGAAGGCAAGTCTCATGCGGCTCCACTTCAAGCCATAGAAGACTCTGCTGTCCCCAAGTCCGGCAGAGGAAAGCACTACGATGCTGGACTGGCAGGGACAAAGAGTAATTCTATGCACTCCAGGAAGAAGCCGAAAAAAGGCACTAGCCGCAAAACGAAAACTCATGCGGCCAAGATTGCCAGCCGCATGAACAATGACCATGCGGTCGAAACTGCCAGCCAAATGCATAACACTCATGCGGCCAGGATTTCCAGCCGCATGGAGAAGACCTATGCGACTGAGACTTTCGGCCGCATGAAGAAATTCCATGCGGTTACGACTGCCAGCCGCATGGAGACTATTGATTCCAGCCGCATGCCGCCTACTCCACGCGGCCCTGTCTTCGACCGCCTTTCCTATGGTCCTGATCTCTTGTGCTCCCAAGAAGACATGTCTGACTCTCTCCAGCACCACTTAGACTCTTTCTACTATGTGCCATCGTACACTAGAGTAAAAAAGTCTAGGACAGCACGAGCTTGGTAAGCTCGGTCCGCTGATCTGACCTCTGACCATCCGAGTGTTCCACATACTGTTATGCGGGCCTCTGATGGGAAGTTGTACATAACCACTCGAGTCCAGCCCCCGGCGACAAACGGACATAGAGGTTCCCAAAAGTCTCCCAAAATCTAGGGAGCAAACATAGTCACTCCGGACCCATCTGACTTGCGTGAGGCCATCCTCCACAAATGCAAGAGAAGAGAAGGGGCCTCGGGGTGCAAAGAGTCCTCCCACGGACGTCACTGCACCCAAATCATCATTAACTGCTATTGTAATAACGCGACGGTACAAGAAGACCGGCAGTTCGTCTTCCAAAGACTGCAACAACCATGTTCAAAAGATGAGACACTTCCCGTCGTCTCCTGCAACTCTGCTCAGAAAATCCCCGTCGATGGGAGAGAAAAGAAGACCAATGTTCCCAGCCTGAAGATTTCAACCACTATGACTAAGAGACTATCGTCTAAGCGGGTGCCCACCACCGGAGTTTTCTAAGGTACCCGTTCAAAGACGAAATCTGCTACAGTGGGAGATTCATCGTCCACATCGCTTGGGATTGCTGGAACTGGGGGTAGCACTCCTCCGAACCTCCACAACAACCCGATGTTCCAAGAAGACGAGCTGGAGGAAACAACCCTCCCATCAGATGCAGCAAATCCCGACGTCCCCGAAGGCATCCACAATTCCCAAGACGAGGCGAACTCAGAAGCTGGGGGTACTGTTCATTCTGAGTCTGAACCAGAGGAAGACATTCCCACATACCCCGATGACTTCTCATTACAGGGGTATGATTCGGAGTGTACGTCATCTACCGTCCCTTCCACTTCTACTTATGTCAGGATGGCATTCATGACAAACAACGAACAGGACGGTCCCAGTGATCGCCAACGCATCGACACTCTGGAGGCCATACTTCGTACTTTGGTCAAATCCGTGGACGAGATCAAAGCAGCCCTCCCTACTCTGCAGGGAGGAACGCCTGGCCAAACAAACTCGGGTTCCGCAGTCAATGCAGACTCGAACTCAGCGGCACCGAACCCGGGCAATATTCCTCCTGAAATGTCGACTCCTACCGCTGTAGACGAAGCCAGGGAGGTAAAAAGAGAGGTCCAGGGGCTCCGAGCCATGTTCCATGCCCGAGAAAACTGCCAAGACCTCAGGATACGACAACCGTATCCCGCTGCGTGGAGAGATGTTCCCTTCCCACCAAAGTATAAACTATTTCACATCAATCCATATGATGGAAAGACCTCCGCAAGTCGGTACATCACTTACTTTGAGGTCCCCACCGACCATCTGCCCCATGACGATGCCATCCTTACACGATTATTCATTGGGGCATTGGAAGGAGTCGCCTTCGACTGGTACCGTAATCTGTCAGACAACTGCATCCACTCCTTCGCCAGCTTCAAGCGCATGTTCTTGGAGAGATTCTACAAAGTAGGACATGACATCACAATATCCACCCTCATGGACATCGTTCAAGGGGAGAAAGAGCTGACAAGGAACTATATTGAGCGGTTCCGCCAAACCGCCATGAAGCTGCCGTCTGGTAATCCGGATTCCTTCTTAATTGAAATTTGCGAAAAGAGACTGTTTCCAACAATCAGCCTTTGGATGGGCGAAAGTCAATTCAAGGGCTGGAAGACATTTATTATCAGTGCCACTAGCGCCGAAGAACGTTTGAAGAAGGCTCGCCAACTGGGATTGCACATCTCAGAGGGAGAGGACAAGGGCAGGCGTCCTAATGCCAACAACAACAATGGGGGTAGCTCCACCAACAATCGGGACAATAAGGGCAAGCAGGCTATGGTGGCCGACACAGCACCGAAACCTGAGTCAAAACCGGCAGACAAACAATGGCCACAAATGACCTACTCCTTCGAAGACGACCACGTCAAGCCCATCTTGGACATGCTCATACAAGGAGACAGAATTCAGCTCCCTCCTCCAAGACGAAAACCTCGGCCGGCAGAAATAGAGAACCCAAAGTACTGCCATTTCTATCGCTACATCCACCATGCCACACACGACTGCTACCAACTGAAACGGTATATCCAATATTTCATCGATTCGAACGCTCTGGCCATCGATTTCGAAGAGGTAACTGTGGCAGCCAATATGGTGTCAGTACAATTTGGCAGCTTCCCTCCAACATAAACTCAAGACGGTGTGGTACCCATCCCTCTGGCAACAAAAAAAATTGCCAATCTTTTGTCTCTCCGGGATCAGGCTGCTGGTCTAGTGCCCCTCACCACATCACGGGAGGAGGTCATGTGGGTCCATCCGGACCTGGTACTTGAGGTGAATCAATCCACACCACCTTCCATTCGCAAGAAGAAGAGTGGAAAAGTCAGATCCTGTCGCACAATCTCGGCAGATGTCGAAGAAGTCACGGCTGTCGTTACCCGGTCTGGGGTACAATCCCAACCTGTGGCTGATAATTCGGCAGAAGATCATCAGCCAGCTACTACTGACGCTCCGGGACCTTCTCAGCCTCCGACGACCGACAAGCCTAGGTCGAAGGAGACTCGCTTTGACAAATCCCTCCGAAAAGAGGCATCGCAGGGGCTGGAGAAGCCCTACAACTTCGACATCTTGGCACAATTGGCCAACACACCGGCCAAATTGTCATTATACGAGCTCCTGAGACTCTCGAAAGATGTTTGCACGGCTTTGAGCGATGCACTCCAGAATGCCGACGCCTATCTGGCTCAGGTCAACCTCACGGGAGAGAGCCCGCCTGCAGATTACTAAGACAGAGCTTGCACGGGAGAGATGCCCAACATTGTCTTCACTCCGCAGGATATGCTCATCAAAACCAGCCTGCACGATCGCCCGTTATATTACACTGGATACATCGACGATGTAAAGGTGGATCGGATGCATATTGATCCTAGTTCTTCCATAAGCATCATCCTGAAGAGTCTGTTACATCATCTCCGCATTCCTATGCATCGTCTGACACCAACAAGCACCGCCATCAGCGGTTTCAATTCGGACAGGAGCTACCCGATTAGGAAGATTCGCTTGAAGTGCCAAATCGACGATCTTCAGTCAGAAGTAACCTGTTACGTTATAGATGCGGACACTTCTTACAATATCCTCTTGGGGCGTCCCTGGATACACGATTACATGATTTTATATTCCACTCTGCATCAGTGCTTCAAGTATGTCGACAAATGCGACTTCGTGAGGACAGAATTTGCCGACATCGATCCCTTCAAAGGGGTCGAATACTACTACTCAGACTCCTGCTTATACGAAAAGTCGAAGAGACACCTTGGTGAAGGAGATGTGCAAGCTCGTACCGAGACAGCCACAGGATCAGAAGAACCTCTGACGATCCACCTCCAAGCTCGTAAACCTGGCAAGTCCGTACCCCTTACAGCCACTCTGCGTAAGGACGCAATTAGCCTCTCGGCACAAGAATAACAAATAATAATCCGGCTGCCAAGGTCCGGCCAATTGCCAAGGCCCACAACGGAGCCACTGACAATCAGGCTGCCTAGAGTCGGCCAACCACAAATGGAGAAGCTCAACCCCTCCGACAAGCCAATAACGATACGCCTTTTCAGGAAGAATCGTCACCCCGATGCAAGGTCTGGGGCTTCTAGTGAGCCAACAACTCCCCGTCCAACATCGAGTACCAAACTGGAGGTCGCTAGTTTGCCAACGACTCCACGTTCTGCTCCACCGATAGAACCTCTGACGATCAAGCTCTCCAGGTCATCCTCTCATTCTTCATTTATACAGGGGGTGGTCGAAAAAGAACCGGAGCTAGCCAAGTATGTGGCTGCCCACACTGATGTTCCCTCCGCAGATGATGTAATCCCACTAGAAAAGATATCTTACTTCATCAATAAAGGGCTATCTTTGAACTACCTCGAGCTTAATAAGCTTTATAAAATATATGCTATGGAACACGGTATAGGAACTCACCTACACACACAGGTGACAAATATGTACACCGCAAACCAGCATACTCCAGTGGAAGATGCTTACCGCATAATCGAGGGAGGGGACCATCCAATCATCTTCGGTCGGAAGGACGACCCACAACCCATCACCATAGAAGAAGTCGATCTTGAATCAGATGCCGGGAGACGGCCTCTGTATCTTTATAGGCCCCAATCTAAATACCTCATACAAAAACAGGGGTATGATCTGGAGACTACGCCAGGCTTGAACTACGGCACTGGACGACGATTACCTTTAAAGCTACCAGTCCCGGCTGGCAAATCACGGGACTACTACAGCAAGACCCGATGTGAATTAGGGTATGTTACGCCCACAACAACCCCTGAAAGTTCAGATAAAGAATGCGACTGGAATTCACATTCAACCGGGTCACCAACTTCTGATTCGTATACCAGCATCGGAGACGTATTCAGACAAGTCCTGTCAGTCAACATGGCATTCGTCGACGCTTACGAAGAAGATGAAGACATTCCTGAAATCCTCGAGTTAGAACCGTGGGCCCAACAGCTGGATGCACAATAGGAGAGGCAGTTTGAACAGAGAGAACCTCCTACTGAAGATAAAGTTATACAGGTCGACCTCGGCGACGAATCTTCTCCAAAACCAATCTTCGTCAGTAAAAGCCTGACAGACGAAGAGCGAGAGTCGCTACTGGAACTTGTGAAAGAATATATTGATGTGTTCGCCTGGAGCTATGAAGACATGTCGGGGTTAAATCCCGATATTGCTCTTCACAAACTCAATATTCGGCCAGATGCAAAGCTAGTCAAGCAACAACAACGACGCTTCCGCCCAGGCATCATGGATGCAATCGTAGCCGAAGTCAACAAACTCATAGCCAGCGGCTTCATACGCGAGGAGCAATATCCAGACTGGGTCGCCAACATAGTATCGGTCCTCAAGAAGAACGGAAAGATCCGAATCTGCATCGACTTCCGCAATCTAAACGAGGCATGTCCCAAAGATGAATTCCCCCTCCCTATCACAGACATCATGATCGACAACACATGCGGCTTCGAACGCATATCATTCATGGATGGTTTCTCGGGGTACAACCAAATCAAGATGTCTTCTGACAACGAAAAGCATACATCATTCCGAACACCGATTGGCACATACTGCTACACAGTCATGCCTTTCGGTTTAAAGAATGCTGGCGCCATATATCAAAAAGCTATGAGTATCATCTTCAGGGATCACTTGCGTAAGACCGTGGAGTGCTATGTTGATGACATCACCGTCAAGAGTCGCTGTAAGGGTGACCATCTCCAGGATCTGAGGACGGTATTCGACCTGATGCGAGCACACAACCTGAAGATGAATCCCACAAAATCCTTCTTGGGCGTATCCAGCGGAAAGTTCTTGGGTTTTATCATCACCGCCCAGGGTATCCACGTAGACCCTGAAAAGACAAAGGCAATCATGAAGATGGGTCCCCCGAGAAATCTCCGAGAACTCCGAGGCCTCCAAGGGAAGTTAGCTTACATCAGGAGGTTCATTTCCAACCTCTCCGGGCGTTGTCAGCTATTCACCCATCTCATGAAGAAGGGTTTCTCATTTGTATGGGACAAAGAATGTCAACGTGCCTTCGACAGCATCAAAGAATATTTATCGAACCCTCCAGTCCTGGTGGCCCCGGTTGCTGGAAAACCATTCCTGTTCTATGTACGAGCAATGGAGCATTCCCTCGACGCTCTGCTAGCACAAAATAAGGATGCATGCCATGAGCAAGCTATATATTACCTCAGTCGAATGATGATCGGGCCAGAGCATCGATATACCGCCGTAGAGAAGGAATGCCTCGCCCTGGTGTTCGTCATTCAAAAGATGCGACACTATGTCACAGGACAAACCATACATGTGATCTCACGAGTCAACCCTCTCAGGGTCCTCATGACTAAACCAGGGGCACTCAGCTCTCGCCTCGCTACATGGGCAATATTACTGTCCCCCTACCATATGATCTTCGTCCCACAAAAGGCTGTTAAAGGTCAAGCCCTGGCAGACTTTTTGGCAGCCCACCCCGGCTCAGAGTCATCCAGGATATATAAAAGAATCCCAGATGAGGTCGTCGACTTGCATGCAACCTCTCACGATGATATATGGCGAATGTTCTTCGACGGCGTCTCAAGGATCAGACCTAAGGGCAACATCGTCGTCGGAGTCGGGGTGGTGCTGGTTTCTCCTTCCGGATTGGTGATCAATCGCGCTTACTCCCTCAAAGAACCCTGCTCTAACAATGTGGCCGAGTACAACGGTTTGGTCATTGGCCTCCAACTTGTAAGAGAGTTGGGGGTAGAATATCTTGAAGCATACGACGATTCACAGTTAATCGTCAATCAGATCCCGGGTTCATACGAAGTCCGCCATGAAGACATGATCCCCTATCACCAAATAGCGATCAACATCATCTCGTCGTTCGAGGGGTTCTTCATCGAACACGTTCCCAGACTCCGAAATATCGAAGCCGATGCCTTAGCAGGCCTTGTCGCTTCCCTAGCAGTGCCAAATCATACTCGTCAATCGGTGGATGTGATTGGCCATGAACTGGTCTGTCCCAAGAAAAATGTTTAATTCATGGCGAGTTATTCCGCTCAGACGATCGACGAAGTCCCAGACTGAAGACAACCATTTATTGACTTCGTAGTTTACGACATCCTGCCCGAGAACCCAAAAGAGGCCACCTATATCAGAAGGCGTTCTCTCAGATTCTTCTACAATCCTACGATAGATTATTGCTTCGATGTCTGTCAAATACAGAAGCCAAGGAAGCCGTACGTGAAGCTCATGACGGTATCTGCGGGGCCCATCAGCCTGGCCCAAAATTGCAAGACCGTCTTCACCGAATGGGCTACTATTGGCCCACAATGGTAGCAGATACGATAGACCATGCAAGAAAGTGCAAAGCTTGCCAAACACACGTGGACTTCATCCACCAGCTATCCGAATTTCTACACCCGACAGTGGCGTCCTGGCCATTCGAAGCATGGGAAATGGATATCATCGGTCCGATCACTCCACCTTCTTTCCGAGGACATCGCTTCATACTCGCCATCACAGATTACTTTTCCAAATGGGCAGAAGCTGTTTCGCTTGCAGAAGTAAAGACTTCAAATGTGATCAGCTTCCTCAAGCATCATGTCATCTATCGCTTTGGACTACCCCGAAGGATCATCCACGATAATAGTCCGCAGTTCGCAAGCCACGCCTTCTATCAGTTCTGCGACAAGCACCGCATCCAGAATATTGCTTCAACACCATACAACCCAGCGACTAATGGTCTGGCTGAAGCATTCAACAAAACCATTATCAAGTTGCTCAAAAAGTTCGTATCATCCAACAAACGCGACTGGAACGAGAAGCTTGGTGAATGCTTATGGGCATACCGTACTACAGTCCGAACAGCCACAGGGAACACACCATTCTCCCTGGTGTACGGGAGTGAGGCAGTTCTCCCATTAGAGACTCAAATACCCTCGCTCTGCGTCGCTCTTACTTACCAATTGATGACGGACGATAACTACCGTCGTCGGCTACAAGAGTTGGAGGCCTTAAATGAAAAGCGCCTCTTGGCTCAGCAACGAATCGAGCTATACCAAGCACGCATCTTCGGAGCCTTCAACAAGAAGGTTAAAATCAGAACATTCTAAGTGGGCGATCTCGTCCTGGCAGTTCGGAGGTCGATGGTCATGACTCACAAAACCGTCGGCAAATTCCAGCCAAAATGGGAAAGTCCATTTATCATTGAGGCCGTATTCTCCAACGGTGCTTACCGCCTCACAAAACAAAACGAAGACTTGCTCATGCTGCCAGTCAACGGCAAGTTCCTGAAGAAATACTATGTCTAAACGAAATTTTTTAGATTGTCGAGTTATGTACCCGCTGGTACCGCTGAACTCATATTCATAAAAATGCCAGATTATTGAGTTATGTACCCGCTGGTGCCGCTGAACTCACATCCACAACAATCCAGATTATCGAGTTATGTACCCGCTGGTGCCGCTGAACTCATATTCCAACTCCAAATTATCGAGTCATGTATCTGCTGGTGCCGCTGAACTCATATTCCCAAATTCCAGATTATCGAGGCATGTACCCGCCGGTACCGCTGAACTCACATTCCAACTCTTCCAGATTATCGAGTTATGTATCCGCAGGTGCCTCTGAACTCACATTTCGGTCACTCTTTTAGGTAGTAAGTCATGTATGATCATACCTCTGAACTTATTTCTCTGAAAGAGCTTCCCCCTCATGATCCACTACCCGCACTCTCAGTGCACAAAAAGGGTAACGGATCCACAAAAATTTTAAAACGACCACGTCGATGTTACCTCTGAGTCGTTTCACTTTCGCCAAAAGCAAATCACCCCTCTACATAGAACTTCCATGTCCTCATTACCTCTGAGTCGTCCTATGTACCCCTTCATGGAGCCCACTCCTGCCATATCCTCATTACCTCTGAGTGGGAAGGCTCCATCGAAGAAACCCTCATATTTGCCATGTCCTCATTACCTCTGAGTAAATATGTTGGTCCTCCTTCGACTTATTATCTGTACCAAAAAAAAAAACTCCAGGGTACGCCAAGGATAATAGGTCCACAAATATCCTCCGTTGAGTCCATTCCTACCATGTCCTCATTACGTCTGAGTAGGAAGACTCCACGGTAAAACCCCCATACTTGCCATGTCCTCATTACCTCTGAGTAAGTATATTGGTTCTCTCTCATCTTATTATCTGTATCCCGAACCAGGATACGCCAAGGATAATAGGTCCACAAATATCCTCTGTTGAGTCCACTCCTACCATGTCCTCATTACCTCTGAGTAGGAAAACTCCACGGTAAAACCCCCATACTTACCATGTCCTCATCACCTCTGAGTAAGTATGTTGGCTCCCTTTCATCCTATTGTCAGTGTCCTAAGCCAGGGTACGCCAAGGATAATAGGCCCACAAATATCCTTTGCTAAGTTTCTTAGTACAGGCCCACCATTCCTCATCATGCCCCGGGAACCCAGCTGCTCCATGGCATTCTCTCTTCCGATACCCGGAACGTCCATGATCTCCTCGTCGTGGAATTGTTCTAGGTATTCCCATTAAACTTGTTATCCGTACCTAAAACCAAGATATGCCAAGGGTAACTGGTCCACAAACAAGTCCCCCATTTGGGGCAAACATCACCATAACACCACAAACACAACAAGCAGTACAAATAAAGGGTGGAATAAAGTGTACTCTTTTATTTGGAAGCCAAAAAAAAGCGTTACATATGCTAGGACCATGTCCCCCTCAAAAAGAGCATAACAAAAGAAGAAAAGGTCGACTATGGTTCGGCATTACATAATTCTAGAAGGCGGTTCTTCACCAAGGTGGTCCCTCGTTCAAGCTGCTGCTTAGCTCGACGCTCCGCTTTCTGGGACAACCGTTCCGCATCATCAAAATACATATGTGCCTGCCAGCCATCTTCCATCTTCTTCAGGGCGAGCTCCAGATTGGCAGAAGCTCGACTAAGTATGTCAGCCTCCTGCATAACAAGTCCCTTTTCGGCACGGGCGGCTTCGAGCTCAGACTCCAGAAAGGCTAGCTTTCTCTGGAGTTCGAGGATCTGCTCCCTGTGTCGATTACCTCGCGGGAGGCGGTCGCTTCCCGAGCCGTACAATCTTCATTTCTACGACCCAATCGATCATATAACTGGGACAGATCACGGCAGTATTTCAGTATGGTTGGCTTGATCGATTCCCGAGCAAGCCTCACCTTCTCCACCGTGGTTATGAGGAAAGTGCGCTCTTGATTTATTGCCGCAGAAAAATCAGCCTGCCGCAGCACGTGAAACTGGGTTACAAGTCGATCAGCCTCTAGCAGTTTCAGCTCCAGAAGCACGGCTAACCCGGCCCCGCCAGGGAGTGTTCTAAGGATGTCGATTTGGCCACTGGCGCACTGACGGGCCATAGTAAAGGGAGTCCCCCTCTCCACAGCCGCCTCGACCCCTCTCTTCAGGTGGCGGTAAAAGCTGTCAACCACATCCTGTGACACTTCATCCAAAACTTCTGTAGAGGTTGGCGTCAAAGAAAGTGTGGCTGGCAGTGTCGAAGGAGTAGCATCGAAACTTGCCACCATGGAAGCAAATTCTATGCAAAAAGATGCATGAATAGCGGCTAGCTCCTCTTCCGCCGCCCGAAGAGCTTGGATACTCGGCAAGGCAGAAAGGTTAACCCCCGAAACCATATTCGCAGAGGAGGACGCATGAAGCATTGTTCCCAGCCCCGGCTGTGCCACCACTTGGGCCCCCGAACTCGATCCAGCCGGAGGCCCCTCAATATAGGTTGGAAGAGAAGGAGGCATACGTGCTCCCATCAGATCCCCTCCAGTAGAGCCCGTCCCGACAATGTCCGTCACCGGCAATAAAGGGGAAGGACCTGTACGTCCAAAGCAACCATCAATCGACGTAACCCAAAGGATGTGATGATATAGCAGATAGGCCTCCTTACAAGTGAAAATTTGGCTTATCTTACCAGGGGAGGAGCAGGAAGGCCGCAGCTCGCTTGCAACTGACGTAGTCTCCCCGCCCGCGACTTCCAAGTTGAATTCAACCGGTTTCTCTGCCCCAGCCGCCCCTGAAAGAGAGCCAGCCAGTTCAGCATCACCCCGAGAAAATTCAGCTGTCTCAGGGACAGGTACAGTAGAGCCCCCGCCCCCGTGGGTTGAGGTCTCAACATGGTAGGACTCCTCAGCCGCCTCCGAAAGGACCCCAGCAGAAATAATAGTGGTGCACATATCATTGACCAAAGTGGTCAGGGCCGGATCGACCTCAGCAGTCGAATCCCGAGAAACCGACTCCTCTGACGCCTACAAAGAGCAAAAGAAAATGATTAGGCCATAGTTTAGAAAAAGAAGGAAAAGGTAGTTGAAATTCAAATCACCTCAGAAACAGCGCCAACATCATCAATAAATAGCCTGCGGCGTCTTACCGCAGCTCGCTTCATGGAGTAGGTTATGCTATCATCAGTAGACATACGCCTGCTTCGCTTGCGCGAAGGACCAGGCACAGCAGGCGACTGCCCCGCAACCATTTCATCCGGCACGATAGGTGGCTGATCCCCCGTCTCCTCGTCAGAGGGATATGACGAATCATCGGCATCCTGCCCATCATCCTCTTCGCCCGCCATCGTGGACTCCGAGTCTGGCACAGAAACCATATTCGCCTTTTTCTTTCTCTTCTTGGACCCCTCGGACATCTCTGCCAAGCCAGTTTCGACAATAAAGCTGGTGCTCATGTCAAAATTCACAGGAGGTTTGCTCGCCGCAACATGATAGAGGGCCTCCATGTACAAAATCTTCCCTTGCGTATTAGCATCGGGGACCGAGAAGCTAGCTCGGGTATGAACCGCATTGTAATAATGCCACGTCCTGATACCGTCAAGGACACTGCCCTCATAGCCTAGGCAAGCACTGGGACAATCAAGGAACAGCTGGCTGTACCCAAACTGGCGGGAGAACCTACTAGGCAAGTAGGGCTCCAAGTACACGTTATTGCGGTAACGATATACCAGGTGCGCCGGACGAATATTGTGCAGCCAGAGAAGCATCTTTTCAGATAAGAGGAGGGAAGGTTCAATGCCGTCAACATGTACACCCCTCACTTCTCTAGCGATAAATTGAGGAACAGACACAAAGAAGTCGTACCCATCTACTCTCGCCAACGCCCTCCAACATGCTGGCATGGTGTCATATTCCCAAGGCTGACGATGGTATCGGAAAAGGAAAGCGTCATCATCGGTAAAGCCATCTTCTACTCCGGGCCTCATCAGCGACCGATAATGCATCAGTAGCCACCCTATTAAATAATGGTAGGGTAGCTCTACTCGTTCAAAGTCCAGTGTCGTCTCGCGATCAATGACTTTGGACGAAAAGATGCGGAGGCCGTGGTGTATGCTATACACCATGGCCGGAAGAAGGGCCAGCCTGACTCTGAAGACCAGCTTCACGGCCAGAAGGATGAAGTGGCGGCTGATCCTTTCAATAGAACCTGTCCCTCCCGAGACTACGCAGTTCCGTAGCCACACCATCAAAAATCTGGCCAAGAGCACTTTCTCAGACATTTGCCGGGTACCGTGGTAGAAATAGCTGAAGGAGTCGGTGCGACTCCCAAACTTGTCACCGGTGGACCTCGACCTCTTGGCATTCGACATCAGGTTGTTTATCTCCTCCTGGGTCTGAGGACCTCGGGAAGAAACTCGGCTAGAGGGACTGAATTTAAAAAGATACGAGACCCAAGATGTAGTACGGGGAGCGTTCCCTTCTGAGCTATTGTGTCTCTTGATAGCCGTTTGGTGACAAATACTGTGGTGGCATAACAGTTCCTGGTATACGGCAACGGAACCCAGGAATCGTCGATCCAGATCCTCGAATTCCTCGTTTGTTGGGGTATATACTTCGAAGGCCTCACCTCCCAAGGCAGCTTAGAAACAACATACATTTCATGGAGAGCAAGTCCTAACTCCCCTCCGGACACGAAGAAAGTTGCTGTCCTTCGGTTATACATTTCCAAAAGAGCCATGAACAACGGCTTGTTGATGGGTAACCCATAACAGGTGCCCCGGATGGCATAATAGAGGTCAATCTCCCGAAGGAATGCCTCGTATTTTCTCAGGATCTATGATGTCAGGTTAGCCCACGTAGGGATAGGGTTTATCCAGTTCAACAGCGATAACCTGCCAACAGGATAAGACCCCTTGCGAGCAAGCTGATTCAGGAAGGTATCAGCTAGAGTAAACGTGAAGTTGGGACCAGATACGTTTATGAAGGTACCCGGAATTAGCCCCATCACGCTCCGATTGACCGAGTCCCTGCTCGCACATGCTGACCTAATATTCTTATTATAATAGATGTTGCCCACGAACATCTCCGATTGGGTTGGAGTTAGGGAGCCCACCATCCTCCTACTCAACGGTACCATATTGAACCACGAGAGGGAAAAATGACGTTCCATTTCGGGAATATAGATCTCCACCCCGTCCACAGTAAAGTCCCAGCTCTCAAAAATGTCCAGCACTTGGGGGTTCTTTATGGGTAGAGCATTCCCGAAGAGAAAGGCCGGTTTCAGATACTCTCCTTCCAGCTTTCCCGAGTTCATCATAGTACAAAGAAAGTGGAAAGGCTGGTTATTGATGACGTTCATCCTCTCCAAAGGCTCATTGGTGGGAAGCTGATCTGACACACGTCGAACCAAGTTGTCGAGCTGTACACCATGGCATATTGGGCTGAACCCACCAGGGGTTCTCCGGCAGCATTGATTGACAGATTTACTGAAGAAAGAACAAAAAAAACATGATTAAAAGATGGTTAAAAACGAGAACACTTGGAGCTTCTTAAAAGGCTCCCATGAGCTTATGCGGCTCGATTCAACGTAGCCTTATGCGGCCCAAATTCAGTTGGGTCTCATGCGGTACTGCTTCGATAAAGCTTATGCGGTTCGGTTGAGCTTATGCGGTTCTATTTAGCAGATGAGCTTATTAGGCACGTCTTAGCAAAGCTTTATACGGCCCAGATTCATAAGGAGCTCATGCGGTCCTGTTCAAAAGGACTTCACGCAGTTCAAATCTAGAAGTGCTCCAGCGGCTCAGATCCTTCTCATGCGGCTCAAACACGAGGCATGCCCCATACGGCTCGGATATGAGAAGTTCATACGGCCCATGCAACATATGCGGCTTCATCATGTTGAACTTGGGCAGTTCAAAAAAGATGAAGGATGAAGGCTTGTGCATAAATTATGCAACAGAGCCATGGTTTCTAGGGTTCAAAGCATTCAATATTCTATCCAATCCTTATCCTTAAAAGCAGGATGGACGTCGGGGTGCACGTTAGGTGTCATAGCCGACGAAGAAGCCACTTTCTTGCCCTTTGCAGCGACAGCTTTGGAAGACTTGGGGGCCATGGTCGTCCGACAGTCGGAGAAAAAAGAGTTGAAGACGAGAGAGAGAGTAAAGAAATCACTCTGACTGAACACTCTCATATTTATAGGCAAAAATAAGGGCGCTTCGATCCATGTGCGGCATGAAAACTGACTCTTCGATTATCAGGACGAATTGAGTAAAGGCCAAAACACTTGGGATCCGGCCCCAAAAAGTGGCCTGAAATCTGACAGCAAATCAAAAATAATCAATGCAAAAGATTTGCACACATGGCATGAAGACGTGGCAAGACGCCCATGCGGCTCAGATGGCCATGCGGCTGGAACGACCATGCGGCTCAGATGGCCATGCGGCTGAGGGGGCTATGCGGCTGAGACACCCATACGGCCAGAACATCTTATGCGGCCAGAGGAGTTTATACATAGCCATGCTTTTTATTCAAAGTATTTCAATTTTGTAAATTGAAAACTTTGAAGGAGGTCTTATAGAAGCATAGAAAAGAATAAAGAAAGGTTCATGCGGCCAAGGATCTCCATGCGATTCAGATAGCCCATGCGGCTCAAGGATCCATGCGGTTCAAGAGTCTATACAGCTCAAATAATTCCATGCGGTCCAGAGAGGAGCCACGTGGCCTTCAACAGCTTCTTTCCTTCGTCTTTTGCTGCATTTAATGCCCTGACGGCTGACAACTCTGACAAAATGACAGCTCTGACAAAAAGGGACAATAACGACTGACGTAATAGCGCGTCCCTAGGGAAGAGGAGAAAATCTTCTCACAGTTGGCAGAATCTATCTAATCCCGAGGCATGCGGCTGCTACATTTATGCGGCCGCCCATCAGCATGCGGCTGCATCCTTTATGCGGCCGACCATCAGCATGCGACTGCATCCCTTATGCGGCCGCCCATCAGCATGCGGCTGTCCACTCCCATGCGGCTGCCCATCTTCATGCGGCTGTTCATCCCCATGCGGCTGATCATCTTCATGTGGCCATTTAGCCTCATGCGGCCCACTCATCTGCGGCTCTGCCAAGGTGATTGAGATACGTGGCAGTCTTATCTTCCTGGGATTATGGATGTTAACAAATCTTAATCAGATTTGTTGCAATAAATGCCCAGATCAAATCAAATCGAGCAAATTAGACACGTGTCATGCCATTACAAGTCGCGAATATTCATGGCAATCAGTATTTATTATCTACAGAGATTTAATGCAATCACATTAATTGCTTAAATCTATCATATGCAAGATGGACGGCCCAGATTAACTTTCAGACCGCCGACTTTTGAGAATGGGCAATCATTGCAAACCCTAATGTTGCCCCCTACTCTTATAAATAGCAAGGTGCCATTCCCTTGCAAGAGAGACGAATGCACACACAGAGAGACATACATATAGAGAGAGAGACCCCGGCCCGGATCCAGGGAGAATCAGAAGGAGCATATACAGAGAGAGCAAAGAGAGCATTTCTTTATCAACGCTAAGTACTTCTTCTCCAGAGCCAAGGCTGCACCCGATCGTCCAAGGAGTAAGGCAGAGCTGCCGTCGCTTTTCCGAGCCTCTATCGTCACCCCCCAGAATCTAAAATAAACAATTGTACTTAGATTACTGTACCTAGGTTTTCGTCCCTAGGCTTTCTTTGTACAAGCGAGTTTGTATTGTGAGTCTAAGTTCAGTCCTCCGATAATTGTTCTGTTCTTTTACAATCAATGGCAAACAGTCGCTAATCTACCGATGAAACGACGGTAGACGTCGGTAATATCCCAGGATATACTGACGTAATCATACGTCAGTGAACGTCAGTATTTACGATGTTCGGCGACGTTTTAAAGATCAGCGACTTACGTTTCCGCGACAAGTCCAAAACGTCGGTAATTGCATCGATAAATATTTTTAGCGACGTAATTTGTCATTTTAGCGACGTCTTTAGGCGTCGCTAAAACGACTTATTCTGGTAGTAAAATGTCTACCCTTATCGTCCAGCGTAAAAGCATAGCCTGCACACCAGATCAACTAAAATCAGCACTTGCTCAAACGGGACTTATCCTTTGCATCGATTCGATTCAAAGATTCTAATCGACTCAAAGCTTTCCTTCGGCCAACGTAATTCTTGCATCGATTCGCATCGATACTTCATCGGGTCAACGCAACTCTTCGAATCAACGACTCATCGTAATGCACCGTACGGAGCGGAACATTACACGTTCACCCTTCCCTCACTTTTCTCTCTTCATTTAACTCACCACCAACAACACTCTCACCATCTTCCTAATATTTTCCTCTCTATAAACTACCACCAGCACCATCTTTCTCTTCACATAGAAGGAACCCCCCCAACTCCAACAATCACAGCACATCCTCCTTCCCATATAGGCATTACCTTAAATTATCCCTTCGTTAAATTAGTATTTTGTGATTTTGTTCTTTGGCTAGTGTAACCTTAGAGCTGCTTAGCCTAGAGACTAACCATGACCATGGAGGCCTAACCCATGTGACTAGATTAGCTAATTACCACTTTTAGTCTAAGGATATTTTGGTCATTTTGTGACTTTTGAATTATTTAGGATTTTAATTAATTGGTGAATTTTAGATTATTTTAATAATATTTAAATTAAGGTATTGTAATTTTGGTCATCTTTTATATTTTAATATTTTAGGAGTTTTTATATTTTAATATTGTATTCTCGAGATTTGTTTAGTCGGGTTTACGTCTTTTTTCGTTCCGACTTGTGTTAGTGACCCGGGTAGTTTAGACTCTAGTTCGGACCCAGAGTTTAGCTAAACATGGTCCATAAATCCCACTAATTAGTATAGTGTATTTAGACAAATCCCATATGACTTAATTGGTCCATTTGGTTATTTAAACTTGACCCTTTTAGTCCCAAACTTCTACATAAGACAAAATGACTCAAAGGGTCCTTGGAGGGCTTTTTGGACATTTGCCAAATGCCCCCAAATCCCTCAAATCTGGCCGACAGCAAGGAGACCCCCTCTCCTCTTTATTTTCTTCACATCTTGCTCTTCTTCTTCTCCTTTGAGAGTTCCTTCCCAAACCAAGCCAAAACCCTTTGATTTCAAGTCCAAAGTAAGTCAAATTCCTTCCATTTTCTCTAGATCTCTCTCTAATCTTGGTGCTAACCCTTGTTTATCTCTCATGTGTGGATTTTATCTAGGTAGAATCTAGCATGGAGGGGTTGGAAGCATATATTTGGCTCTTGACCCAAAAAGAAATAATTTTGGGGCTTTTCTTTGGGATTTCAACTCCCAAGAGATAAACCCTAACTCTAACTCTTGTAATTACTCTTAATTAGTATCATTTGCATATTAGAGGATGCCTGAGGTGTAGGATAACCTGTTAGAAGTGGTTTGGAACCCATTGGACTCAATTTGGGACTTTTGACCTATATTTAGTGCCAATTTTGGGGAAAATCCAAAATTTACCTGTTTGGGTGTTGCCCTAGCCTAATTAGACATAATTAGGTTAGTTTGGGTGAGATGAGGCTAGGTACGTGTCCATATTTGGATACGTGGGGTCGTTCGCGAGAAATCATAAAAATATGCTTTTTCGGAGTTTTCGGGTTCTAACGCACGGGTGACTTTCTGCACCGACACTAGAATCGGTAGGTTAGTATTTAGAATATATTCTAATCATTATTTAAAACTCGTGGGTAGAGTTTGGGTCAAATTCGGATAGGTTTGGTGTCCGTATCACGCGGTATCGCGAATCGGACACCCCGGAGTCGCCAGAATGGCCATTTGGCCATTCGGGCCTCATTTTTCATTTCTGCTTGCATGCGCGAGTTAGATTGCTTGTGTGGGGCACGTGTCTAGGCCCTAGAGGGTAGAATTGCAAGAATTGGATATTCGGATAAGGTTTTGGGTCGGTTAGGAGTATATGTGTATGTGTATGTGTGTACATATATGTGGTAGTATTTGTGGTTGTGTGTGGTTATGTGTTGGTGTTTAGAGAGGGAAATTTTGAGAGGGTGGTGTTGTTCTTGTGGTAATGTGTGGAGAGATGTATACTTATATGTGTGTGTGTGAGTTGTTGAGAGGGGATGATATATATATATATATATATATATATATATATATATATATATATATATATATATATATATATATATATATATATATATATATATATATATTAGTGAGAGAGATAGATGTAGAGGTGAGAAAGGGGGGGGGGGAACAGCTGCTGCCCCAAGGCAACAGCAACAGCCATATAGCTGCTGTCCTTATGGACATCAGCAGCAGTTTTCAGCAGCATGGGTGCTTCTTTGGAGCCCCTTTCACCCCCTATACATCCCCCAATAAACCCCCAAGTGTACCCCTTATATCCACCATATGTTCTACTATGTAATCCCCTAATTTGTGAGTGTTAGAGTGGTGTAGGTTGGTTAGAAAACAAATGGTTAGAGTGGTAGAAAATAAGCTAAGTCACATGTTAGTAAGTAACATGTTAAGGTAATACTATGTTAAGGTATTCGCATTAGAGGGTAAGATACATAGATATGATACTTGGATTTGAGTTAGGATTAGAGATAGAGATATAGATTTGTCATGGGCTAGAGTGAGGGTTAGAATCGAGTGGTATCTTGTGATACCAAGATGGTATCACAAGGTAAATGTGTTTTACCCTATGTGAAGGGTAAGGTATCGAGATACTTCAAGATACCCAGTTTGAGTGTCAAGATACCATAATGTGGTATCGAGATACGAGGGTAGAGTGTTAGAACACCTTAGTGGAGTATTGGAGGATGAGTAGAGTATGGGTTGGAGGCTAAGGTAATGAGATTACCTTGGAAATGTAAGAAAGGATAATTTAAGGTAATGCCTATTTCCTAACATATGTGTTTACTACTTTAAGATATAGTTATATTTAGGATATTATGGTTGGCAATGGTTAGGAATAGTGGACTTTGACTAGTTTTGACCTCGGTTGACCACAGTTGACTATTTTGACCAAAAGTCAACCGGAAGTCAACCGTAGCCTAGAAATGACTAGAACTTAACCGAAGTTGACAAGTTGACCCAGAGTCAACTATTAGTCAAGTTTGACCTAGAGTTGACCAAAGGTTGACCAAAGTTGACTATTTGACCAAAAGTCAACTGTAAGTCAACATTTGACTTAAATCGACCTTGTTTGACTTTGTTTGACTTGCCTTGACCTAGTTTGACTTTGTTAGGCCTAGTATGACTTAGATTGACTTTGTATAATCTAGATTGACTTAGATTAACTTTGTTTGACCTTGTTTGACTTAGATTGACTTAGATTGACCTAGTTTGGCTTGGTGTGACTTAGTATGACCGAGTTTGACCTAGATTGTATAACATATACTAAAAATTATGCCATATACTGTTAAACCCTAATTAACTGATGATATCTCATCTTTAGGTCTATGATTTTACTCTGAGCCAGATTACACAGTTGATATATTTCCATCGGATATCGTCTATGTTTCTTGTATTTAGTGTAGATATCCTTGTTCTCTTGACACAATGTTCACACGGATTGGTATTTGTCTGGATTCCGTCATGAGATGTTATTCCTTGTATTTTTTGGTATATCCTGTGCAAGTCTTTCCTTGTTCCTTATGCATTGTATAGACACGATTCCTGCGAAGGCTCGCTACCTCCTCGGAGAATCATGTGCCATGACAGGTCATTACTGGATCCACTTTACTGGTTGGGGATGGGGGTACTTAGCGTAGATATATGATCAATTTTCCTCTTGTGATTCCTGTTCCCTGAGAGTGTTAGCCATACACTTCACGTATGACTAGCCAGGCCTTTTTTCTCCTGTGCAACCCAAGTCGATCACATGTTGAAACTAATACTAAACTCATATAGATATAGTTCTAGATTTTCGTACATGATATATACTATTTTCTTGTTCTTACATTCGGTTACAGTCTTGATATGCCTTACCATGATTCATTTACACATTATTTTACCTTGTATATTCTTTCTATTTACTGCTATATTTTCAATATCGTCTAACTAGAACTGTTATTTGAGATTTGTGCTCGTTCCATCCTGACTGGATATGTTGACAAAATTTTACAGATTATGGCGAGGACGAGTGTACTACCTACTACGGTCCTCATGATGTAGTTGGGCTAGACTTGGAGACCCAAGTTCAGCAAGGGTTATCTCCAGCCGATGGGACTTTAGAGTAGCTTAGCTGGTTTAATTTGGTACTGGACTTTGTCTCCAGATTACATTTTACCTTGTTATTATTTTAGTATTTGTATTAGAGATTGTTGACTCTAGACTTGTATTATTTCTGTGTTGGATCTTCTGGATGATATTTCATATCTTGTTGTCATTATCTTTCGGTATCATCTATCTTTCTTAGAGTTTGTGATTGACTATATTATATTGTCATTTCTTGTCCTTTATTCGGAGTTGACCATTCTCGACAGGTTTTGGTATTATAATTGTTGTTAGATAGTAGACCTAGACAGCGTTCTATGTCGTTTCTGCAGCGTAGGCTAGGACGCTGTCACGCACTCGTGCCCTTACACCGGGTGCGGGTCGTGACACGTTTTTAGTAGTGGCCCGTACAGGTCAGAAGTTGCACGAAGTGCGATGTCGTAGTGGTGCTCGACTTAGAGTGCTGCTACGAGCCTGCTATAGGTTTAGAAGATATAGGCTATAGGCGAAGATTACTCGATCACAAAATAGAAAAACTTCCACTTGCTGATGATTTTAACTGTTCTTTTTGATATTGATTCTTGCATTCTAACTGTCCTCCTTGATATAATATTTTATGTGCCATATTGATTTTCTTCTTTTAATCTGTCTTCAGGATGGTGCAGACAAGATCACAGCATCCTGAGGCCGCAGATATTGAGGGATCCGCTATATCTTGTGGGCCTGATCCAGTCACTTCTATCGCAGTTGGAGCGTCGACAGCAGCTTTTGGGGGCGCTCCTCCACCAGTTCCGAGGACTGTCCCGGAGGTTGCTACGACTGTTCCTGCCGCAGTCTGTCGAATAAGCTTTAGTGAAACACAAACGGTACGGGGCATCCCTATACATTGAGGCATAAGCTACTGCAACATGAGATTGCATGACCAAGTCTGAGACCTTATTTGCCATTAATTTTGTATTTTTATATTTAAATTATTTTTAGAACTTGTTACTCGGATTTTTTATATTTTGGGTGCAGGGCATTCGTGCCTCCTGATTGGACCGCTTTCCGGCTTCAGTGGATCTCCCTTAGTTTTATTATTTTAAAATATGTTGTAAGGGCATAAGCCCGTTTTTCTATTTAATTTTCTGTGACCCTGTACTGTGTAGCTTAGTTTATTGTTTTGCTTGGATTTCATAGTCGTAGTTAGTTTCGTTATATACGTAAAATGAACATTAGTTTAAATAAAAATTAAAAGAGTTTTCTCACATTAATTAAAAGGTAAAAAATTATAAGTTATTAATTAAACAAAATTCATGTTTTATAATTTAAAAGAAAAGCGTAGTTTTATATATATTACAAATATTATAAAGTTTTAGTAAATAAACTCTTTTTTTTCCAATAAATAGTAAATTGACTCTAGTTCCACAAATGGACAAATGAACCCTTCACGACGTTAGATTGATTGTTCGTTAGTTTAACTTAATTTAACTTATAAAACTGACTAGGACTTTATTTTCTAGAAATTGCGACTATGCACCTAGAAATGGCTACATTTTAGATCTAAGTCAGTTTATGTCAACCATGTAGGATTCAGAACTTACGTCAGACCCGTGATTGTACTTCCGTCTACGTCATCCGGAGAACCAAGGCAAGTTTTATATCTATTCCATGTCTATGTTTTTACTTTAATAATTAAATGTATGCATCAGTTGATTTCATATAGTATAGTGACACTGATTCACCGTGGATCCCTCTCGGACTCGATATCGATTGACGGATTGCTAGATTGTTATATTGACTTATTGACTCATTGACTCATTGACTCGGGGATTGTTTGGGGGAGTAGTATAACGCTTGTGACCAAAGCCAAAATTCTCGCTTGTCTCTCTCGCGCTAACCTCTACTACACATGGGGTTGAGCCGTACCGTATGCTATTCGTTTTGGTCGAAACATTAGTATACATATTGTCTCTATCCCAGCCGGTCATAGGCCCTGTTATATACTCAAAACACTAGCATAGCACTGCATTATATTTGACATTGAGACCATATTGCTTGTTGTCTTTTACTATTATTTACAAAAACATAAAAAGTTTCTTAAACTGTCTCGTATTTTCATTTATTGTTAATTTAGAAATGCTAGATGTGGAAGAAATATGTTCCTTGTTCACTCCTGACTGGAGACCCAACATTTTTAGGTGATTGCGATAAGGAGGAGCTAGCTTACTGTTCTTTCTACGGGCCTGACTTTGGTCTCGCAGATTTGGCTGAACCAGAACCAGGAACCCCAGAACCATAGATGTTGGCATAGTTTTTTTTCCTTTCTTTGTTTTTGAACAATTGTAATAAATGAATTGTGTTGTTGTCTTATTTCTATTTCAGACCAGTTTCAGTTTAAATAAAAAAGTTTTATTTTCTTTAGATATTTTGCCTGTTGTGTTACACTGCTTGATATAGCTTACTGCCGCCGTCTCACAACGGTGCAGGCTGGAAATGATCCGACTAGACCCATTATATTGGGATCGGGTCATGACATATTTTTAGTGCTGGCCCATGCATGTCAGTTCAGTAAATTGTTCTAGTCAACTTAGTCTAGACCAGCATGCAGTCCTGTAAGTCGACCTAGGTCTAGATGAGACTTCAGAAAAATAGACTCTAGAAACAACTAGAATACCTAGATTATATTCACTCTGTTACAACATAGGGCCGAAATTATGTATTTAAATATCTATTTTTGCTTGTTTATAGTCCTACAGGCTACCTTGCTTATGTTTGTACCTAAACCTTACCCAGATTAAGCCAATTGTATGATGGTATATTTCACTGCCTATATTATTTTCTAGATTTTATGTATCTTTTAGTGTCCTATGGCTTTCGAGAGTTATTTTACTCCATATCTTTATCAGACTCTAGCATCCCTTAGGACCTGTACTCTTTCGCTATTTAGCAAACATATTTCCAATTTTTTCTATTAGTTTGATCAAATCTTACTTCTCTATCTTTACTTAGAATCTAGATTCATTCACTATTTAGAGTTTCAAATTCTCCTTTTACAAACCTAATAATCTCTTATCTACCAAAAGTATTTCTACGACTAGTGTATTAAACCATTCGTCTTAACCTTATTTTTAATTGATTTTCTCGGGACCAATCCTGAACTGAATTCTTCTGGAATCATAAAGTCCCAAGGTTAATTATTACCAAATAAATTGGTTCAGCTTAGCTAGTTCACGAATCTTCCAAAGGAATTATTTTTCAAAAACAATTCCAGTATTGATTGATATTTCCTAAGTTATTCCAAGGATCGAGAATATTTTCATTTGTTGACTTCGTCCACTCAACTTGAAACCTTACTCTCTAGGCAACTTCTCGATCAATTCAAGGCCTAGAAAGCTTCTAAACTCAATCCTTCAGTATCATGAAGCAAGAACGGTCAGAGAGTTGATTTCATTCTATTATTGAATTTACTTTAGTCATTGAAATTTTTTTGAATTGTTGAGCTATCCCTTTGAAATTCTCATGGACAAAGTTGAAAAAATATTCAGTGACCTAATATGGCTTCGCACATATGTATTGCAGCCATTTATCTGAATTATGGAAACTGCGAATTTACTGCAGCCAGATGCGCACTGGCGAGGCATAGACTCTAAATTGAAGTAATTTCAGGTGTTCATAGGTTTTCGAATATTATTGAGACTATGTCCTAAATGCATCATGTTTGTCTCCTATGTTGTTCAGCCAGAAAAAGGATAAAGTTGAAAGAAGATTCAATGATCTATCATTATTTGAGTTATGGAACCAATGGTTCACTGCAGCCAGATGTACAATGACGGGGCATAAACTTTTTGCAAAGTGACTTCAAGTATGTATGGTTTTCAGATACTATCGAGACTATATCCCTGTTATAAATATATCATGTTTGGCCTCTTATTATCATTGATAACTTTACCAGAGTTGTCTTGATTCATTTAGAATTTGGATTATTTGGAATCTTAGCGACTAGTTTAAATTTTCAGAAATAATTTCTATAGGATTTATATAGGAATTCCACTTGATTTTCTAGGACTGTTTTCCAACACCTATTGGCCTAATCTCTTTCCTAGTTCAACTTTAATACGTTGCATATATTTTATTATATATTTTGGAAGCTATAGATAGTTGTGGATAGTTTTATATATTAAATGGTTGATATACATCTTGTGGATGACTATATGTATATAGTTGATAGCTATATACAGGAGAAACATAGATTGCTACCTATCCCATTTCTAGTATGGGCATCTTTGGGATCAATATTACTTAGCTAAAGGGGTAGAAAATGTAGAAGAATACCTTGAGTAAGCTAGTATTGAGAGAATGGTATATCTTAGCTTGTGACCTATTTGGGTTAGAATCGTTAGTAGTGCTCGCTAGTGCCTAAACCCCATTCAAACAAATGAAAGTATTTGACGATTTTGAATTTTATGATTAAAGGAAGAGTTAGCGAGAAAAGTCTAGGATTTGGTAATGTTCTCCCATAGAGGAAGTGAATTTGGATAATGTATATATACATGAGAATATGATGATCAAGTAAAGGAACACTTGACGAGGATCAACTTTTATGATCGGATGACTACTGTACCCAGAAGGGACGAAAATAACCATGGAAGGAATATCATAAGCAATGGAATGATTGGTTCTAGAGAAGGAATAAGCAGTGAGGAATTGAGATAAGATCATTGTCATGCAACTTTGGAAAGGAGCAATTGGGTTTGCAATTTCTACCAAACATTGGAGACTCATATTAGTTATGGTAAGAATGATTGAGATTTTATGATATTTTGCTAATGTGTTTAGATGAGAACGATTGTTAGGTGTATGGTTAAGATAAAAATTTGATTAGTGATTATAATTTGGTCAATTGATTTCAAGAATTGAAAATTCTCGAATATAGATCATGGATCAACTTTCTAAGGATTTACTATGACAAATGAAGATTGTGACTTTGATGTAGTCAATTTTGGAAGAATGGCTGACAATTGGAAAATGATGTCTGTAAAATGATTTGATCGAGAGAAATACTTAAAATTTGAAATACATTTGTCATATGAGTTACATACAACGATGGATGAAAGTTTGATTTAGATGTTTTATGATTCTAAATAGATTTAGTTTTAATACCTTGGCAGCTGCCTTAGTTTTCTGTAGATCCTGAGAGTTCAGCTAGTTTAGCGAGTTAGAGATTTGTTTTTGCATGGGTATTAATAAGATGGTTATCTTGTAAGTCATTGTTCCTGCATATCCTATCTTCTGACCGTTGAAATAATGATACGATATTCTTTCTATCCCCTTTGATCATCACTCAATCATCAATGGAAGTATCTTACTCGATTACATTACTATCATAGTTATATTATTCTAATCACCCTTGCCATCATTCTATCATACAACTTGTTGATTTTTCCTGAGTCACAAACCCTTATACCTTTTCCAGTTTGATTTGGAATTTTAGTCCCTTATCTAGAAGATTTCATTATATTATGCATCCTCAATAAACTGTTGGTGTTCATTTCTTTCTTGTATTTTCTGTTTCACGAGACCTCATTTGATTTTTTTCCTATTTTATGATCATATTTTAATCGTACCTAGATTTTACTCGTGCCTAAAAATAATTTTTGATCATAATAATATTTTAACTCTATCTCAGACCATATCTAGATAATTCTGATTGTGCCTATGTTTTACCATTGTACCTAGTGATCATGCCTAGAATCTGATCGTGCCAGATGATTTAAAATTCAATTTTTGATCAAGGCTAAGTGATTTTGATTGTACCCCGGCCCTTATTTTTAAAATTTCGAGGACGAAATTTTCTAAGGAGGGAAGTTTGTAAAACTCATTCCTAATAATAAAAAATAATAATAATAATTTCCCTTATTCCCTCTCAGCCACACGCTTTCCCCATCTCTCCACCCTCTCCACGATTTCACCTCTCCCATAAATTCCTCACCACCACTACCAGTTTCCATCCTTCCCAAACATTCACTCTCCCACAAGTTCACCCTTCCCTCACTTTTTTCCCCTCATTTCACTCACCACCAACAACACTCTCACCATTTTCCTAATATTTTCCTCTCCAAAAACTACCACCAGCACCATCTTTCTCTTCACAGAGAAGGAACCCCCGCTAACTCCAACAATCACATCACATCCTCCTTCCCTTCCTTTCCAAAGCCCATACCCAACACCATCACGACCCCGATTTTCGATCGACCACCCCATGGCCGCCAGCAATCCGGTGCCCTAGCTGATCCTCGGCCGACCTCCTGTCCCGTCCCCTTCGACGGCGCCCGATCTGCGGCCAGTTTTGTGCCGGAGCCCCTCTGCGACCGTATTCGACCGCCTCCGTCCGCAGCCCGTGTGTGCTCGATCCGTGACCAGCCTTCGCCGAACCCCCTGTTCGTCGATCAGCGTGTCCGCGGCTCACGTTTCCGTCGTTTCGAACTCCGGAATATGCTGTCGTGTTCATCCAGACGTGTTCCCGTGGCTTTGAGCCGGTGGTGACGCATCGATCCGAGTCCGAGGCCACCATTCGGATTCCGTCATCGAGCCCTTCGGTAAATTTTTGGTTAATCAGAGTAGTTCGTCCCTCCCCATCGTAGTCAATGATGACGCGGTCCCGATCCCTCTATAGGAATCAGCTTCATTTAGTTGCGTAGTGGGTACGCGGATGATTCCGAGTTTGGCTCGAAATTTACGTTCTGTAGATTTTGGTTCTGTGGTATTTCTTAGTTCATGATTTTAGGTTTTGTGGCTCTTAGTTTTATACATATGTTAATCTTGAGTTTGATAGTTGGTTCTGTGGATTGTTTTTTTTATCATATCGGGTAGGAATTTATATATGTGTTTATGTGGTTGTTATTCTGGTTTTCGGTATCGCCGGGTTTGGCTAGATTGTTCTAGTTACAAAGGAGGTGCTGTCCAAATTTTCTAAAAATTCTAATATTAAATCTTTATTCTTTTTCTTTTTGTATGGTTTTGTTAACTTAGTATTACCATTTTCAAAATGATTCGTCCTTACAAATGTATCTATATATATCTATTTTTCTATCCATTTATTCTGATTTGTTGTCTTTAATTATTTTGTTGGCTTTGGGTTTTGAGTACCCACTTTTGGGCGACGATCGAGTCTGTCGAATAAGCCTTAGCGAAACACAAACGGTACGGGGCATCCCTGTACGTTGAGGCGTAAGCTACCGCAACATGAGATTGCATGACCAAGTCTGAGACCTTATTTGCCATTATTTTTGTATTTTTATATTTAAATTATTTTTAGAACTTGTTGCTCGGATTTTTCATATTTTGGGTGTAGGGCATTCATGCCTCCTGATTGGACCGCTTCCCGGCTTCAGTGGATCTCCCATAGTTTTATTATTTTAAAATATGTTGTAAGGGCATAAGCCCGTTTTTCTATTTTATTTTCTGTGACCCTGTATTGTGTAGCTTAGTTTATTGTTTTGCTTGGATTTCGTAGTCGTAGTTAGTTTCGTTATATACGTAAAAATGAACTTTAGTTTAAATAAAAATTAAAAGAATTTTCTCACATCAATTAAAAGGTAAAAAATTGTTAGTTATTAATTAAACAAAATTCATGTTTTATCATTTAAAAGAAAAGCGTAGTTTTATATATATTACAAATATTACAAAGTTTTAGTAAATAAACTCTATTTTTCCAATAAATAGTATATTGACTCTAGTTCCACAAATGGACAAATGAACCCTTCGCGACGTTAGATTGATTGTTCGTTAGTTTAACTTATAAAACTGAATAGGACTTTATTTTCTAGAAATTGCGACTAGGCACCTAGAAATGGCTACATTTTAGATCTAAGTCAGTTTATGTCAACCATGTAGGATTCAGAACTTACGTCAGACCCGTGATTGTACTCCCGTCTACATCATCCGGAGAACCAAGGCAAGTTCCATATCTATTCTATATCTGTGTTTTTACTTAAATAATTAAATGTATGCATCAGTTGATTTCATATAGTATAGTGTCACTGATTCACCGTGAATCCCTCTCGGACTCCACATCGATTGACGGATTACTGGATTGCTATATTGACTTATTGACTCATTGACTCGAGGATTGCTTGGGGGAGTAGTATAACGCCTGTGACCAAAGCCAAAATTCTCGCTTGTCTCTCTCGCGCTAACCTCTACTACACAGGGGGTTGAGCCGTACCGTATGCGATTCGTTTCGCCCGAAACGTTAGTATACTTATTGTCTCTATCCCAGTCGGTCACAGGCCCTGTTATATACTCAAAACACTAGCATAGAATTGTATCATATTTGACATTGACACCATATTGCTTGTTGTCTTTTACTATTATTTACAAAAACATATAAAGTTTTTTAAACTGTCTCGCATTTTTATTTATTGTTAATTTAAAAATGCTAGATGTGGAAGAAATATGTTTCTTGTTCACTCCTGACTGGAGACCCAACATTTTTAGGTTATTACGATGAGGAGGAGCTAGCTTACTGTTCTTTCTACGGGCCTGACTTGGGTCCCGCAGATTTGGCTGAACCATAACCAGGAACCCAAGAACGATAAATGTTGGCATAGTTTTTTTTTCCTTTCTTTGTTTTTGAACAATTGTAATAAATAAATTGTGTTGTTGTCTAATTTCCATTTCAGACCAGTTTCAGTTTAAATAAAAAAAGTTTTATTTTCGTTAGATATTTTGCCTGTTGTGTTATACTGCTTGATACAGCTTACTGCCGCCGTCTCACAACGGTGCAGGCTGGACATGATCCGACTAGACCCATTATATTGGGATCGGCTCGTGACATGCATTCTTCGACTTAATGGAGCATTTGCCGATTTATGTTGCCTATGAGGCTCGTGTTGCTGAACCTGTCGGTTATCGTTGGATGTACCCGTTCGAGCGACAGATGAACCATCTCAAGAGGAAGGTAAAAAATAAGGCACGGGTGGAGGGTTCTATTTGTGTAGCATATTTGCTCGAGGAGATTTCAAACTTTTGTTCCATGTATTTCCATCCTTATATTGCTACCAATAGAACAAGAGCTCCCAAAAATAATGACGGCTATGGAGATGCTAATGAGGCAAAGCTGAAAGTATTTACTACTTACGAAAAACCATCTAGTAAAATGAAGAAGATATATCTGAATGACGAGGAGGTTAGGGCTGCAATGTTGTATGTATCCCTTCGATGTCGACGAAATAGCTTATCAGGAAGAAGAACTACCTCTTATTACAAATATTGTTGATGTGGACTCAACGGAAGTTCCTCATGACATGTTTCATCAAGTAAAAGAGGTAGAAGTATCAGAAGACAACGACGAAGTAGATAGAAGTAAAGAGGAAGAGAAAGAGGAACAAGATGAATTTTTAGAAGAGGATTGAAATTGGTAATACTTTTGTGGCCTAGTAATCTGGTTTGGTAATTATGACACTTAGTTTTTATATATACTTTGGTGGCCTATTAGTTTGGTTTGGTGGTTATGACACTTAGATTTCATATATTCTCTCTAAGTATATTTCATATATGTCATATACTTATCACATCTCATCATATTTGTATTTGTTTTTCTCTGATATGGCAGGACGACGTGGATCACTTAGTTTCTACGATTCTGGTTTAGGGAGACGAGGAAGACGGCGTCCTGATCAGACTACATCTACTCCTACCGGATCCTCCCTCGAGACTCCATTGTACACTGCCGGTCTCGTCGACTGTTCCTGAGGTCGACACTATTAGTGAGGAGAAGGAGGAGGCCGGGGGGTTGGCCGGAGCCGCGATACAGCTCCCATATATGATCGATCCTCCGTACCCGGAGGGGGACTTGAGGACGAAGATTTGGACAGTTGAAAAGCGGTAAGTAAAATGGTAATTTAATTTGTTTAATTTCTTATAAGTATACATCTACTTTTTTAATGACTTCAATTTCCAATTTACAGGTTTTATCCCTCATCCGTACATTGGCAGCTGGGCACATTTTTGAGGTAGAACTATGGGGGCCCCTGGATAAACTGGAGGGATGTCCCGGCTGAGAGGAAAGTCTTATGGTTTGAGCACTTCTCGGTAAAAGTTTATTCAATTTTAATATTTAATAGGTTGTGTTATTATCGTATAACTTACGTACCCAAATTTTTTAAGAGGACATACTTCTTCCCGGCCCACCGCGCCGCAGCTATCCAGGTCGCCTTTTCCTCCGTCGCCAAGAAGTTGATCCGGGATGCGTTCGACGACCAAAAGGGTCACGAGCAACGGGGGGAGCCTATTCAGGGTTGGATCTCTGCCGCTGATTGGGTTGCAATGAAGGTGAGATTCGAGGAAGAAAAGTATGAGGAGCAGTCGGCGAAGGCAAAACGATCCCGAAAGGCAGGGTCATTGTGGTGTGGTGGGTCACGTTCTATTATGGAGTCCTTGACTCACTTGGTACGTATTTCGCTGTATACATATAATTTTTTATTATAGTAATATATTTCTTTCAGCTTAAATAACAAATCATATATTAATTTTGTAACAGGTTCAGTCTGGCGTGGACGCGAATATGGTCACCGGATTCCTCGCCACGCATGTAGAAGTATGGAATTTCAGGGCACATTTATGTGCCAGAATTCCTATGCGCTCAAATACTACTCAGAACATGCGCCAGGGAACTCAAACGAAGTACTTGGCACAGAAAGATAGCAAAAGTATAGACAACAAAAGAAGATTTTTATTTTCATATAAAAGTCTATTACATGTCTAAAGAAAGGCTTTACAAAGGAGAACTTCTACAAAAAGAAAGATCCTAAGACTACAGCCAGGCGCAGCAAACTGGCATGCACCTCCCACCAGGCGCATCATCAGTCAGGCACATCACTTCAGCGTCTCAGTCAGGTGTATCTCTTCAGCGTCTCAGTCAGGCGCAGCCTTCAGCGTTTCAGTCAGGCGTATCTCTTCAGCGTCTCAGTTATGCTCATCATAAAGTCTCAGCATATGCGCCTTACTTCGACCCGATCAAATACTTCGACTAATGAAGCATTTATTGAGCAGAACAGGAGTGGGCAATCAACCCCACCCTAGCTGGAGGAAGAGCTCTCCAAAGCCCAAGGAAGAGGAGAGTACCGCAATTCTGAGGCTAAAGGAGCAGCTTTCAACACAACCAGAATGGGCAACACCCCACTCTTGCAGGAGGAAGAGCTCTCCAAAGCCCAAGGAAGATAGGAGCACCACAATTTCGATCTAAGGCTCTTCCAGCATAACAGAGACATGGCTCGAACATCCCGATCTTTGGATGCAACAGGCATCTTCCGTCTGCCTCAGAAGCCCTCGACTCCGACTTTTGGATGTAACAGTCACCTTCACGAGCATGAACGAAGACAAGTCATCGCATCTTCACCCTCAGAAGAATCTTGTCAACAGAATATGCTCGAGCAAATAAGTTCATTCGGGAAGACGTGAGAAAACAAGAAACAAACTCTCTCTTTGCCACTATTTATAGGCCGGGCAAATCAAATCCATACGCCAAGTGGCGGGCTCTCTGAATTTCGTACAATGAATTTACATTTATGGTGATGAACCTGACGCTTCAAATTCGACCAAGTCAAAACGGTTATTTAAAGCACTTAAAGAACACAAAAGTCGGACCAATAAAGGCACGTCATACAAAAGGATGCGCCGGTCAGACACCACGCATCGTACAGACTCGTCCGCCAGTTCCAAAGCCCCCCGTATGGATGCGCCCAACAAAGCACAGATCCATGCGTTCTAATCAATATGGACCCATGCGCCCATTTTGGCTCATCACTCATCAAGCAATTATGTCACGACCCGCACCCTAGAGTAAGGGCACGAGAAGTGGGTACGTCCAGCCTACGCAGCAGTGTCGGCGGTAGAACGCTGTCCTAGGTTACTATCTAATCAACAACTGATGCAATTATATAATATACTTGTCAAATCTCAACTCCGAACGGAGGACAAGTATAGATATAATAAAATCTCAATCACAGTCTAAGCACGATAAGATAACACAGAAGTTTATAACTAAAGACTAATGACAACATTTATAAACTACTAAATAATAATATCTCAAACAAACTCAAATACAAACTCGTATCTCAAGTTATTACAATTCAAGTTCTAAAACATGAAAACTAAACCAAGTCTACTAGCTAGTCTCCCGATCACTCCTGAGTGTCGGGGCCAACGGTAGCTAAGCCATCTCCTGCTCCAAGGCAAGTAGGGCAAATGTCCTCAGGGCAGTCATCTGTAATATTTTCAAAAGGTCCAGTCAGGACAGGAACGAGTACAAATTATCAAGAAATTCCAAGTAAATGACAGAGGACTATAAAGCAGTTATAGACAGTTTTATTGATGAATATGGTAGTTTGTATACAGGTGATGGTATAGAGAAACAGTTAAGATATAAGGGAAGTAAGGTAAGTAAAACAAGAGAAGAATCATAGCAATAAAGACTGTAAATAGAAACTAGCTGAACTAGAGCAACATGATATAAGCCCAGAATGTAAATATAACAAGTGCAAAACCCAAGTAAATCCAGACAACATAAATCTGATACCAGGTGATTCCAGTACAAGATGAGTCCGGTATGAGGTGAGTCCAGTCGGTGATCAAAGGTTCCAGGGTGATTCCAGCCGATACTCTAACAGTGTGTTTTAAAATACCGAGATCGACATGTAAACGACTGTAGGTAATACGGCACACCGCACACTTGGCCAAGTGTGGGATGGCTATCGTTCCAGAATAATTCCAAGGGAGTGGTTCCAGTATTTGGGAATGTTCACATGTCTACTCCAATATTTCCCCGCCCAGAAGTACAAGTGAATCCAGAAAACGACACGAGAAATCAAGATGAGTCCAGCCAAACATAATGATACCAGCAAAAGATTCCAGAGTGATTCCAGTAGGTGGTTCTAGTAGTGATTCCAGAAGGTGATGCCAGTGGTGGTTCCAGAAGGTGATGCCAGTAGTGATTCCAGAAATAGAGACCAGACAGATGGTATGTGTGTCGCATACATGAATCCAAAAATATTCATACGTGTTGTAAGAATCACATAAAACTAACTAGAACTAAAGTACAGTAATTGACAAGTAAATGAAAGAACTATCAGATAATGTACTCGCCTGTTACTCTGAAAAGAGTAATGAAATATCAGATGTCTGCACCGGAGTCACAATGTCCTAAATAGAGCAGTATGGGTTATGACATGTTTAAAATAAGATAAATAAAATCTACGATGCAATCTACATGATTTCTGGGTCAATCTAGGTAAAAGTCAAACTCTAGTCAACTCTGGGTCAAACTGGTCAACTGTCTAGGTCAAACTAGGTCCAAAACAAACTCAGTCAACTCTGGGTCAACTACACTAGTCAATTAGGTCGATCCTAGTCCAGTCAAGACTTACTAGGCCTAACCAAGCCTAGGCTAGCATACTAACACAATCACAAGGCAATGTGAACAACAACAATGCATAATAACTTAGATATTATATAATACATACCCTTCCTCCATACAATGCATACATACATGTATAACATTATATAATATATAGTATATAGAGAGAGTGGGGGAAAAAGGGAGTGTATGTGTCAAGTGTGGCAATATACAGGATGTGTGTGTGGGTATAGGTTAATGGTGACTATGGCATGCATTCATCTCATTACCCACATTACCTGACATATTTACATATATACACATGCTTAGATGAAATCCCCATTCAAGACTACATACATGCCTACACTATACATTGCATAGATAACTTAAAGGTTACATGTCTAGCATACTTGCATCACTACAACAACCTATATCAAACCCTTCACATATATAAATTGATGCATACTCATACATCCATTACTTACATGCACTTATACACATATAGATACATACATAGGCTATTATTCATTTATTCATCCAAGTCATTCATTCTTGTTCATTTGCATTTAACATCATTTACTTATATACCTACTTTACATCATGCTTGCATTAAATTTGGCCTACCCACATTACCTTTCATTACACAACCTACATGCTTGCATTCATCCATTTCTTCTTGCATTGCATATGCATACATTTATTCCTATACATAACATACATGCTTTTAAATGTGAATAGGAGAAAACTGAAATGGAAAAAAAGGGAAGGGGATTCTCAGGTTTCACATGAGGTAATGAACCTCAGTTCAGTTTTAAAACAATATTTCATTTTACATGTGAATCCTTCTAAATCTCAGGATTATTTCCTATACATTCTCAGATTACTCGTTTACTGTTATCTCAGGAATATACATATATACCTATGTTCAGTTAGAAACTAAACTCAATTTTAGTTTTCTATATTAATCAAACTCAGGTTATCAAATGTTAAAAACCCAACGTCTCAGGAATTCCAGAGAACAAATGACAGTTAACACCCAAATCCAATTCGAAACCATATCAAAACCCTTTAACACAATTTCAACTAATACTTGAAACAACTAACAACATATATAGGAATAAAACATGGAAATTTAGAATCAATTCAGTTTTGTGTCTCAGGTTTACCCACATATTCTCAGGTTCATCCCCCATTCAGTTTTTAGAAAAAAAACGTAACTGTTACATAAACAGTGATCATCATGAGCAGGGGTTAGCAGTGTATGGTGTGCCTGTGTGTGGATATCAGTGTTTACCAATCCCAGATTTCAAATTAACATAATCATAGATACATACCTTTGCATTCATTCAATAAAAAAGGGAAGAAACTGAGAACTGTGACTATCTAACCCATGTAACCATACATCTCAACCAAATTCGGATTTCACCAAACCAAATTAAAATCAAAATCAAAATCAACACCCTGTATGAAATACATTTGAACCCAGAAAAGGAAACTGAAACCCAAAATTTGAAATATCAAGTTTCAGTGAACCGTATCCGAACACCCCAATTCGAACTTGGAACCCAACCAAAAGCCAAATTCAGTATACGCAGAGTGTGTGCCACTATGCATACGTGTCAAGGGAGTCTTTCGTGTCCAGAAAACTGGACACGAAGTGTCTCAGGTAGCTAAAACCTGGAACAGTGCACACTGTGCAACCCAAGCCTCGTGTTGAAGTGTCGACTAGTCTAGGACACGACACAGTGAATCATGGGTCACGTGCACGTGTCAGAGGGTAGAGGGGGTCTAGGTCTAGGGGTGTATAACCCTGATACATTATCTCGTGTCCACGTGTCAAGAAAATTCGCGCATATCAGTGAGCTTTTACGCGCGCGTGTGTGTGTGTGCACGACCCGTGCCGATTGAATATCTCTCAAAATACTCGATCAAATTACCTGAAATTTCGTGTGCACAGTGTCAGTCATTGCCAGCACCCACACGCAAAATTTCATGTGTCGGGGTACGGTGTTGTGTCCGCTAGGACGCCCGAGCCGCAGGACACTGTACGACAGTATCGTACAGCGTGTTCGTGTCCAATTTGGACACGGACACGAGCCTAAATCGTGCTCAGTCCTAGGGTTTTGTGTCCTAAATGTCTAGGGCTACCCAAAACTATAATTTGTTTTGCAAAATACAAAAATCTATTTCTATGTGGCATTTAATCGAACACGTATTTAAATAAACCGATATGTGTCCGATACGGACACGAAATGGACACGAATTTCTACCAAACTTGGGCTACACCTAGGGGAACCCTAAATGAATGCATCTATGAAGAAAAATCATGATTTTAATGGGTGTAGATAGGTTTACCTATTGAGAGCTAGAATCTCAATGTAAAGAGCCTCGATTTGATGTCTTCTTCGATTTTTTCCGGTTCAACCGTCCTCGAACCTTGCTAGCAAGCACCCACAAGTATCCTCTACTGTTGGGGATGATGATGCAATTGATTTGACTCAATTTGGGCTCAATTTGGATTAATGGGGAGAGTTTTAGGAAGAACAAGTAGGGCTTCTTCTAGGTTTTCTAAAGGAGGCAATTATTTCTTAAGTGGGATACTTATAGGAGGGAGGGGGCTTGTATGGCTGTTGAAAACATTAAGGTTAGGATTTTAGATGAGTGGTTGAGGTTGCTCCAACAATTTCCAAGGCTTCCTATTGGTTAAGGCTTCTTTTCACAAATATCTCAAAAGGAAATATCTTCCCTAATAATATCTAGATATTACTAACCTTGGCACTTAGTAGGAATGTTCTAACCCTAATTTTAACCTCATGACTAATCTAGGTTAGGTTAACTTCTAGGTTAAGGCTTCACAAAAAGGCTAGCAAAATATTTAATTAATATAAATTACAAATTCACAAAATTGTCAAAATGACCAAAATACTCCTAGTCTAAAAATTGGTAATATGAAATTCTAATCACGTGGCTAGGTCTCTACGATCATGATTAGTCTTCTAGGTCATGCATGACTAAGGTTACACTATCAAAACACCAATTTCACATATCACCATTTTAAATAGTTTTAAAATAACTAAAAATCACCAAAAATCATATCATGACTAAAATAATCATTATTAAATGATTTAAAATACAAAAGTTCAAAATTATCCTCATTTGGAAAACTGGGTGTTACAAATTAATGCTCAAGTGACAGAGTTGGCAGCGCGTCCCCCGATGACTGGACAGTTAGCAGCTTTTTTAGAAGACGGAGCGTCGCTGACATCAGCATCATCATTACTTTCCTCCGATGGTTACGACCCACATGGCCGACCAACCACTCGCATGAGCCTCAGAGGCAATGCGCATGAAGACTCGCATGCGCCTCAAAAGCCGTACGCCCAGACTGGTTCGTGACTCCTGAGGGTTGTGAGCCAAAGTCTTCTCATGCGCCCAATCCCAGGCGTATCCTATTAGATCACTCTCCACCTAATTTGAGATCTTTAAGCAACGGGCATGCGCCACATGTCTTTTGACTCAATTCAGCCTATGAAGGGGTACTAATCACCCAAGATCTCAGCAACAGAAAGATCCTCTCCCCTGCTACGTGCCAGCCCACAAAAGCAACATGAAGGATTCAACCCACAAATGATGGTGCATCATCCATGCGCCTTCCGTAGTTCCAACCACGTGGCGTCCCCACGTATAGGCGCATATTTCATATGTGTGCATGAGCATCTAGCCTGCAAACTATAAATAGAGGGATCATTTCCTTCTTACCGACAACGTAATATACATACGTACACAGACAAAAAAAGGCATCAGAGTTATCATCCACCAAGATCGAAAGAGACACTCAACGTCTTCTTCCCATCTGCAAACTCCAGCACCCAGAGCAACTCAGACCTTCAGAGAACCGAGAACCGTCGTCAGATCGTCAACGGAGTCAACGCATTACCACTCGCTCCATCGACACAGGGACCTAGATAAACAAAAGTGTTCTCCTAGGACTACATCTAAGTCCTACATTGTAACACTGTTCTGTTTGTAATAGAAATTACAATAAAAAGATTTTAATGGCAAACAAGCTGGCGACTCAGCTGGGGACCTCTTTCTCCTCCACCGAGAAAGCTGTGTCGCAATCCGACGACGTGAAGGTGGGCTCCTCCCACAAGACGTTGGTCATACGCCTCAATCAACAGGCGTATGAGGAGTTCATCTCTGAAGGCAGCACAAGTCCTTTGAAGCGGCTGCCAAAGCCGAAGAAGACTTGCCAAGTTTGGGTACGCAAGGTCGAGGCGCCTGGCACAACCACTGAAGGGGATGCGCCGATGCAGTCCACCCTTCTCGCTGACGTCCTCAGCAGCTAGAATGTGCCAACCGGTGCAGTGGATCTCTCAGAAAAGCGTGGTGCTGACCATATTCCCCAGCCATCTCCTTCTTAGACAAGGAAGATGCGCCGACGGAGCAGGGGCGCATCTAACGCCCTCTATAGTAACTCTGATACGCCATAGAAGGCTTCTGTCTTTGACAGACTCACTCGCTGTCGTGGCGAGAAGAATTTGAACTCTAATTACTATGCACCCCAACGGGCTGGTACGAAGAAGTCCAAGGCAGTACGGGCCATGTGCCTCAAACATTTTATGCCAGCGGCAAACCAAAGCATGCACTCACAATCAGGCACGCTGCTGATGGTAAGCTGTATAAGGTCGACTCGGGTGCTTCTGCGCCAGAAATGAGCCGACCTTCAAAGTCCTTGCCTCACTTGGGCGCATCTGTTACGTTTGCAACTAAGTCGAGCAAGACAAACTCTTTGGTCTCGAACCCCAGCGCCTACATAGGATGTGCGTTTGTGGCTGGTTCAAGTCACTATAAATGTTGTACCCCTACTACTGATCTGAGCGCATCTTCTGTGTTGGTTCAGGGGACGCAACATTCACCTGACCACCCCGGCGCTTGGCCTTGCCATGCGCCTGATGGGGGTATGATGGTGGCACTCTCACTTGACCACCCCGGCGCTTGGCCTTGCCATGCGCCTGATGGGGGTACGAAGGTGGCACTCTCCTCCAATGATTTGCATAATATGATCAGTCACAAGCGCCGATCAGGAGAGTCGACTGACAAGCACAATGCGCCCCTCACAGGGCACACCTGTGATTTAGTCACCATCAACTGTTATTATAAAACAGCAGTCCCACCACCAAGGTAGTCGATGTTCCAGCGGCTGCAATCATCAACACCCCTCCAACGTCGTCTCGGGAAGAAGGTGTTAATTGAAGAGGAGCCAGAACTAAAGGTGGCTTCTTTCAACGTAATCTCTAACTCCTCGTCAATCCGAAAGGCGACAGACAATTCCTCGACCTTGTCCTCATCCAAAAGCCAGTCGAGGAAGACCAAGACGAAGCTGGGGGTAGTGAAGCCCTCGGGGGAGAAAGAAGAGCTCGGAGGAAGCTGGGGGTAGTGAAGCCCTTGTTGATCATCCTCCTGAAAATGAAGACATCCTCCAAAGCACAGCTGGGGGTAGCCAAGTCCTTGTCGATCTTCATCCCGAAGATAAAGATATTCCCCCGAACATAGCTAGGGGTAGTCAAGATGAAGCTCCATGAGAAGCGACTCCTCTACAAGGGAGCGAGGCTAAAAGCGAGGCTTCAACCGATCCATCCACTTCTAGCTATGTCATGACAGTATACATGACTGGGGGTGATACAGAGTCAGATGCGCCGCCAGCAGACCTCGTCCAGCGCATGGATACTTTGGAAGGGGGACTCAAAACCCTCTCTGCCTCCATGCAAACACTGACTCAAACAGTGTTTGAGATACGGTCAGCTTTGGCCAGGGCACCTTCTACCGGTCCGGACCCAAGGGCCAATGGAGAATCAAGTGTACCCGTTCAACGGGTATCCTTGGATACAGATCGCCGCGAAGCACCACGGACGTCGGAGCCATCAAATGCTCAACTCCAGGCTGTACCACCTTCCCCGACTCCCAGCTCCACGGAAGACGTGGTTGAGATGATCAGGGACTTGCGCGAGCGCTTTGAGTCCAAGAACAGACAGGAGAAGCGCCAGAAGATGGGGATCCCACAACCATATCCCCTCGAATGGAATAAAGTGGTTTATCCTCCTAAGTATAAACCATAAACATTGACGCCATACGACGGAAAGGACTCTCCACACCGCTATCTAACGTACTTCCAGTCTCAAACAGGACATCTTCCGAAGGAAGACGCGCTACTCACTAGCATATTTGTCGGGGCGTTGAAAGGAGTGGCTTACGACTGGTACTGCAGTCTCTCCAACAACTCCATATCTTCCTTCGACGACTTGACACGTCTCTTTCTCGATCGTTTCTACGATGGAGGGAAGGACATGACAATGGCATCCCTCATAGAGATACGTCAGAAGGAGAAGGAAACAGTTCGAGCATTCATCGAACGGTTTCGACAAGCCTGCTTCAGACTGCCCCCGGACATGCCAGAACATGCACTCCTCTCTTCCTGCAGCATGAACATGTTGCCTGCGATCAAACACTGGCTCAAATCTACTCCTCCTTCCGACTGGAGTTCATAGATCATCGAGGCCGAAGCAGCAGAAAAGAAGGCGTCCAATGCTCATCTTCTGGGAGTCAGTTTCCCTGTCTTTGAGGACAAGGGAAAACGGCCTGCAGCCAACAACCCTGAACGAGAGACGATGGGGAAGCAGGCGTTGACTGTCAATGCCTCTAAAGGTGCATCAGCATCTACTCAGAAGCCTCCACTTGTACCAAGGCCAAAGGAGGTTTATTCTTTCAACGATGAAGACACCTTGCAACTCTTCAAGATATTGAAGCAGGGTGACAAGATCAAGTTACCGGACCCAAAGCATCCCGACGAGGTTGGGAGAGTGGATAATCCGAGGTACTGTCACTACCATCGGTTTGTCGAACATCCAAATAAGGACTGCTACGTCCTCAAGAACTATATCCAGCGCATGATCAATGCGGATGTCATCTCCGTCGACTACGAGAAAAAAACGGTCTTGACCAACCTGGTGTCACTACAATTTGGCACCTTGCCGCCAACTACAAGACAAGATGGCATCGTTCCCATCCCAAAGGCGACAATGGAGGTGGTTAACCTACCACCTACTCGCGACAACGTAAGTGGACTCATCCCACTCACCACATCTCGAAAAGAAGTCTTATGGGTTCATCCTGACCTCGTATCCGAAGTCACTCAACCAGGGGTACGCTCTACCTCCAAAACCAAGGGCAGGAAGATCAAGTCTTGCCGTATGGTCTCTTCCTCTACGGAAGAGGCACTTCCTGTATAGACGCGTACACATCAGAACGTCCAACCTGACGAAGCTGTCGATGAGGTGGTACCTCCTTGCACCGTCCCTGCTGCCTAGGAAGAGGGTCCATACAAGCCTCCAGCAGCCAATAAATAGAAGCATGTAGAGGTCCGTTTCGACAAGCCTTTGCGAAAGGAGAATGCTTCGGGGCTAGCCAAACCCCACAACTTCGACATACTGGCACAACTTGCCAGTACTCCTACCCGCCTATCTCTGTTTGAGCTTCTTCGTCTTTCCAAGGACACTCGTGAAGCTCTCTGTGAAGCCTTAAAGGATGCTGAATCCTTCATCAGTCAGGTCAAGCAGCCTGAGGATACCCCGACCACATGTGTACACTTCCATTGTGCGGATGAAATTATCTCCAACATAACCTTCACCCAATAAGGCATGCTGCTAAAGCACAACCGACACAACAGGCCATTGTATTATACGGGGTATGTCGGTTCCGTCAAGATAAAGCAAATTCAGATCGATCTAGGGTCTTCCCTCAGCATCATCCCTAAGACGTTGCTCTCAATACTGGAGATCCCGATGTACCGTCTGGCACCTTCCAACACTACAATCAGCAGTTTCAATGCTAGCAAAAGTGAACCGCTGGGTAAAATACGGCTGAAATGTCATATCGATAACCGCCGAACCGAGGTGACTTGCTATGTCGTGGACGCTGACGTCAACTACAACCTCCTACTGGGTCGTCCGTAGCTGCATGAGTACATGGTGGTGCCATCTACACTCCATAAATGTATGAAGTATGTGTCCACCAACGACATCATCCGGACAGAGTTCGCGGACATTGACCCTTTCAAGGGGGTCGAAGCCTACTTCACTGATTCTACCCTGTACAAGTCGCCCGACGAAGGGAAGCCAATGATGCTGACGATGAAGCAGAAACGGTAGCAGAGCCGGACATAGAGCCAGACATGCTGCCTCTCATGACCATCAAGCTACCTGGAAAAGCACCAACCTCTCTAGGTAGAACACCTACTGAAGCTCCCTTGAATATACGCCTCAAGGAAAAGCCGCCTCAAACATCGGCTCCCCTTGTGGCAAAACTACAGGGGAAGGCACCAATCAATGAAGGTGCAGTTGAGGCACCTCTGAAGGTGCGTCTTAAAGACAAGCCTCCATAATCATCCGTCTCATCCAAGCGGCCGGAGAAGGCCCACATAGCCCTCTCGGACCACAAGGTCAAAGCTGCGGTGGACTCTCCCAAACCAACCCCAGTACTCACAAATAAAGAGCTAAGGGAGTACATATCTGCTGATGTAGATGCACCCTCTCTGGACAATATAATCCCGTAGGACAAAATCTCGTGTTTTATCAATATAGAGTATCTTTTAATTATTTTAGTCTTCCACATTGGAATGCCATGAATACATTAGATAACGCTCTCGTTGCAAACACAAATAACGACCGTCAATCATGTAAATCGAATAGTCCTGTCCCAAGGGGTCTATTTCGTAGTCCCACCGCGGAATCGAGACGAAGAATCTATCATCTTCGACAAAGTCGAGCATCATCAAAACCTCCCGCCACTCGAGCAAGAACCAGATACCGGCAGAATACAAGTCTATCGGTACACGGACAAGGCAAAGTACTTCATCCAAAAGATGGGTTACGATCTAAAAAGCAACAAAGGCCTGAACTACGGCAAGGGTCGACGTCTTCCTCTCCGGCTCCCAACACCTAAAGGAAAGCCGCAGGACTACTATCATCGAACTCGATGGGGGGTGGGATATGTCACGCCACCGACAAATCCAGAGAGTTCGGAGACAGAAGAAGTAGAACATTCTTATTCGTCCGAAGCATCAACTTGGGATTCTGATACCAGTATCGGTTCTGTCTTCAAGAAGGTGCTATCAGTCAACATGGCATATGCACAATCTCAAGAAGATGAAGGTGAAGACCAAACGTCGGAATTCTTCGAGGAAGAACCTTGGGCTCAATGCCTAGGAGCGCAGTGGGAGTCTCGTTTTGAATTACGCGAACCCCCTACTGAAGACGAAGTCGAGCAGATTGACCTTGGGGATGGATCTTCTTCCAAACCCATCTTCATCAGCAAGAGTCTAAAGGGACCAGATCGAGAATCTTTAGTCCGACTGGCTAAAGTATATATCGACGTCTTCGCGTAGAGATACGAAGATATGCCGGAACTTGATCCCCAGATCGCAATGCATAGGCTTAACATCTTACCTGATGCCAAACCTATAAAGCAGCAACAACGACGTTTTCGTCCTGACGTCATGAACGCTATCGATCAAGAAGTGGACAAACTCCTGACCAACGAGTTTATCCGTGAAGAACAACACCCGGATTGGGTGGCCAACGTCGTCCCTGTCACCAAAAAGAATGGGAAGATACGGGTCTGCATCGACTTCAAAGATCTTAATGCTGCATGCCCGAAAGACGAGTTCCCACTTCCGATCACCGACGTAATGATCGATAATACATATGGCTTCGAATGCATGTCTTTCATGGACGGGTATTCGGGATACAACCAAATCAAAATGCTCCCCGATGACACAAAACACACGTCATTCAGGACACCGAAAGGGGTTTTCTGCTACACGGTGATGCCCTTTGGCTTGAAGAACGCTGGTGCTACATACCAACGAGCTATAAGTACCATCTTCTATCAACATCTACACAAAACAGTCGAATGTTAGGTTGATAATATCGCTGTCAAGAGCCGTCTTAGAGGTGATCACCTACTGGACCTAAAGACAGTCTTCGATCTCGTACGAGCGCACCAACTCAAGATGAACCCCACTAAATCCTTCCTTGGGGTTTCTAGCGAAAAGTTCTTTGGCTTCATTATCACGGCGAAAGGCATCCATGTCGATCCCGAGAAGACCAAAGCCATCCATGACATGGACCCTCCAAGGAATCTTCGAGAACTTCAAGGCCTGCAAGGGTGTCTTGCATATATCCGAAGGTTTATAGCAAACCTTTTCGGAAAATGTCAATCCTTCACCCAGCTCTTGAAGAAAGGAGTCTCCTACATCTGTACAGAGGAATGCCAGAAAGCTTTCGATGATATCAAGGCTTACTTGACGACCCCGCCAGTCCTGGTGGCACCCGTTGCAGGCGAACCATTTCTCCTCTACGTCCGTGCCATGGATCATTCCCTCGGCCCCCTGCTGGCTCAGAACAGCGATACAGGCTACGAGCAAGCTATCTACTACCTCAGTATGACACTGATCGGGGCCGAACACTGGTACAACCCCGTTGAAAAGGAGTGTTTAGCTTTGGTGTTCGCCATCCAGAAGACTCGCCATTATGTTTCGGGCCAGACAATTCATGTCATCTCTCGAGTCAATCTGCTCAGGGTCCTCATGACGAAGCCAGGATCATTGAACTCCCGGCAAGCTACATGGGCAATCTTGTTGACGTCGTACAACATGGTATTCGTCCCACAAAAAGCTGTCAAGGGTCAAGCTTTGGCCGACTTTTTAGCCGTGCACCCCATCCCAGAGTCCTCCAGACTCTATGAAGACATCTCGGATGAGGTCCAAGAATCAAACGCCACCGAAGAAAGCTCCGTCTAGCGGATGTTTTTCGATGGTGCTTCAAGAACAGGCCCCAAAGGCCAAATCATCGCCAGAGTGGGGGTAGTCTTAGTCTCCCCCGATCAGCTGGTCATCCAGCGTACTTACTTCCTTTCGAAGTCGTGCTCCAACAATGTTGTCGAGTACAACGCTCTCATCATGGGACTCCAGCTGGCGCAACAGCTGGGGGTTAATCATCTGGAAGCCTACGATGACGCAAAACTTGTCGTTAACCAGATCAGAGGGAAATACGATGTTCGCCATGAAGATCTGGTTCCTTACCATGAAGTTGCATTAAACATTATTTCAACCTTCACCAAGTTCTTCATAGAACACGTACCTCGGTTATAAAATCTGGAGGCTGACGCTCTGGCTGGCCTCGCAGCCTCATTGGCAGCACCCCTCGGGACTCAACACTACGTCACAATAGTTGGTCGAGACTTGGTCTGTCCTAAAAATAACCTATGCTCACAAAATGGCCCATACCATGACAACAAGTGCTGGTGTTAATGTCCGACACTGGAGGTTCCCGTTCATCGACTTCGCTGTCAACAAAATTCTCCCAGAAGACCCAAAAGAAGCCATCTCAGTCAGGAGGCATTTTTTTCGATTCTATTACGATACAGCTACTAAAATGCTGTACCGACGCTCCTACGATGGACTTCTCCTTCGATGCCTGTCCAACGAAGAAGCAGCCGAAGCCCTTCGAGAAGCTCATGATGGGACTTGTGGGGCTCATCAACCTGGCCCTAAGTTGCAGGATCGACTACGACGCATGCGTTACTATTAGCCAACAATGGCAGTCGACGCTGTCGACTATGCCAAAAAGTGCCATACGTGCCAATTCCACGCCGACTTCATCCATACACCGTCAGAACCACTACATCCTACGGTCGCCTCCTGGCCCTTCGAAGCTTGGGGCATGGACATTGTAGGACCGATCACCCCTCCATCATCGAGGGGACACCGCTTCATCTTGGCCATCACCGACTACTTTTCCAAATGGGCAGAAGCAGTTCTGCTGACGAAAGTGAAGAGCTCTAGGGTGATCAGATTTATCAAGCACCATGTCATCTACCATTTTGGGGGTACCTCGGAGGATTATCCACGATAATGGTCCTCAGTTCATCAGCCATATTTTTAGCAGATCCTGTGACAAGAACCGCATTCAGAACGTGGCATCAACC